>VZRJ01002938.1:292416-352376 GCA_013397565.1 Ptilonorhynchus violaceus
CGGTGTGCGGGGGTCCTGCCGGAGGGGGAGGCTGGGGCGGCAGGCTCTGGAAGTTTGCTTTGCCATTGTTTTTCGTGTGTGGAAGCTGGAGTGGCTTTAAATCACGAGCTAAGCAAGATCGCTTGCGTTCTGCGTGTTAAAACTAGATATAACTTCCCACGTGCCTGTTACTTAATATCCTCTAAGTGTTTAAAAAAAATGTAATGTACTTCAGAGACGTAATTCTCTTCAAGGCAGAAATATAGTGATATATAAATATATATGTGCATATATATATATATAAATATTCAGAATGTAGGTTTTTACAAGATTCCTGAATATAGTGTGATCCGAGAAATCAAGTTACCGTGTGAGTGCATGTAAAAACATTTCTTTCAATTACATTTAAATACGGTACATTAATTGCTACATTGAGAACTGCCTGCAAGTCATTTGGGAAACAGTAGTGCCTGTAATACATTGTAGACCTTGCGTCTTGGTCAATAAGTAAAGAATGGGTATATTATGTAGAAATTTTAACCTGTGTTTCAAATCTGCTGTTAAGTTTGTGAGCTTTATTTTTACTTTCTGTTTGAGCTGTAACTTCTGCAACACGCGTTTGGAAAGATCTTTGGTTACAGGTTAAAAGGTGTCATGCAGAGTATGCTCTTCTCTGTTGGTTCTGATGCATAAAAACACTCTTTCTTATTTTTAAATCTCTTGCTTCCATCTGTCTCAGATCCCCATGTGATTTTTTTCCAAAAAGGGGAAAAAGAAACTAGCTAGTGTTGAGATTACATTTCTGGTATGAAGCTTGTCTTTAATTGTTCAAAGGCCTTTCTCTCTTTCCTAATACAATTTTCGGAAGCTCTTTGAACAATGCTGTATATAAAAATAGAGCTCAAGGTTGTTGTGCAGCTAAATTTATTGCAAAAACGAGTAGGAAATGTCTAATAAGAGAGGCAATAAAAAGAATAGATTTTGAGATAAGCGTGTCTTCCAGAGGCACTCTGGCTTCGCAGATCGGGAATAGCGTAATCCAACTTCTGCTGTCGGAGTCTCCTTCTTAGCTCAGGTGTGGCTGGGCACCATCTGAGGGAAATGTTCTGTTTTTAGGCTTGAGCACACGGCTCTGAGGTTCTGTGATTGTGGTGGGGCTGGGGAGCAGCTCCCTGCAGCTGGGTACGTTTTTACTTATAGATTTACCAATTAAAATTCCAGAGGAAGAATTCATAAGGTTAGCATTCTTCCCAGAGGTCCCCCCGCTCCCTTCCCCCCACTCTCCCAAAAATAAAAAGCACATACTACTCTGTTTAAGTAGTCAGAGCTTGAAAAAACTTTTAACTGTAGTCAATTTGTTGTCTATTATTAAAATGATCAGTCTCCTCCCACTGGGTTTCACTCACCTGTTTTGAAATACTTGTATGAGGTGAGGGCTGACTGATTTAAGCATAAGCTGAAATTTTGAGAATTAAATAAACATGTTCCAGTCAAATTGTGTTTAGATCATGTCTGTTACTTTGGTTTGTGTCATACTGTTGACTGTTCCAGTTTATTCATGAAAAAAACCCCTTACGTTTTGTAGTATATGATCTCATGCAAAACAACATTTTACCCTCATTCTGTTAGTACGTTTTTGCTGTCTGATTTTTGTGAGCATATATAATGAAAATACTTATTTTAAAAGAGAAAATGCCTGGAATTACAAAATGCTTTGTGGGAATCTGAAATTTTAACTGCAAAAAGTAAATTTTGTTGTGTCTCATAATGACAGTTTTTACTAACTATTGCAAGTGGTGTTGCTTGAGTAATGTAGAGAAGGGCAAACATGAAAAACATGAGAAATGTATAAAATTAGCCTTTTTTTTTTTTAAATGTGGTGACTGTTGTAGTCTGTGTCAGCTGGCAGCTTAGATGCTGAAAGGGTTATGTGGCTGGTTCACTTCTGTGCCTGCTTTATTCAGCTGTTTGGTAGCACTTCAGCAGTGGATGGATTATGTAAAATATTTTGGTTGTGCAGATGACAAGACAACGTGGAGATACGTACATGTGTGTGATACAGCAGCACTGCATGCTGACACCCAGAATTGTCAGATGGCAGCAAACTCCAGACTCGTTAATTTTGATATTAGACCATGTGCTGGTGCACGTCACACTTCTCTCCTCTTTCACACATGCACACCCCGACCTCCTGGATATTGATAACTTTTTGCAACTAAATGGGGGGTTTTGAGTGAGAGAGATCAGGAATCATCATAATAGCTACGGTGACCTATGGAAACTTGAAATGCATGGTGTGTATCCCCCCACACACCCTGTGGCATCTTGAACTGGTTGGATTCCAGAGGTTATTTCAGTGTCTGAGTAGCACGTGTGCACACTCCCAAGTGTGGCAGTGAGGGATTGCTTCTGGTAGTACCATGGTTCATCACCTCTTAGAACATCATTCTTTCCCCTGCCCAGGAATTGGGTTTAGGGTTAGCTGTTACCCTTCTAGTTACCCTTAAGTTAGGGAGAGATTTTAATAGGCAAGGATACTTGTTTCCAGTCTCTGAAGATATGTCACATTTATTACATGGCAAAGGAAGGAGGGGTTGCTCTTTAGTTTACTTTTCTTCACTGCAGTTCTTTGAGCAATAAGGTATTTTAGCCCTTTATGTTCTAGTTGTGTTGAGGTTTGAAAACTGGCTTCTTTACGTGCAGGGTGTTCCATACAAATGCAGAAACATTTTGTTCACCCATCTGTGATTTTAGTACTGCAGATAGTTCTGCACCTATACCTGTTAGAAATGTGGTGTATCATGATTGTAGTTTTGTCTGGGAGTCCTCAGGTTATGATGTTTGATTTGTTCTTACAAATCACTTGTCACAGAGCTGGAAAGCTGAGCTGCTGTTACTTATTTCCTTGAGTTTTGTGAGGAAGATGAAGCATCTTTCAAAATACACGTGTAAGAGACACAGCACTTTTACAGGCTTGTGATAGGCTCTTAATATTTCTTTTAAATGTCTTGTTGAAAATCCTCAGCACCAGAAAAAAAATAAGTTAAACCTAAGCTGCTGGATGGGCAGACTGAGGTGGAGTGCATATCTAAATCCTCCTGTCTCCTACACACATGATAAATGTGATTTATCATTGGCTTCAGTTCATAATGCCAGAACGTCATCATCAACTCATTTCTGTGAAGATCTTGTATTGCTCATAAAGGCTGATGAGCAGTAGAGATTTAAATAAGTGATTTACTGGTACAAATAGCAGTCTCTTAAAAGTTCAACAGTCCCAGGACAGAAAATCTAGTTTTATGGTTCAGATGGATGATGTAAAGTTTAAGAATGAATTGACTCAAGAAACCTTACAGAGTTGCTGCGTGGCTTTGAAGTTGCTGATGGAATGGTGACCTACAAATAGGAGGTGTGGAAGAACTATCTGGCACACAGGAGATTCTCTGGACCACTATCCTGCCCAAGTGGTTAGGCTGACAGTTTTTAAGCAAATCCTGGTGGCTGTGTTTCTGACCTGTTCTCAAGGATAACTGACACAGGCATATTGTGAAATTCCCACCAGAAAAGCTTGCCTGGTCTAGGCTTGCCTAACAATACAGATGCTGCTGAATCTGACTATTCCTGGTGATAAATTTGAGCTGCAACTATTTGCCCAAGAAGAACAGTTTAACCCTCCTTTTCAAGTTTGTGTACTATTCTATCCCCACAGTGTCTCAAAGAGTCAGATCATCTTGTTGCATAAATAGAGATTTGGAAAGGTGGGACTGGGCGTGGCTCACAGGAGAACATGCTCCGTAATCTCCTAGAAATTACTCATTTTTGAGTCTGATTTCTTTGTAAAGGTGAAAATTTTCATCTTTGACTATAGTATACAACAGCAAGATCAGCTGTTGTAAGCATCTAAGTTTAGGGAAGAAGCTGTAAATTGTTCTTTTAAAAAATATGTACTGTACTGGCACAGCTCATACTGTGTATTATAAGATGGGGTATTGAACCAAGGAAACTAATGATCTGACAGAATTATTGCCTAGAAACACTGAGCAAGCAATATGTTTCTCAAATGGAAATACTCGCTGGCTTCTCGTCTAGCCCTGTTCAGATTCTTCCCTACTTCTAAAATGTGCTTTATTTCTCTGTTATAGCATGAGTGAACATTATGACATATCAACCATGAAGAAATAAAATAAAAGTTTTCCCGGCCAAATTCTTACTGCATCCTTGTTGAAAGTTTCTGGCTGTCTCCAAAGATTTTTGGAGATGAGGGAGAACAAAACCCCCTTCATTCTGAATATGTGAATGCTTACTCGTGTTACAACAATGCATGCTTGCTTTTAGTGCTGGACAGTGATGCAACTCTCCCAGTAATCTGCAGACTGGAGTTATTCTCTACATAGTGAGGCATCAAAGTCAACAGCTTGAAAAACATTGTGTTGGCCTTCTAATGGTCATTCTAAAGTCCATCTTTATGATAACACTGCCTAATACATGCATGAGTTTCTGCAGACTTTTGGGTTCCCTTTTGCCCATCAGTTTGTGCTCTTGAAAAGTTACTCTCTGTAGCTATTATGTGATGAGATTTGTCTGTTTCATAATCATCTTGAACCAGATGTTTCACTTTTCTTCACCATCAGAAATATCTCCTATAAATAGATGCATAGTGCTGTGCAGTTTTGTAGCTGTCTTGGTCATGGTGAAACTTCATGTTTATAAATCAGTGCTCATTTTAAGAGCAACATCTGGTCTAAGTTTTGTATCCAGCTGTTCACACCTTAAGGAAAACATCACAGGTCTGGATGACTTGTGAATAATTAAATGTTTGTATTTTGCTAATCTTTCGCTGCCCTTGTCTAACAAGTGTGTGATTGGGCAATAAACGTGAAATTATTTCTATTGGCAATGATTTCTATTCTCTATCTTCACTGGAAATACTTGGAGTAGTTGTGCATTTGAGTTGGGCCAATTTTGCTTTGTCCTTTTAATTTATAATGGGGAGAAGAGATATTAAAACCCTGAGTAACAATATTAAAAAGAACAGACTTGTATAATGTTTATGCATAATCTTACTTTAACTTTCAGGCTTAGTTAAAAAGTATGGTATTGTGATAAGGAAGGTTCAGCATTTTGGGGGTGCGTTTTACTGAATGGGATTTGAATGCTTTGAATGGGAGATGATCATGTGAATATGAACATGTGACATCATCCTTGGTTTTGTATAAAAACAGGAGGTATTTGCCAGTATCTACCTGCAAACACAAAGGGGAAGTTTGTGTTCTAGCAGATTGGCAATAAAAGGATGGCAAATTCAGGAACATGATGAGACAAGATACTTGACCATTCTGATTGTTTCAGGAGGTATCTGCAAAAACAAAAAGAATTGAAAATTTGATGGGTTTTGAACTATTTCCTTAATTCATTTAACATGTGGGAAGAGTAAACTTTCAGGCAAATCTTGCAAGTTCTGTCCAAATTCCCTAGTCAGTAAGACGACAGCCTTTGAATGGAAGAGATCCTCATGTAGCATCAACAGATATTTAACTCTTCAGACCTATGGCTTTAGTTAAGCTTCTGGATGAATTAATGAATATGTAAACATTCATCATTAATGTCTGTGTTTGTAATATCACTAATCATCAGTGTATAATTCTGTCTAAATCAGTTTAATATGTCTCTTCTAAAGCTTGAGGGTATTTCTTTAGATGCCTGATAAAGCACTGACTTCTCAATAAGAAAATGAGGGTAAAAATGTTCTGCTGGATACTTATTATGTTTTATGTATGCTAGTGGTAATCAATTTGCACTGTGCTTACAAATAAGCCCCCCCAAAAGAATTCTGCTCCTGACGTAGTCCCTAGTGAATGAAAAAAAAAATAAATTTCGATTATCATCAGTAATTGGTGCTTCCAATTTAGCTCTAACAGCAAAGCCAGCCTCCAGGATGGCAGCTCCCTAAGCAGGCAGGTGCCTTGTCCCGGGGATGAAGTGCCTGGGTTTGGTGGGCAGCAGCTGGACCGGGCACGCTACGACAGGGGCTGAGCTGGAGCCCGGGCTGGGAGAGCTCCACGCCTCCTCCGAAATTCCTCAGGGGAGGAAGGAGTGGATGGGAGGCCTCCCTCCCCACAGGCAGCTGTGGAATGAGGATGAAATCCAATGTTTATTCTTTCTCCCGGAAACTATAGGAAATGTAGCGCTCGCGTAGGTTGCATAACAGCGTTTGCAGTTGTGGTAGGGAAAGCCCGAGTAGGATGCAAGGAGAGCGAGGTGTTAGAAACTCTGATGCTCTCAGGGAGGAGAAGCCACGGTATGGGCTGTGAAGGTATTAAGCTGCTTTATCAGGGAACTGATCCTCGCTTAAGGGATTCTGAGCATCCTTAAAAGATTTTTGACCTTCGTTTGGAAGGTGCCAGCTAAACTGAGCTGCAGTGCAGCGTTGTTAACTCTGGGGAGCAGCTGTTAGTGCAGGTAGACAGGAGGATGTGCCTTGTGGCTGGGGAGAGGAACTGGAAGTTGAGTGACTGCTCTGTTTCCACTCTGCTGCCTGCAGCAGGCAATCTTCTGGTGGAAGCTGTCTGTGATTTATGTCTCTTGTAAAGGAATTGTTCACCTGAGTGCTACGAGTGGTCCAGTCTCCTCCACTGCTGTCAGCTGCAGGAGTCTGGCTCTGCTTTGTGATGCTCAGATGTCTGAGGAGTTGAAATGACTGATGATGCCCAATATTCACGTACAGAACATAAAAATGCTGCCTTTTGTCAGACAGGTGTGGTGTGACCTTGTCTCTTGCTGGTGGCACTGCTCTACCTGGGTGATCACCTGCCTCTCTGGAACTGCTGAGGAACTGTTTGTTGAGCAATATCAGGCAGGTCTCACTAAAGCCTTCTTTAACATAGCAGCTGGAGAAGGCAAAAATCTCACGTCACATTCGGAAAGCCAAAGTGCTTTCTTCCCGACTGGTTTATGGCTGTGGGAAGAATGAACCTCCAAGCCCCTGAAATCCATGTACAGACTTAGTGAAGGTGTGCTGGTGTCAGGATGATGCTCCAGCTTGCAACTGCCTTGCTGGGTTTGTTCAGCTGTTTTCAGCAGGCTGAGCAGTGGGGAGGAATGGCTCATTCCTGAATGTGAAAGGCAGTGTCTTGTCTTCTCCTAGGTCTGCTAGTAATAGCAGCAAGGTAGGAGGAACCTTTTATTAAAGAAAAACTGAAGCGTACCACTTGTTTTTTACACCTCAAAAGAAAGCTCTTATGACTGTTACCCTGTCTAGGTGTCTCTTTCTTGGAAATTATGTGTTTTAGTAGCACTATTATATAACAAAAGTTCCCCTGAAAACATATGTGGATCATATACTAGAAAATGAGTACAGAAGGTGGCAATATATTTGAATTAGAAATCTCTAATTGCTGCTTAAGTGTGAAGTACTATGGCGTGTATTACTCTCCTGTTAGGCACAGGATTCATCTGCTTGATTACCTGATCTGGTAGGGAGGGGGAGGAAAAAAGCTGTATTGGCAAGCTGAGTGCTGTATTTTCCCCAGGAGTTTCTGCCTGAAGAGGTGCATGTTGTAGCCAGAATGCCCCTCAGTAATTTGTCACTTCAGAGACTGACTTGTTTGGTTTGAGCACTTCCAATATACTTTTGCTGCCTGATAAATTTGCCTGCTGGAACTTTCTTACTTCTTGGCTGAGGTTAAAGGCATGCAATTCTGTGGTGGAGGAGCAGTATGCAATTCAATACCACATAAGTACACGTCAATTAAAAGGTGCCTAGATATGGGCAAGGAAACTTAGTCAAATATGCCTTTAGGGGAGGGGGGAAGAAGGGGGGGGGAACCCCAAAGAAAATGCTTGTATGTTGTAGATAAAATTGCTTCTTTGTGATAGTCAGGAGAGCCAAACCCATGGGGAAAACTTTTCCTGGGATGTCAGGTCAACCTGTTTTTAAAGGGTTGCATTCAGTAGCCGAGTTAGGTGGGAGCAGTGAAGGTTCTGATGGATATCCTGAGCAGCATAGTTCTGTAGTCAAAGGTGTTTCCTTCCTGGAATCCAACCTTTACTTTCCCTGATTTATGTGGTGCAGAGGTGCTCCTTTGGCATCTTATTCTTGTAAGTGCAATTTTTATGGGATTTGGGAGATGTGTCTTATGCTTCTGGGATGTGCTGATAATCAAAAATTGTTAAAAGACCTTGCTTAACAGACACCTTGATTTAAAAACAACACACCCACTTCATTGTGATGCTATTCAGGGAAATGATTCAGTGCAGTTTCAGTGGGTTTAAACAATGGCTTAGTGGCACACCTATTTTGTAGAAAGCAGAGTTTTAAATGGGATGCCTGTTTTCTGCAAGTCTGTACATAGCCAACAGCCGCAAGGTGATACCTGGTAGTGTTCATGTCCTGTGCGGAGCTTCCCTCACTGCATTCTGTTTTCCCATGCACTGAAGACTGCCAAGTGAATTGGAAATACTGGAATGATTTGTTGGATCCTTCGAGTTTCACTTTCAGAACTGTTTTATCTTGCAGTAAAACATGAGTAGGACTGAGTTGATTCACACACAGTAAATAGTCAAGTCCATTTTAAAAGGTACACTTGGTTTGGGTTGGTTTTTTTTTTTTTCCACTCTACACTCAGGCTGTAATAACATGACAGCTTATTTATCTTTATCTCTTTGTTCACGGCCAGTTTGAGTTGCAAATAGTAAAATACTGCGGACAGCTCACGGTCTGGGGCTCAGCTTGCAGCCTTCAGTTCTGCGCATAAATTTGTGTTCAGAAACAGCAGCAGCAGAGCTGAGGCTGGCAGTGAGTGGCAGGCTGCAGCGATAAAGATGTGTGTGAACACACCTTGGTGCAGAGCACTGCTGTGTCGGTGTGAAATCCCAGGCTGGAGCCTCTCAAACACAACGTGAACTCTGCCTGCTTTCTCCCTGCCCACGTGCACCTCGGGCACACATCTGAGTGTGACTGTGCAGGGGATGGGTGCTGTACAAATGAGTCAGTTCCTGTTCCTTTGGCTGAAGCTTCGTTAGGAGTTCTCAAAAAAGTATTTCAGAATGTGGATGTGGTCAACACAGTCATTTTCCAGGCATCTTAAAGGAAACCCACATCAACTGTGAAAGTGACCTTTGAACTCCTCTGTCCTGCCACTATCAGAACTCAAGCAGTGCTGGATGGGAAAGCTGGTTTGCTTCAATCTACATCTTCCCTCACAATCTGCACTTCTTGCCATTAAAATTAAGTGCCTGGTTATTTTTCAGGAGAATTTCCAACAGTGTGTCTGTGTATGACTGGTCACTGGTGGTACGTCAGCCAGACATGTAGTTAGAAACAGCTCCTGACAAATTTTAGGTCTTATTTAGTTCTTCACCACATTTTAGTATTGAAAGCAGTTAAAACCATTAGAACCTGTAGTGTTATTTCCCAGTTCTTAGGGCAAAACGTGGTAAAAACACTTGTTCTGCATCTCCTGGGGTTTAATATATAGATAGCTTCAGCTAAGTAAGTTCTCTTGAAGGCATCAATTATTCAGAGTCTCTTTTTTGAGATGTCAGAGGGATTACTTTCACTGAAAATGTCTTCCTTGTACTATGAATCTCTGTCTGTTTAGAATGACTTATTTTTAAACAACTTAACCAGAGCCTTTCTGCCTCAGACTGTGGGGTTTTTTGTACATATGCTGCTTGTGATTATGTACACCAGGATCTAGGCTCTGGATGGCGTTATTAAAATAGTAATTTTGGAAATATGCTTCCTTTTACTTCATTGATATGTGCAGCTCTGCCATCTGATTGTCATCCTGTGCTGATGTTTGTGTTCTTGCAGTGCACTGGATTTCCCCATCACTGGTTATCCAGTGATGCTGTGTGAGGCATTCTGCCAGCAAAAGGGAGATGTTTCCCCTGGGAGCCTTCAGAAGGCTACTACAGTGGGATGGGGAAGCAAGTCTCCAAATGGGAACACACACTTCATTTAGAAGAAAATGCTACAACCAGATGACAGGAAAATGCTTTGAACATGTGCTGGAACATAGGATTCTCAGGTCTCTTATCTGGAAATCTGTGCATTATTTACAGTGCTAACCGTGCTGTAAAAGTAGAAAACAATTAGAGTGGAAAAGCTTATCCATAACTCTAAAGCTTGTAAATGAGTGACTCTGCTTTATTAGTAAAGCATTGAGCCTTCCTTACAACTTTTGACAGGAAAAAGGAGTTGTTTCTTGTATCCCTTCACGTGTTCGCAGCAGTAATTGTGAATCTCTTATGGGCAGAGAGATAAAAAGAAGTAAGACTTACTCTGAGGCTGATCATGCCATTAGCACACACAGAATGGAAAGTCAAGAGTGCCTGGCATCCTTGCTGCCTATCAGAAATGTTCAGGCACATGTTTTTGTTTGGGCTTCCCCACTCATCTTAAGAAGAGAGTGAGGATGAATAAGGCTGGCTGTTTGACAGTAGTTCCTGTGTTATACAAAGTATCAGGCATAACAAGACTTTAACAAACGGTTTATCAGTATAAATCTACCTGGTGTTTTTAAAATACGCTTTCAAAATATTTAGAATTTTAAACAGCTCTTATGCTACAAAAACAAGATTTCCTTCTCTTCATCTGATGTTAAGAATGAAAGTATGTAGTGTGAGATATGAATTTAATATGGTCCCATTTAAGTTTTCTTAAATTTAAGTTCTCTTAATGTCATCTTGACCTGCAATAGGAATCTAGTTCTAAAGGCTTTGCTTTGATTAAATTTAATTGCAGCAGTGGATCTGACACATTCCTGACTCTTGTACAGTATTTTGCAGGGAATGTTACTTTCCTTGTCCAGGTAACCTTGCATTTAGATAAACTACTGTGTACGAATACAGAACTCTCTGCCACTTCTGTGCTTATTGCAGAGATTGCTACTGATGTTTTTCTTTTTAGACCAACAAGACATGTACTGACATCTTTATGTCAGTATGTCCTGCAGCTGTACAGACATGGAGACCACCTCACTTGTGAAACAAATCTCTGAAGTGCAATCTTCATTCACAATTCTGCTGCAAACACACATGTGGAATGGTTGGTCTGCACCCTCTGCTTGTTAATTCATACTTTAGTTGGTTTTTAGTTTTTCTCTTGAAATGATGGTGGTGTTCAGATGTACCATAAGTTTTTGGGTTGCTTGATCATTCTTGCTGACCTGGATGGATGTTTGGTCTTTAAAACTCTACCTTTAGAGTATGCTCTGCTGTCATCCCTTCATGCTCCATCTCCTGATTATGTAAAAGTCCTCTTGGGCGGAAAGTTTTTGAGTTGCTGGCTCAAAAAGGGTCTCTTGTTTATTCTAGTGTACTCTGGCTAATTCAGTACTTGACTACCTTAAAATTACTTGGAATAAAAAAACAAACAATCCCACAGAACCCTTAAAACTTCTCAGAGGAATACCCAGGACTTGCTCCTACTCTGCAATGGTGTTTCTAGGAGTAGGAATAGATAATACTTGGATTTAGGATAGATGTCCTATTAAGCAGCTGAATTTAACAATGCCTAATGAGTGAGCATTGTAGTAAATCAAACTGGGTGCAGTGGGGCAGGTACAGCCTATAGCCACAGTCTGGTTTGAGTTGGTGTTTTATGCATGTGTTGGGAACCGGGAATATTTGCTTCCCAGTGGAGTTCTCCATTGGAGCCTGTAGTCACACACTCCTGAAGCAGTGCTTACTCAGACCATGTCAGGAATCCTCCTGAGAAGCTCCAGTTAAATCTGCTGTTGTAACACAGTGTTGATCACTTTCCAAGAGACCTTCTCAAATTGCAGAATGAGTTTAATCACTGTCTGCCACTACACACTATAGTACTGGGGTGTTAATCTCAAGGCTTTGGTAGCAGATATTGTTTAATATACAGCTTAAAACTGAGACCACCTTGTGATTGCTGTAGTCTGCTGTTCTGTCATAGCCTGAACCTATTAGCAAACCATGCAAGTTCAAATATTACTGATATTCCATACTATGCAGCATTTTCCTTCAAGAGGCCTTGTTCAAACCCACTGGTATGCTTGTCCTTATTCTTTTTCTCAGTATTGTGAATTCCTGTCACCATAGTCACTGCCTGCCCTGAATAAATTTGCCTTCTTCATTCTAAGGTCACCTTGGAGAAGGACAATATTGCTTCCTGTTTGTCCTGGATATATTTTTGAATTTTTGAATATTTCTGAGATTCTTGAGGTATCCCAATTAATTGGATACTTGAGTGAGTTACTTTTCAGTTCTTTCCAGTTACATCTTACACAACTGTCCTGGGCTAATTTTTGTCGTTTTCTTGGAGATGGTCTAAAAACAGTTCATGTTATGGAAAAACGAAAAGATAATCTTGGCAAGATTCTGAGTGGGTAAAACAGCCTGGAGATTGTATCTACCATGAGAGAAGATGCTTCTCCAGCTGGTGCCTCCTCTATTCTGTTTCGTGGGAGTTATATCACTTGCACAAAATATTTCCACAAGTTCAGTCTTCTCTTCCAGGTTCTGTATTTCCCCTTTTGAAAAAAGGGATAAAGTCAAAGTTAAATCTTTATATCACAAAGTGTTCTCATGCATTTTTTGACCTACTAAGTTCGTTGGTTTGTGATTTTTCTTCAGGATCCCATTTAAGACTTACCCCAGACTTTTGTGCCTTCTTGGGACAGTTATTGTGACATTTTCTAGAAGTTTACTGACTGGCACTCACTGCACACAAAGTGCTTTTGCACTGATGGATGCAGCCCCTTGTTTTGACTCTTTCTTAATTATCTGTATGATGTCAAGCATGAGAGGGTGGTCTGGCTGTGACTTACGTGTGTCACTCCGATGTTAATGGCCTTATTGCACAGCTCAGCTGGTGGCCCACGTAGGACAGTCCCAGATGCAAACAGGTCTTTCTGCTGAAATGCTAAAGGAAGGTGAAGTAGTGCTGACAGCCATCTATCTCCCCTGCCCGTGCACTTGTCTGTCCATGTTTACCTGATCACTCTGTGTGTGTGTGTCTGTGTAGTTACGTGGAAGGAGCAGGTGATCTTCATTCAAATGGTTGTTTCAGTAAAATACAATCTTCTTGTTTCCCCAGGGAGCCTCAGTTCTCTGTGTGCTTTCAAACTCCTCTGCTGGTTAACTTGTAAAGCTAGAACTGGGTGACTTCTTCCACAATATTCCTGGGAGTACCAGTTTGGGATAACAAGCTTAGTAACTTTAAAAGCATTGATGCCACTGTCCCTTACACATCACTATTCCTGCTTTCTCCTAAGTTAAATATAGAACATTGCCTATCTAGAGCTGCATTAATTGGTGTTTGTAACCTGCTTGTGACTTGCTGGTGTCTATTACTCTATGCAGATTTAATATCACTAAAGACTACCCTGTGTTCTGTAGAATAGATGCCTATTTTAGGAAGCTTCTTAGAACATTGTACCTGTTGCTCTTCTGCTAAACATATTTCCCTTCACCATTTATGGTCTAAAGGAAGCAAAGTCATGTGAGCTGTGGGATAAACACACACATTTAGGTCTCTGTGGCACAGTAGCATGCTGTTGTCATGTGATAATCTTCAGGCAAGATAAAATGTGCCCTTGTCTTTCAGACGTCTCTTGCAAACATTTCTTAACACTTGAAGAATTGCAAACTTTATTTTTGGTTGTTGAAAGGCGCTTCATCTTCTAAGTAATTTGCAGAACACTTATCCAGAACACCAGTTCTGGTTTAATTTCAGATTTTCTGAAGACCTTTACTGTATCTGCACTGCAGTCTGGACATTATGTTCAGATTTCCAGGCTTCTGAGGGCTTTTAATGTTCTCTCATGATTTTTTCAATGTCCACCTTAAGAATATACATGTGTTTCATTGAAATTGTAGCCTTGCATTTTCTTTCCCACACCTAGTAACGTGCCCCTGTGTTTCCAGGCTAAAGATTGCTGCTGTTTAAGGTGACAGGTGTGACACCCTGGGTGGACTTGTTCTGTTTGTTGGGGTGGTTCTACCATTTACCAAGGGGAGGAAGGTGCTGTCATCTTAACTGCATGTCTTGGAGGGATAAAGTGAGTACCTCTGATCCATAAGGCACAAAAAGGCTCAAACTGTGCCCTCAAACCATGCCTGTAGTCCAGACTTCCAATCCTACAGGTTTACAACTAATTGGTTTAAAACACCTATCTAGGTAGTTATTGTATTTTCTTTCCCCAGCTTACCCAGGTTTGGTTAGAGGCCAGAGTTACTTTCCCAATAGCACAGTAAGGTGACAAGAAACATTTTAAGTTCTCAGCATAGATATATTAAGCTTCATATTACATTTAGCTGAAAGGGAGGAGGGTGTGTGTTTACCTCCCCCCAGCTGAGTTCACTTCACAGGAAGGCAAGTAGGAGATGGTGGGCAACAGGGCAGTGAGTGAATTTATGTTCACCACCCTCCTATTGCATCAGGGCGTGATACAGGACCAGGTAGCTTTGTAACATCAGTTCCATAATCGACTAATCAAGTGCCTTATTTTGTGAAGTTCGAGTAACATGAATGCTGTTCTCCTCTGGAGTAAGCACTAACTGTACTTGGAGTAATTATCTTTAAAGTAAGTCCTCGAGAAGGATACAGAAGGATCATCACACTGTCAGTGCTGGGAGTCAGTCTCAGAAATTGTTGCCACTTGGCTTGTTACCCAGCTTCTGGATCAAACTTGCTCCTCATCCCTGGTATGCTTTCACTTGTTTACTAGGTGGTTGCCATTTCGTGCTGGTGTTTTCTTTCCCTGGTATTTTCTGCACATAAGTATCCAGCATGAATAAATAGCAGTGTTACTAAAGATGAGGGCCCCCGTTTTTCACACAGAATGGGTACTGTGCAGGCTGGAACTGCATGGTAGCTTGAATTGAATTGCATGGTAAGGACATAGCAGGGCTTTCAGAGCCCAGCCATCAAAGATTATGTGCTGTAGGGGTATTGAGAGAGGCTTGTCTGAGTAATTTCACCCAGCATCAGAATTTAGTACTATTTAGTCTTACCTTCAGCTGAATCATACCTGCACTAAAATACAGAATTTTGTGATTAACCCATTTAGTTTCTACTCATGTTTCAGCTGCATTGCTAGGCAAATTGTTGATGTTTGGCATGCTGGGGGTGTGCTGTTGCAAGGTGCACGCATGCTGTTTAGAAAAAGAGAATTAAGCTAGCTAAGGAAATGATAAAACGATTCTTTGACAGCTGTTGAATCCTTAACATCTCTACTACAACAATATTGATATGCTGTGAGCACCAGCTCTTTGCCTCTTGAATGGCTGGGTGGGTCTGTTCTGTGTGTGTTCTGTATCCTGGTGTGTGCCCCAAATGCTTCTGTGCAGTGAGTCTGGCAAAACTATTGCAGTGGCCCAGGGGCTGGGACTGCTGAGGGGAACCCAGGACGCACAGGTTGTGGGAGGAAAGTGGTGTTGTTTTTTTTTTTTTCACCTCTTTTGTGCTTTGGCAGTGTCCTGCGGTGTAACCCTGCCTCATGCTTAGGAACACTGGGTTGGTGTCCACACAGGCAGGTCTGGCTGTGGGTGTTTCTCCAATACCATCAGTGTGCCCAACGCTGCCTTCCACATGTCTTGTAAAAAACTGAGCTGGAATCCTCTGGCAGGGTGTTTGCTTAACACTGTGTGCCTAAACAGAAACTTCACTGGCACTGCTTGCTGCCTTTATATAAAATTCTACCTTACTGCTCATAAAATGGTGATTTGATGAATAAGGTAATTCAGGTTCTCACATTATATTACCATCCAGTGGACAGTTACAATACTCTGGGGTGTGAGCATGTACTAACAATAGCTGACAACTGAATGTTGCTCACTTGCAGCACAGTGTGGTCCTAATGCGGGCATTACAGAAACTTGGTTCATTACTTCCTAGCATACAGAGCCTCTGCCTTAGGGACCTGAACTCGTGCTTATGCCCTTCCATGGAAGTTTTGTGCCACTCTTCAAAGCTGTAGGCTTCATTATGCCATCAATTTCAGTCAACAGTTTGCTTAACTTCATATGAAACCTATTTTATTTATGGCTGTGAAACTTACGTTGAATTAGTCTACAGTTTGGCCTGCTGTTTTTCTGCGTGCTCAAATAAATAATTATTTACAGCATCCTTTATGGATTTTTGTAGCTAAGCCAGTTTCTTATCTGTTTATATCAGATCTTTCAAAGACCACGTTTGTGAAGGCAATGCAAAAATAGGTCCTGGTTAAAGGTAACTGTTTGCATTTATCAGCAATCAAATTTTCAAAACAACCTATTTAGTTGGCCTTTAAGAATGCAAGTGGTTTTGCCTTTAGGAAGTTGTTTCAGAGGGCTGTGCCAACTGTATACCTCCCTAGGCTTGCTCATACTGGTGCTCTCTGGCAAAGCAATTAAAGAAATGTCTTGGGCAGGATTTTCGTAAATCTATTCAGCCCAATCAGAAGCTTCACTTAATAGAGCAATGTATAAATAGTGCGGGGAGTCAAGTGACCATCAGCTGGTCTGAATGGGTTTGACCACTACAGTCACAGGGTCTGAGGTATGCAGGAGCTGGGCTCACTGAAAACATGCTTTGCTGCAGAGATATCCTGGGCATTATGTAACTGCCGAGGAATTCATGTGTGTGAGAACGTGTTTTAATTGGGCACCTGTATTTAATGTTGGTTTCACCTTCTGTGTCATTACTGTGGGCTTCTAAAAAAGAAAAGTTGCTGCCTTGATTAACTTTCCCATTTCTTTAAGTGGTGTGTATTGCAGTGCATAGCTGAACTGCACAATTATGCTTTTCCCTTATAAGCTCTATGCCTACTCGCTTGAAACAATGCACTGATCTGTTTTACTGAATTCAGAACTTAAGACATAGTGGCTCTTTGCCTAAGTTCATATTAGGTAATTAGAAGTTCTTGGCATGCTTGGTAAATGCTGAAATTCCATTGTGTTCTGCATTAAGCATGGGGAAATATTTCTTTAACTGCAGTGCCAGTGCACTAAATTATGTGTCTTGGCTGTCCCTGGTGATGGCTTTATTAAATCTCAGTGAAGCTGTCAGCTCTGGACTTGCAGAGATGCTGGCTTGCTTTTGTTTGGGAAGTTACTGAAGCCAATATCCAGGTAATGATTTTTTTTTTTTAATTAAAAGCATCCAGATACTTACAAATATCACCATATGGATTCTAAGCAAACTAGTAAAAAGGCACCAATTTCTTTGTGGTCGGTTCACTTGACACCTGTGGCCGTGCTGTCCAGGACAAAAAAATCTTACCATATTCAGTAACTTCATGGGAAGAACTATTGTCCAAACATGAGTAATTGGTATTTCCCTTCTTCCTTCCCCACCCACCGAAGTATTTGTACTGAATAGCTTTTCCCTGCTTTGATTACAGATTTTAATGCTTGTCAGGGCCATCCCTATCCTTAGAATGTATTAGCCCATGATGTGACTCTCACAGCAGAGCTGTTTGATGAGAACCTGTTTGTTCCCTCTCCTATCCATTCCACAGCTAGACCTTTGATTTTAAGTTATTTGTTTAATCCAAACCAGAAAAGGAATGGTGGCCTATGCATCTGTTACCTTTCTTGCCTCGATTGATGTCTACTTGAAGATCAGTGAATTATATTAAACATACCTTGATTCAGCAAGTAAAGGTGTGAGTCTGTTAGGAGGTGATTCACAGGTTTTCTAGCCACCTGCCTTTCTATTTAATGCACAACACAGACCCAGTAGGTTTTTTCTAATTTTAACATGATATGGTGATGGGCTGAGTTGCATCTTGCCTTTTTTTGGCAATAAACCTTTATATTAGAGCAGTTCACCAGTGTCAGAAGCTTTGCCTGTTGGTTTTATAGACGACAGATGGTGGCTTTTTTTTTTCAGTAACTTGGTATTTCTTGCTTCCATGAAGCAGTGAGATTCCTGAGTGCACAAATACCAAACCCAGGCACTGCTCAGGATTACGGTACAGCTCGAGGCTTCGGATTACATCTGTGCAAAGAGCTCCTGCATCTCTGAGGTGTTCACAACCTTTCCCTTCCTTCAAGAGCTCTGCATTTGAAGTGACCCAGCCCTTTGTCATCTGAGCAGTTGGACCTTTTCCTGCTGCCCTGGTTAGGGCTGGGATAGGGTTGCAATGCACACCCCGCTGCCTCAGTGGTGTGGGGACACTTCAGGACTCTGGGGGTCCTTACAAAACACTGCTCGACAGCTGCCCCTCGGCATCCCCTGCCCTAAGCAGAGAGTGGTGTCTGGGTTCAAGGCTCTGCTCATCCCCTTGCCTCACTTTTCCCCTTACAGTTGCAAGGGGTCAGGCTAAAACTCACAAATGACACAGTAGTTGATAATGTAACAAATCAAAAGTATTTTCATTAAAATACAAAATTCTAATTTAAAAATAAGATTTGCACCACCGAAAGTCTTGTAAAGCTGCTGTCTGAGCCTCTTGGCCTCTCATTGAAGACACAGTGACCGTGCTTTCTCTGGTTTATTCCAGAACCTGCTTGACTGAGGATGGGAGGGGAGATACTCCCTCTGAGTGGCCACAAGCCAGAAGTGCCTGTGGTGGAAAAGCTCTGTCTCCCTTTGTGGGATGACCTCCTGGACACTGCTAGGCCCTGGCTGAGAGGGAAGCTGGGAGCGCTGTGCTCTGAGTTTGGGAATGGCTCAGCCCTGGGCTGCAGCACGGTGGCAATACTGCAGTGGGCTGTGTTGGCTTGTCTTGAGGAGGACTGGAGCCAGGGAAGGGTGAAATTATTGCCTGCAGAAGGAGGGAGAAGTGGACAGGTTGCAGTGAATGAATTGTGCAAATCACTGAGGTGAGTGCTCCAGCAGGGAAATGCCTGTGCTCGATTCCCAGCCCCGGTGCCGCTGCTCTCGTACCTGTTCCTGGCAAACCTCTCTGTTGTGCGAGCTCCAGGGGTTGGCATAGGTGCTGTGTAGGGGTTAAATAATGTTTGTTCATCATTAATAAATGCTATTTGTGAAACTCTATTGTGGAAAAGTTCAGCAGGGCTTGCATGATTCTATTACACTGGCGGCATAGTGACTGCCACTCTTTTCCAGAATCATCTGATAGCAAGCCTTCTCTTTATTTCATTTCCCTTAGACCAGTCTTGAATCACTGCTGATACGGCTATAAACTAATCAAACATCGGTGGTAAAAGTGCTCTAAAAAAATAAATTATTAAAAATACATAAAAATTCTTACACTTGGTTGTGGTTCTGTGTTTGAAAAGAAAAAAAAAAGGCACTTGGTGGGCCGATGACTGTCAAAATACTCTGTCATTGAAGTTGCAAATCTTCCCAGTTCCCAGATAAATGTTTTATTTAAACAAATACTTGAAATATTTAACAAGCAGTTCTAACTTGATGGGCATTTTTTGTCGGTTTTTACCAATAATGACTTTTTTCTTGCCATGGAAATCTTAACACATACAAGACCTCAAGGAGTTACCTGGAGTACATTTCAGCCACCACTGGAAAGCCAAGCTAGGCATGTATCCACTGGGATTTTTCTTGGATGTGCTGCACTATGCTAGGGCAGTTCCTGAGCTGGTAGAGAGGAGCTGGGCTTTCTTCATTTAACAACAGAGATAAAAGGGTTTCAAACCACCATGAATGGGAGATTTTTATGCAAGGTCTTGAAGTGCTGGACTGATTTCCAATAGA
Source organism: Ptilonorhynchus violaceus (assembly GCA_013397565.1). Lineage (NCBI taxonomy): Eukaryota > Metazoa > Chordata > Aves > Passeriformes > Ptilonorhynchidae > Ptilonorhynchus > Ptilonorhynchus violaceus. The sequence goes on from VZRJ01002938.1 coordinate 312,035, forward strand.
AACTATCTCCAAGCATATTCCCTCTTCTCTGCTAAATTATGTAGGAATTGTACTTTTTTCCTCACTGCGATGTGACATATGTTTTCCCATTCCAGGATTGCCTCTATGCCTATAAATTTACTTTTATTTACTGAATGCCCTTTCTGACAGACTAAGAACAGCCTGGTTTTGCATAATTCGTGGGTTTTTTCATGGCGTTTTGTACAATATTGTTGGAGGATTAAGGAGGAACTTAAGTTGACTTTGGTTCTGCTGTTGTTCTCCTTCACATTTGTGAACAGTTCTTCTTATTTGCTTTTTGGGGGTAGGTCTTTACTAATATATGGGGATGCAACTGTTTATTTCAGAATAAAGATGTAGGAACACTGAGTACTTTTTAATTCTAAAAGCTAATGACTGCATACCCGAGGTGGCTGTTCTGGCAACACACTTTTCTGTTTGCTGTCTGCGAGAGATCTGTGTTATACCAACGGTGGAAAATGCCTTCTTTACGAAGGCCAATCTACAGAACTCTTTCATGTGCTGATTTTTAATTGTTTTTCCTGATTGTTTCTGCAGGTCGTGTTGGATTAATGCTGTGGATCAATCAACCCAGGACCTGTAGTTGCCCATCAGTCGCTCAGTAGTCAGTGTAGATTCTGTCTTCACAATCAGCAGCTACATCTGGCTACTGGGTCTCTGATGACATCTCCTATCTCCTATCTAGACTTTTTGTTGGATTTGTGTCTCCTCTCCTGGGTGCAGAACAAGTTCACAGTGCGAACGAGTTAACGCCTGAGGTGTGGCCCCAAATAAAGGATTGGATATCTGTTGGATCTACTGCACAGTGGGAATCAGATTAAGTACCTGGATGTTGTGTATTGGAAAGCAGCAGTCTTTTCTGTAGCCTAGTCCTGGGGTTTACAGTAGTCAAAAATAATGAGAATATTTGCAAATTTGAGCTAAGAAGATAGTTGGACTTCACTTTTTTTTCCATGAAGAATTTTTAACCTTTCCTGCAAAGGGAAGGTGTTGGAACACCTGGGCTGACTGCATGACTGTGGTGTGTTAGGGGAGGACACGTGCTGTGAACTGTGATGTGCATAGCTGGTTTTTATCAGTTCTGTGTGAAGACTGTCCAGGTTTGGGGCATGAACCTGGCATACAATGTAGATTTCTGTGTTTGTTAAGCAACAGCTACATTGTCTGCTGGGTTTCCAGCTGCCTGGAAATACAAAGTGGAGGGTTATCTACACTTTTTTTTTTTTCTTTTTGGTCAAGTTGCCTCCCTTACCTGTCTGAGGAAGACAGTGCAATTGATGTCCAATTGCTGCCTCCCCCTCTGTTCTCACACAAGGGATCCAGCTGGTGTCAGCCAGAGCTTGGAGGCAGGGTAGATCTGAAATTAGTTGAGAAGATAAAACTTCAAGGGGTTGAAGTGTTGAGGCACCTAAGCCTGAGTAGATGTCAGGCAGGAGCTGATGCCTGCTGCCTGTGTAACTATTAGTTTCCCTTGGTACTGGTGCTTCACTCCTTTTTTTTTCTATTTTTTTAGGGTTTTTTTTCAGATCTTCAGATGGAAAGCTCTATATGTGTGTGCTGTACAGTTATGGAATTCTTTTTGGAGAAGGGAGTAGTAGGGAGCTATTTATAGGTCTGACTTTTTTTTAAAAAAAAAAGCATGCTGTGTATAGCATGACATATACAGAAAATGCCTCGAAATAATTGGGGAGGAATAAGATAATGTCTTGTGCTGATTCCAGCTGGATCTCTTGTCATTCAGTGGCACCAAACCTAATGTGCTTCACTTGTGTGCCACATCCAGCCACACAGTGACAAAAAAGGGCAGTTTCAGTTTGAGAACATTAGGCCTGGAATAGCAGGGGACTGTTGTCCTTTCAGACCTGGTCTGCAGTCCCACTGGTAAATGGGGAAGCTTGTACATCACATGTCTGTGCTGTTAACCCTTCACTGGCGAGCTCTGTGCCATTTGCACTTTCCCCATGGGAATCAGGAGGGTTGTGGGGGCTGCTCAGACTGCAGGAATGTGTGATTTGCCTGAGCTTGTCTGTCTGTTGGACTGTACGTGGGTGGGTTTAGATCAGCAGGCATCCAGAACCCTTCCTCTGGAAGGGCAATATTCAGGAGGCAAAAGGACTACTGAGTGAGTGCTGCTGTTAAGAACTGTGTATTTTGTTAAAACAAATAAAATTTCTCATGCAAAAAAACTTGTGTGTCTTTTCTTGTTCACTGCATCAAACTTACATTTGCATCAAGTCTTTTAGGACCTAGGAACTATAAAGCTGTTCATTACAATGTCTAGTGTAGACAGCCCCATAATACTTATGTCAGCCTGACTGTTTTCAAAAAATACACATTCACTTATGCATTTGTACCCTAAGTAAAAATGTACAGACAATTGCCAGCAGCCAACAGTTGGCACAAATAATCACTCCCTATTGAAATAGCTGTGGATTGTCTAGATAGCTTTGAAAACCGCTTGTTGGGGCTGAACAACTATTTATCCTTTGCTTTATTTTGTTTTTCTCAGCACCTGTCTGTTGCTATCTACATCTCTGACTTTGCAGAATTGGTAGGGACTTTGATATAGCTGAGTCTTTTTCTTAAATTAACTGGCACTGTCTCAGTGCTGTTACTGATGTTTCATTCCATATAACCTGAGTCTTGTCCAGCATAGGCACAATGTTCCTAAAAGTGGTAATCCATTACTCTCTGCAGTGTTTTTGTGGCTCATTTGGCTTCAACAGTATTGAGGTATCAGCAGCTTTTATAGCATTGCTTTGTTCCTCTGTTTATGGTTCTTCCACTCGACCCTTAAGGACTCACGTCAGAATAAGGCATGTCTGCCCCAACTGTGGCTGTGACAAACACCATGAAGAATTGAAAAGCAGATCAGCCTAATGTTTGGCATCAAGCCCCTCTCCTATTCAGTTTCACTTCCCCACTGTGTATCAGTTAAACTTACCATGTTGAAATCCCCTTTGTGGGCAGGTACTTCTGGTTCCTCTTATTTTTCTGTCATGCTACTTGCTTTTGTATATGGACACCTTTAAAATAAAAAAAAAAAGGAAAAAAAAAAACCCACACACTTTCCTTTGTTACCTTACTCTGAGGTTCTTACTTTATTTTCACTGTCTAGCATAGCTAATGGAAGCATGTAAAAGTGGTTACTCTTCCTACTGTGATATTTATTGTTTTTAGTTCTTTGTTCCTTCCCTTCTGTATGGATTTCAGTGAAACTGGCATAAATGCATGATTCTTCCTTCCCCTCCCCTGCTGAGGTTGCCTTTACTACTCCTGGTTAAACTGCTCCTAACTGCAGCCTGAAGTCCTCCTTCAGCTGCAATGAAAGAAACTGGAGCCTGTGACATAACATTTTCCACCTGTTTATCCTTCAGTGAGGTTCTCACAGTTACATTTTCTTTGTGCTTTTGCTCCCAGCAATAACCATGGCTGTAATTTTGTGATGCTTCTATGCTGTGATGCTCATGAGTGTGAGAACTGACTCAGGTGTGTGGTGTTTCTCAGAAAGGAAGGTGAGAGCAAGGCTCTTGCCTGGCCAAGCTGTCCTTCTCTTCACCCTCTGTTCCCTGTGAGGGTGGGGAGGCCCTGGCACATATTTCCTGGAGAAGTTGTGGATGCCTCACCCCTGCAAGTGTTCAAAGCCAGGTTGGAGGGGGCTTTGAGCAACCTGGGATACTGAAAGGTGTCCCGGCCTATGGGAGGAGGGGGTTGGAACGAGGTGAGCTTTGAGGTCCCTTCCAACCCAAACCATCCTATGATTCAAGGCAATAAATGATGAGAACGCAACTGTGAAAAATCTTGGTTATATCCCTTCAAAATGCAGAGCTTGGAGCTTGTAATTCAGACTTGATTTCCCCCAAATGCCCCTTCTTTCCTGCCCAAACAAATAATGGAAACTAAGATAGTTGTGGCAGTTGGATCTGTTTGGCATAGTAGATTGAAGAGGATCACAGCACTTTCCTAATTTTCTATTTTCAATTCCATCTCAGTTTATGTAATATCTTCCCACACTGATATTTCTTCCCATCCTCTGAGTTGCTTTTAGAATTGACTTGAATATCTATTTAAATCTTAATAGCAGGAAGAACAATATTTTTACTTTCTGGCTCCAGATAACTACCAGGAAAGCCTCGCTGCCTACTGTTTCTCTATTCTGTAACAAATACTTCTGTAGACTCTGAGCTTTATTTTCTTGGCTATGTTTATTCTTTCTATGCAAATCAAGATTGAAAGGATACATTTAGCCCAATTTTGATGTACTTGCAGCATATCCTGCCATATCAGGACACGATAACAACAAAATATGTTCTGTAAGTTTCTTAAAAAGACCCCAAACAACCCTGCAGTCATTAAGTCTCTGAAATGAAACTGATATAAAACCTGAGGCAGGGACACCAAAAAACAAAACTATGCTTTTTGTAGAAAAGAAGAATGAATGGGTTGCTTTAATTGCCCAGAAGTGTGAACAGCCATTCCTAATGGGAGAGCTCCATCCGTTGGATAGGTGGCTTGTAATTAAACTGTGGAAACCTGTAATTTGGACTTTTGTTGCTGTCCTGAATAACTGAGCAGATTTGGTGTGTTGAGCACTGCTTTTGGGGACTGTTTGGCTGTGGCTGTTTTCCCAGCTCCACTCAGCACAAAGGAATTCCCTGACGAGTTACCTATGGAAGGTCGGGGCGGAAGGAAGGTGTCAAGGGTTTTAGAGCAGTCTTTTGGAGACCTTCCAGCAGGCACATTTTCTTTCCCTCAGCATGAGTGAGCATTTTCCAAAGGCACAAACACACCTAGGACTCCTCACCAGAAGTACCCTCTTCACAGTGTACTTTGGTGTCTGACTTGAATGATGTTGGTGTGCTCATGCATTTTTACTCTGTAAATATCCCCCCTGGTCTCCTGAAGTGTTTCGGGCAAGATGAACAGCCCTGGGTCCTTTGTCAGATATCTCTGGGCCTTTCGGAGACGGTCACAACACAAATCTTGTAGCATAGAAGTGCTCGTATGCAGTGCTACAGCAGCATCCACAGAGCCTGTCTGCTGTGAGGTTGGTTGTGATGTGATGGTTTGTGCAGTAAACTGAAAAATGAGACCTTGGTTGTGGGTGTTTGCAAAACAAAGCTCTGCTAAAGAGGTGTTCAGCTTAAGTGGTCCTTGGCGTTGGAGAGCCCTGCAGTTTCTGAATCCCTGGCTAGCCAGCTGCTCCTAAAAGCAGTTAACCAAAACTGTGGAAAGCCTTGAGAATCCAGCTTTACATTGACACTGACATTTTTCTCCTGCTGTGTGGCTTTACAGCTTCTAGTTGTAGCTCAAAGGAAATGCTGAATTGTTTTAGGAGGCTGCTCTAAGGCAGTGGCTCTGGCTGTCTCTGTGTGCTGCAGCGAGTTTTGGGTTGAAGGCTTGGGAGAACAGTTGCTGCTCCTACACGTTAACAAACTTCATCCTTTTAAGTTGGTGATTTTTCTATCTGCTCTTAAAGTCTTGTTCTGTGGGTTGCTAAGTAACACCCGCACGTATTTAATTTTCCATGTGCTCCGAATGCCAGTCTTCCCTGCAAAACACCTTTCCAAAATTAGTGTCTGTCAAGCTCCTGAAAGGTAGTGGTGCTGTGATGCAAGTCAATCATGTTGCCTGCTGTAGGTGTTAATTCTCCCATCTAAAGGCACTTGCAGAATCACTAATATGGTGAATCTCCAATTCTTTGTAGCTACAAGAAAACAGGATCTTCTGAGACGCTTGCACACTGATTCCAGAAAGAATTGCAGGGGGCACACTTTTAATATCAATTTGTTCATTATGGTGATAACATATCCTTTGAAGCTTAGGTTTTTTTTAGAGTGCAGAGTTCTGAAGGGACCTGAATCATTAAGTAGGTAGATAATTTTCCTGTGCCCCAAGGCTGGCCAACCAATGGCTGGGTGGGTGCCCAGGATTTTAGAGAGGGGCAGGCATCATGAAGATGTGAGGGAAGGGTTGATGAAGAGTATAGGAACTTTTCACTTTCTTTTAACCTGTTTTATCTTGTAAAAAGAAGGATCATCTATACTTTCTCTTCCCCCACCTCTAGAAATTCAGTATACTGTTCCACTGGACATACGTGCTATACCAGACACTTTGGGCATTTTTCTTCCTTTTTTGCCTGTGTGTTCCCTGGTCGCTTGTGTAGCCTAGGCAGGTGGGCTGAGCTTGTTTTGAGAAGAATATCGACAGCTGAGCAGGGCATTGTGTCTGCTGAGAGCAGGAGCTGCTGTTCTTTCCTTGAGTGTGCCTTCTCTGTTTCATGGACTTCACACAAAAGTGTCTTGAACATGGAGCAATGAAGTAACTCTGGATAACTGCAGTTATATGCAAAACACCCACATAAAAGACATTAAAATCACGGCAGCACAGCCAAGAATACCAGAACTTTGTAGCTGCAGCAACGAATAAGCCAAAAATGAATGCATGTAAAAGTAAACAAACCTGCCACTGCCTTTTGTAACCTTTGCAAGCGCAGGGAACGCTGCAAAGCACCGTGGCAGCGTTTGCCGTGGTTACTACAGAACTGACTCATGAGCTGTAGGATTAGGGATTGCGACAACCCTTCTTAATGTCCTCCTCTGTTTACTTACAGGCAGATGAGCTGGCTAAAGATGTGAGAGTGAGCCCTACCTGTTGCTGAGTGGCCAATCTGCAGGGCTTTGCAGAAGGTTCTTGATCCTTTCTGCCACCCCGGGGTGTGACTGTGCTGCTGATGGATGTTTTAGCTGCTCTCAGCTATTCCTACATTAGTCTCGTTATCACTCCCCTGAAACTTGTATGCCATTGTCAAAGGCTAGTGGTACTCCTTTTTTTGTTTCACCCATGGTGAATAATGCTGAAAAAAGGATTTGAGGTATTTCAGAAGCCAAATTTTCGTGGAGGATTTTCACCTCAAGTGAACTTTCTGGTAATTTAGAAAGACATGGATTTACATGGTGGAATAGGCTGCCAAGCTCCTGGGTTTCTTTGTATTCTAACAGTGTTACGAAAAACAAAACCATTCCAGTGGCCAAACTCCCTTCAGTTCTTCCCTGACAACAAGGACAGTGTGATTTAATGTGTTCTCTTGGATTCAATCTTCTGCTGTGTTGTGGGACCACAAAAGAAAGTTGCTGTCCAGAATACATGTTCTAAGTGTGTCAGATGTTCCTCTGCCCTGAAACATCCCTGTTTTGCAGATGCAGAGTTGAGGCATACTGAAATTAAAGGCCAGCCTTTCTCCTCCCTCTGCAAGTGAAAATCAGGTTTGAATGGAAGTCTCTGAAATGCTGCATCTCCTCAGTAGCTTCTCAGCCCTGAGGGAAAAACCTGCAGAGAACCGAAAGTCATTGTTGTCTATATTTAAAAGAAGTTGGAAGGCAGAGGAGAGGATCTGAGTTTTGGAAGGCTTTGAATGCTGATCAGAAGAGAGTTCGTGCCTTTACTGCCACAGATAATATAAATGTGAATATAACCCAAGGAAGTGGGAGACCCAAATTTGTTAGCTGTGGATTTCTCTGACCCCTGAGTTTTAGACTGATTGGCACCAGAGGGATGCATTCCCTTAATAAAGTAACATTGCTCTGCTGCAAAGAAATGGAAGTTCACACCCGAAGAGTAGAAACACAATTGTGATTTGGTGGGCAAAGCAGGCATGACTGAAATAGAGGGTGGCTTGAGGAAGAAAACACCTTGAGGTGTTTTGCCTCTCAAGGACCTCCTCCTAACAGTGCATTTTGTTTTCACCTCTGTTGAAGGACAAGATGAACTTGGTCCCAGTGTTTGTAATGAGAGAAGGCACAAGACCGGAATCTTTCTTTCCTTGTGCTTTCTTATGGTCCTCTGAACTTTGCTACTTACTCTCTGCCCCAGAACAACCAAAGTGGGAGTATGACTGTCATCCTCCCCTCCCCCCCCAAATTTGGGAGGTTCAAGAGACTAAACCTGAAAATTCTTCAGATTTTTAGTCAGTTAAAAAGCCTAAGTGAACAACACTATTAATTTTGTCCGACTCTTACGCACCAGGATTCTTACGCACCAGAGTCTTGAGAAAATGCAATATAAAGTTCTGACCTCAGCAGATAATGCTGCAGGATGTTCTCAGACACAGCTGGTGCTTTGGCTGGCCATGACTGAGACTCCAGGAACTCTAACTGGAGTTTAATAAGGTCTGGTGTACAAAGGCAAGCACCTCTATAGGTATTCATTATGTGTAGTACTACCAGAGCAGGAATATAAACTCTCTCAGAAAGGGATTTAACCACAGATAGATCCTTCCTTGAATGCTGTGTTGACATTCATTGTTTATCTGTTCAGACTAGTCATATTTGGAAACACTGTTCTATTCTGACATATGACTTTTCCCAGGAGCAGCAAGACTCACAACGAAGATTTCACAATAAAGAAAATTCTGTTCCTCTTTGTGGGAATGTTATAGTAAAGCCATGACAACTCATTTGGCACAAGGTTGTTTTGTTTTCAGCAAGGATTCCCCCTCCCCCCAATCCCTACACATTTTTGATGTGTTTCCATGTGTTGGGGATTTTTTTTTTGGTTTTTAAATGTCTTTTTTTTTTTTTTTTTAACCCCAGGAGAGTGGGGGTGGATTTTACATTTAGCCTCCCAGCCATCCACTTAGAAACCACGCAATAGGTATGAGGAACCCGAGTCCAGGCTTGTGTGTTTCGATGTCACCACCAGCAGTGGAGTTGCTCCTAATTTATGGCCACAAGAACAAGTTCAGCATCAGCCCCTTGGGATCTGCTCCGGTGGAATTACACATCCTGCCCCAGGCAAAGGGGAGTCACGGTGTGAAATACTGAGAGGTGACACAAACACACAGCCAACAGCTTCAACACAAGGTAGAAATTCCAAACCTGCGTGACTGGAAAGGCTGAGGTATCTGCAGTAACCGGTGAGGCCAGGAAAGGTCCGTCACCAGTATCATTCCCTGGCTCAGCGTTGGTGCCGTGTAAGTCCAGGGGATGTCTGGAAGTCACTGGTGCTTCTGGAAGTTGCAGTTCATGGGTCTGATCTCCTTGGACTTTCACTGCAGTGTGTAGCGTTGAAGTGGAAATTATTTTTACCCTGTTGCACCAGATCTTTTTCCAAAGTACAGAGCTAATTAACCAGGTTACAGTAAGTCACACTGGGGATGACAGTCTAGCAGCTGAAAAGTCATTAGGCTTTTTTGCAACCTTCCCTGGAGATAAAGTGGGTATTTTGGGCAGAACACACATATGGTGAAATCTGGTCCTCAGTGTAGTTCTTGGCAACCTTCTTCACGATCACAGTTTGCACCCACCTAAAATTCCTAAGTTATAAAGAGGGCAGCATTTTCCTGCTTCAGTGTTTACTGCCCCATCCAAAAACTCTCACTTTGTATTTAGGAGGTGGAAGAACCACAGGGGTCTACTTTCAAAGAAGAAAGGAGAAAGACAAGAGGTTTTCAAAGATGTGATTTTGTGAGGATTGCAAATAAAAACCCAGTGGCGTTGCCAACACTTCTGAAGCATTTCTGAACAAGCTGATAGGCCAGGCTTAGCCTGAATGGGTTTGCTGCATGTTGCTGAAACTACAGTTCAGGTTATGTTGCTGTTACTATTCTAAACCCTAGGAAGTGGGTGTTTATAAGTGTAGTCAACATTCCCTCTGAGCAAAAAGCTGGCCTTAAAAGGGAGTTGTCCCAACAGCAAGAAGGATTATTTAAAGAAAAAGAAAATGCTAAATTTTTGCTGTTCAGAGAAAAAAAAAAAAAAAAAAAAGAAGAGGAAGCCAACCCAGGGATGGAATATTACAGCGTTGCCCACACACAATTTTTTGTTTTTCTTTTCTTTAGTGGCTTTTATCCAAAAGACATTCAGTACAGCCAGTGATCATTTGTGACAGAAAATGAGTGAAATGCCTTTTCTGCACATTTCATTAACTGGTTTTGTTTAATTAGGAAAAATTACGGCAGCACATGCACAAAAATGCATTGTCACTGGTAGCATTATAGTGTTTTACTGCTCATAGTCTCTAAAGTCAAGGACAGGCTCTTAGTATTTCACTTGCACCTCTGTTTTGTTCCCTGATGTTTTGCTACAGGGGTATGGACAGTCCTAAGGCTGTAGGAGCTACTGAGACAGCTGCCTCCAAGCAAGGTGTCCTAAGTCACAGTTTAACATATGACACAGTCCATAACAGGGCCTTGTAGTCCACTAAACCCTGCTTCCCACCTGGGGGAAGTTTTTATTTATTTATTTAACACTATTAATAAACCACATGATTTCCAGACGACTCCAGTTTCTGTGACATCTACTTTCCTACTTTCAGGTCTGATGCTTTCTGTCCCTTTCAGTCTTTCTCTTGTGCCTCCCCTGCACAGGGATATTCTTAAGGCACCAACTTATTGTGGACAGAAAGCGAAGCTGCTGCTGGAATTTCTCATTCATGACCAGAGTTTCTCTTTCCCCCCTCAGCTGCTGTTTATGGCCAGGTGCTGGCACTTTCTGTCTGCTTCTTCCGGGTTTCTTGACAAATTGGGTGCTCTCAGAAAAATCAAGTGCAGTGCTCCAGTTGTGTGGGTGTGGGTGTGCAGGTATTTATCCATCCAGATATCACTAATGCAGGTGTGCTGTGTGACAGGGGGAAGCTGAGGCACATCTGCACAGGACAGCCAGCACTTAAGTCCTGTACAGTACATGGCTTAAAATCCTGGCACCTGTAGTCCTCTTAACACAACATCTTCTCTCAAGTGAAAACTTTTGAAGAAAATCATGCTTTGAGCCCTTGGGATGGCAAAGCAAGAACAAGCCTTTTTTTTTTTCTTCTGAGACGTGGAATGAAATAAAACCCCTTCAAACTGTAACAACTCAGTTTAAAATGTAGAGAAACATGGGGAGGCAAAGAAATGAGGCAAGATTTCTGCAAAGAGGGCTGCAGTCAGACCATTTGTACTGCACAGTATGAAATGCATACAGGGCTCCTCGTGTCTGCGGCTGCAAATCAGTCCTTCATGTCCTACCTCCTGCCACCCCAAACTGTGTTTCCATCCAAATTATTTAGGTTGTGCTTGCCAGTGAAACATCTTTTCCCAAAATAAGAGGAGAGCTATAGCAATCTATACTCACCAAGAAGGGCAGAGCATTCTGCACTGCAGGCTCTGGCACTGCCAAACCTGGGATGGGCTCTCCTGTCTCAGCCTTGCTGTGGTCTCGTTGTGCTTTGGCTGCAGTTCACTGAGCAGGATGGTTCTAGCAGACAGGACAAAAACAAGGTGAAATCCAGCCAGGGTTACACAGCTGACCTTGGTAAACTGCTGCAATTAAAGCTAATTTGAAGTCTCATTCCTCTGTGCCATCTTTGTATCGTGGTGCTGCTTGTCTACAGAAGGATGCTGTAGCTGAAGCTTTTGGGTTTGGTTGAAGGAGCATGAAAGAGCATCTGTGCCTGTGCATTGAGGTTTTTGTCTACATTGGGTTTTTTTTTATAAACTTTTTTTGTTTGTGCTAGTCCGCCCATCACAGCACATCGTCATGTTTGTTATTCCCCCAAAACTGTGAGAGGAAGTACTGGTAAGCCAAACACTGAACAGACAAAAAGTCACAGGCAAGAAATGCCTAGAAATGTAGAGCTCTCAAAATATTTTCTCCATTGACTATTCAAAGTGAGGACATTAAGGTGGAGAATTTGGGGGAGGACTGCAAATTTCCTGTAGTAACTCACAAGGGGCGAGGTGGGAGCTGCTACATCGGTTTTACTCTTTTATGATCAATTGTGATGTAAATGCTGATGGCTGCCTAACAGGCAAAACAAAGTAGGGAAATGATGAGTCATTTGTACTCATAGCTTGTCTGAACAAGTAATGTGCAAGTCAAGTTTCATTTAAGAGCAGCAGAACTTTCCCCCAAGGATTATGTTCACAAGGCAGGACAGAGGGAGACCAAGGAGGGCTCTGGATCTGCAGCTGTGGACCCCTCAAACAGACAATTTCCAACATGCCAAGGCTGTCCATCTTCAGTGCTCGTTGTTCCAGGGATACTGAAATACACGTGGCAAGAGCCTTCACTGGAGTATGTTGTGAAACACGAGTGGAATTTTTTCTGTTGCTCTTCAAGAGCAGGATCGTACTTCCCCTGATGTGGGAGAATATATCCTCCCCATGGAGTGAAAGCACCTACAGCTCTCCAGCAGCTGGGAAGAACTGGCTGGTTGCCCTTGCCATCCAAGAGGTTCAAAGACTCTGTCTCCCTACCCTCACACCAAGATACCTCGGGAGGCATCCCGCTTTCAACTGCAGCTCAGATGGCAAAAGCACCTTTAATCTTTGCCTTTTAAAGCATCATGTAAATTATCTCTATTGGTTATATTATGTCCTATTGCAATTTTCTTTTGTTGGTTTTGGTTTGGTTTGTGTTTGGGTTTTTTTGTATAAACAAAGATCCTTTAGTAAAAGTGTTTTCTTCAGCAGCAGAATACTTCTATTCTCCACAAAAGGAGGAACATCTATGCTGACAATTTAAGACACAGTACTTGTTAGGAAGTTGGTGGCACAACTCCCAGTGACTTCAGCAAGCCCAGGAAGGAAAGCCAAAGCTCATGGACATCTCCACAGGTATCTGTGGTGCAGCAGCATGAACCTGTGGCATCCATGCTAAGTGCACCCATCTGCAGCTCAGAAATCCTGTCCTTTTCCTGGCGGTTGCTCCCAAGGCTGATGTGAAGCCCAGTCCAAGCTGCCTGCTGTCATCTGCTGGGATGTTGTTGAAATAGATGCATGGGAAACAAGTCATGGTTGTTCAAACCAGCCAGAAACTGAGGGAAACCAATTTCAGAAACCGAGGTGCTGTGTGTATATATAGGAGATGTACAATCCTTTGAAACTGTGCGGTGAATAGGATCCAGTTGGAAACATTCTGCAAAGGGAACAAGAACATAGTCTTGCAGTTTTGAAAACTACTGTTTGAATAAGTAATCCAGTTCCCAATTCAGAACTAAAATAGCCTTCCTGTTGGTGCAGTGCTGCAGTCTGTCACAGTTGGCAGCGAGAGTTTTCCCTCTTGGTTGACTTTAGGTTTAAGTAATAATAAGAATATGCCTGAAGTGCAGCTTCTCTTCACAAAAGGCCTTTTTTGCACATGATTTATTAACGGGTGGCCCCATCATTTCAGTGTTGTACAGTTACATGTTTTGGTATATTTCCACCCATAATATGAGGTGCGATTTGAAACAAAAGTGTGTTTTCCACCTAAGTTTTGGTAAACGTATCTTGGACATCTGCTCTCACTCCCAGAAAGTAATTTTGTACTTAATCACCTGGCTAATAAAGATTAAAGGTCTGATTCAGATCTTTCTTACAACTGGTGGCATAAATCAGTAGGAGCATTACTGACTTGAGGGGTTTTTTTACTTGTGATTAAATTACTAAGGAAAACTTTAATATTACTTAATGAAAGCAGATGCCAGGTAAAGCAGTGGGAAATGTCCCATTATTCAGTTAATAGGGCTTCAGTGAGTCAGTCAAAGGCTCCTGGAACAATTTAGAACAAGTTGGCTGAGGAACCCCGGGAGGTTTGGATGGTCCCAGTGTCGCTGAGCAAGCACGTACAGTCAGCCAGCATCAGCCAGCAAAGCACCAGGGCACGTGAGGGGCAGAGAGCAGCTCTAAACCACATCTGGGGATTTCTGTGAACAGAAATTCCTGTGCATTTCGTGAGACAGAGCTGCAGCGTCGACTGTGGGGCAAGGGATGGCTTTTGGAAGCAGCAGGAATAACCAAAAGTGCCGGTGATCCCAAGGTGAACCAGGAGCAGTGCAGCAGGGAATCTCAGCCATCAGCGTTCACATGGCTGAAATAGAAAAGTTCGCTGGAAAAAATTGCAGGGATCAAGGTCCAAGCAATCCTGTGCATGATGTATCAGTTGCTTAACGAAGGAAACCACTTCTTTGGCTGAATTCAGCCAGACGTGTGAAACAATCCGTCAGATTTCGAATGGGAGGCTGGATGGATTAAACACAAATGTAATTAGCTTTTTCTCTTTTGCTTGATGCTTGTCATTTAAAATGATGAGGAGGCAGGAGAGAGCTCTGCTAAAAGCCTACTGTATTACACTTGTGAAAAATGCCTGGCTGTTCTGTTTATAGACTGCTCCATAGCTGTAATCTCGGGCAGCCAATAAGGAACTTTACCATCAGCAAAGCTAAATAAGAACAACCTAATCATTGTGTCTTTGCATTTTGCTTATTGCTGTAAAAACACAAAGTGCTCATATTTACTTATGAAGGCTCTAGAGTGCACTATGGGCTCCTGTGACTAAAGGAGCTGTCCTCCAGTGTAATTTAAACTTCCTTGCTCATTCATAACCACAACCACAAGGTTAAACTGACCTTCTCTGTTCTTCTGAGTTTCATCCCTGAAAAATGCACTGAAATCCCATCCCTGCCAAAACTATGGATGTTCCCTTCACAAGAATTTTGAGTCTAATACAGAACCCTGTCCCAGGTATGTGACTAACTCTTAGTCACATTAACAGAAGTTTTTCATCTTGAATAATGCACCGTGTGTCCTTCCCTCTCGCACCATATGACAGATTTCTCTCTGGAAAATTATATCCTAGTGATATGAAGATTAACATAGCAGCCTCAGCTTGATGACAGTGCAAACACCCAAGCCAAAGGAATGAAAAGCTTAGAGGAGAGATGCTGTTCTCAGACCACTACAACAGAGAAGCAAAACATTGCACAAGATGTCAGAGCAGGCCCTGTGAAAGGAGCCAAAAGCTCCAAAGAGAAGGTTCTGTCCTCTCTGCTCCTGGAGTGTCTGGGATCTTCCAGCATGCTTTACCTTGGGAAATACCAATTCACGATCATCCGGCACAGTGCAGAATTTTTGACAGTGATTTGACAGAGGCAGTAAAGTGTTTAGAGAAGCCCAGAAAATGAGATTTTAATTTTGGGATTTTGCAAACACTGTTCTGATTTCTTACTCTTGAAACACTGTTCTGTGGGATAAGCATCAGAGGTTCACTAACAACAAATCAGTCCAGTAGCATCTGATTCCCAAATAACCGGATTGAATTGCAACTGGAATTACATACTGATAGAGACTAAGCCCTGAATAGGAGTCAAATATATGTATGGATACATCCCCTTAGAGAAGAAGTCCTCTACAGGCTACACTGACACATCTCATTAATGACAGTCATACAGAAAGGGGAAACAAACCCATGACAAACAGGCTCATATTAGTTATTTTCAGGCCCCGTGATGTAATACCTTTTTTCAGGCACTATCGCACAAAGTTTCTCTTTCTTGAGTTTCTTTTTCCTCCAGAAGAAATAGAAACTTAGCAAGTGCTGCAAAGCACAGTCAGTCAATGCTTGGATTGTGTCCAACTCACTGAAGCACATGAAAATGCATGGGAGAAATGGGCTGATTATTAAAAAGTCAAGCCTTATAGAAAGTAAAGGGAAACATCAGCAGCTATTTTAGACGTTCTGGCTTACTCTCAGTCCTTTAACCTGATTGTTTTAAGGCACGTTAAACTAAGTGTGAAATGTACTTATCAGTTACAGTGGACTGCCAGTTTAGTGTCAATAGGAAATTCATTGTATCAGAGACAAACTTTTCCGGGTTTTTTTTTTTAATAATCTGGAGTAAAAGCATAATCCATCATCATCCAGAGTGGTGAAGAATTTATTTTTAAATTGAGGACAAAACTTGAAATGCCACATACCTGTATGTTAGCGAGCTCTGTTCTGTGACTTAGAATTAAAACATTTGAATGTAAATTATAATGAAATAGTCTTGGAATACCTCCAAGCAACTCTGTATCCTTAGAAGATAAGTGTCCTTAGAAGATATGTGCCCAGTGATGTGTCACTCAGCGTGGGAGAGCATAAAAGTTGTTCACGGCACCAACCTTGCCCTGTAATGCTAGATTTGCTCTCTTAACATGAGCAATATGACTTTTTTTCACTCCTCATCCTTCTGGTGCCAATTTCATAGTTAAAGCAATTAAGGCTACACCAGGTGGGACTGTAGAAACCACTTAAAAAATATAGGCTAGCTATGGGTGATGCAATAGGTTCATTTATCTGTTTCAGCCTTGGTTTTTAAGTGGACAGATCAGGCAGAAGCCAATTCATGGTCCTGGCACCTTCACTTCTTAGCTGTGAGCTCACAGAATAATTTTTGTCTACATTTAGAGTCCAGCTCCTCTTGGCAGCTTTTTGTCCTTGCTCCATCCAGCTCCTTTCCTGCTGAGGTGTCGCTGGGGTGTGCATCAGCTTGGCCACGTAGCTCAAGCTCCCCGCCCAGAGCTGCCAGGGCATGGAGATGAGGCCACACAGGCTTCAGCACAAGCTGCCACCAGAGCAGAACGATGAGAACTTGCATTTTGATGGTGAGCAGTGTGTTGAAAGCCCATGCTGGTACATCTCCATCGCTGCCTTCAGTGCTGGCTGGCACAGACGTGCTATGCCTTCGCTTTACTATGTAGATAGATTCACTCCACATCTCCCTCCCTCCCACTGGCCCTTCCGTAGCACAGTAGGATTTTGTCACACTCTAACATATTTTTCTCCCCATCCTCACGTTTTTCTTTGAAAACACTCATCGCAGGGAGTGGTGGTGCTGAAGCTTAGTGTGACACCATCTGTTTAGCAATCCCAGCCTGGTTTCCAATAGCCCACCTGAAATGCATCGTTGCTTCCAGCCTTTCCTTTTGCCGGAGTGCTGGCTGAGCAAGCCACCTTGCTTCTTGCTGGTGTCAGCAACCACAGCCTCTCTGAGCACATCAGGGTGTAGGGAGAAACTCTTGTTTCACAGCCAACACCTGCAGAGTTTCTGTGAGCTTCCACAGAGCCCAGACTTCACCCAGGATATCCCTGCTTCCCCCACAGAGCGTTGCATAAGCACTCACATAATCCCATGGGAGGTGGGAGGACTGGCCCTCCGTGGCCACGCCAGCTTTCTCCAGGCACAAGCCGGTCCACGTGCACTGCAGGGATGTACCCAAGTCTTGAGCGGCCTGGTTGTGGTGGGTTGACCCTGGCTGGATGCCAGGAACCCACCAAAGCCACTCTGTCACTCCCCTCTGTGGCTGGACAGGGGAGAGAAAATACAACGGAGGCTCATGAGCTGAGATAAGGACAGGGAGAGATCACTCACCAAATACCATCGTGGGCAAAATGGACTCAAATTAGAGGTATAAATTGAATTTATTACTAACAAAATCAGAGCAGGATAATGAGAAATAAAATAATGCCTTAAAAATATATTCCTCCTTCATAGCTTTACCTCCTCCCCTCAGGGGCACAGGGAGATGGGAATGGGGTTTACAGTCAGTTCATCACATGTTTCTGCCACTGCTCAAGNCACCAAAGCCACTCTGTCACTCCCCTCTGTGGCTGGACAGGGGAGAGAAAATACAACGGAGGCTCATGAGCTGAGATAAGGACAGGGAGAGATCACTCACCAAATACCATCGTGGGCAAAATGGACTCAAATTAGAGGTATAAATTGAATTTATTACTAACAAAATCAGAGCAGGGTAATGAGAAATAAAATAATGCCTTAAAAACATCTTCCTCCACCCCTCCCTCCTTCGTAGCTTTACCTCCTCCCCTCAGGGGCACAGGGAGATGGGAATGGGGTTTACAGTCAGTTCATCACATGTTTCTGCCACTGCTCAAGCAGAGGAGTCCTTCCCCTGCTCCAGTGTGGGGTCCCTCCCACGGGAGACAGTTCTCCATGAACTTCTCTGATGTGAGTCCATCCCATGGGCAACACTTCTCCACAGACTGCTGCAGCGTGGGTCACTCTTCCCCGGGGTCAGTCCTTCAAGGACAGGCTGCTCCAGCGTGGGTCCCCCACAGGGTCACAAGTCCTACCAGGAAACCTGCTCCAGTGTGGGCTCTTCTCTTCACATGTCTGCAGATCCTTGCCAGGACTCTGCTCCAGCATGGGCTTCCCACAGGCTCCCAGCTTCTTCTTACGCATCCCCCTGCTCTGAAGTGGGTCTCCTCCACAGGCTGCAGGTGGATCTCTGCATCCCTGTGGATATCCATGGATATCCATGCCTCACCATGGGCTGCACCATTTCTAATTCGCCCAGCCTTGGCCAGCAGTGAGTCCATCCTGGAGCCAGCTGGGATTGGCTCTGCTGGACACAGAGGAAGCTTCCAGCAACTTCTCACAGAAACCACCCCTGTAGCCCCCCCACAAACAAAACCTGGCCACGCAAACCAAATATAGAGGTCCAGGGCAGGAACTGCAGAGCAAATTTTGCAGATCAGCAGCTGGATGTAGCCCTCCCAGTGATGGGACAGGGGGGTGGAAGGTGAGGGCTAAGCAGTGCCCATGGCAGCACTGCCCCAGGAATCATGGAGTGTGTACAGCAGTGGTGCCTGGGACATGGAGCTCTGCAGTTATTCAGCCCACAGAGTGTAAAATAAACCCTAAGGAGATACAATATGGCCCTTGCCGGGAAAAGAAAGCAAGACATCAAGAACAACAAAACCTCCATATGCTGAGCATTTTCTACAGAATCCCCCACAGCCTGGCAAAGTGCAGTGCCAAACTGACCCACTGACCACAGCCAGGCAAGGCTCCACGTGCTGGGCACCAATTCATTCTGAAAAGTGACTGCTCCTGGTTTGGGACCAAATATCCTTCTTTCCCATTAATGCTCTGCTGTTGGCTCCATCTTTTTCCATCGTACACCATGAAAACCAAGCAGAAAAAAACAAATGTCAAGGAAAAGTTAATAACATGATATGCTAATTAGCAAGTGTTCTCAGAGCGTTAGCCCCACGTAATAACTGCTGACCTGTCTGGGTATATTTTCAAATGCTCTTTCTTTTTTTCATGTTGGCTTCTTCTGCAGCTTTGGATTAAGCAGTTGCCTTAAAGCCTTCATTTTAAAGCATGCGTTGCACTCACCCATCTGGCAACTTTATGTTGTATAATACAAGGGAGTGCACAGTATGTGGCATAAATTACAGACAAGAAGAATGAACAGCACAGCATGTAGGGTAAATTAAAGCAGGCATTCTTCATGGCCCATAGCAGAGAAGGACAGAACAATTTTGCATCATAAATACGGGAAAAACATGTGTTTTAAAATGGGAATTTTTTTAAAAAATAAATAAAAAAGATATGCCCTCAGAGGCAGGCAGCTTGTTCCTAGAGGCAGCAGCAACCATGCAAAACCACATAAAGGAGTAAAGAAAGGCATAATGGTAGATAACAAGAGGTAACAGATTGCAGTAGGAGGACAAAGAAAGAAACCAAATGCTGAGATGGAGCAAGCCCCAGTGGACTTTTAAAAACAAGAGTGCAAATTGAAAATGAAAGGAGCAGAAAGCACACACAGATCTGAGGATGAAAACCATTCCCATTGTTTTTTCGTGGTAGGAGCATATGCAACGCACACCGCTTGTTAGTGACATATCACTTGACATCAAAGGGTTCATAAACAGCATCTCCTGACCATGGCCTGGTGAACTCAGCATAGCCCCAGGAGCCTTGAGTTTCTGCTCTGAGGATCCAGAAATTCTGACCATCCTATGCTGCTTCTCACCCTCTGGACCATCCTGTGGGGGTGTGTGTGTGTGCAAACCTGCCCACGGGGGAGAGAAGGAGTGGGACAAATTGGGCTCCTGAGCAAACTCCCCTGCTAGCAAGTGCCAGTAGCATTTACTCAGTGCCTGACCTGTCCAGTCCTGGGCATCCTGCTTCTTTTTGTGAGCTTCCACAGCAGCTTACACCAACCTAGGGCACGGCTGCTGCTCTTCCACTGTCCTGCCATGGCCCTTTCCTTGTGCCGGCATCGGTGCTTGTAGTGCTGCACTGGGAATCACTTCAGGGAGCTAATTCTGCTCAACTAACATTACCAAAGAAAAAAGGTGACTGGTTTCAGGTCAGTCCTACTCTTCTCCTTGCCAGGATGGAGGTACTCAAATCGTGAGCCAGTTGAAGCCACCGAATGGGCAATCTGAGTTGTGGGTTGGAGGTGCAGGACCGTGGCAACTTCACTTTAGCTGAGATTAAGCTGCCATGGAGCGGTGCTCAGGCTGTTTTCCTTTCCCACCCTGAGCTGCTTTTGTCAATTTAGAATATGTTTTTCTCAAGGCAGGGAGTGTTTCCCATTATGTGTTTGTGCATTGCCTAGCAAGTTGGAACCCTGATCTGAGGTGGAAACTTGAGGCCCCACCATAGTACAAATAATAAATGTAACACAGTGAAGAACAGATGCATTCACATATGGTGTATTATAATTCAGACAAATAAAAATTCTTATGTTGTATGTTAAAATAATTCTATATGTGCCACAGTTAGCATGAAAACTGAAAATAAAAACAAAGCCATAAAGAGTCCAGGCATGTAGGAGGACATACCCGAGTTCTCTATCCACAAACACAGACTCCTCTTTGGCCAGTCCTCGTTGCCTCATCATGCAACAGTGTCCTGTAACTTTAGTGTTGCCCAGGTTGTGCTCTCTTATTTTCTAAAGGTTAATTTCAGAATTCTTTTCCAGCCTAGGCAGGCATCTCCCCAGCCAGCCGTCCGCTCACTGCACATATGGGGCTGTACATAAAATATCCACAACTTCTTCATTTTGCATAACTCCCAAAGAGCACACGGTTTTTGTCTTCTTGGGAATGTGGTCACTAATGGCAGCATCCTCCTGGGGCAGTTTAGGTTTCCACAGGACTGTGAATAGGGATCATTGTGACAGAAGGTATTTTTCCTGTGCTGTGCTGGCATTGGCAATAATAGTAGCAACAGCTATTTGCAAAGAGGAAAGTTATTTGTGGCAATCTCTGGCATATAGTACCATTTAACTCTTTTGGAAGAGGCACCTTCCAATAAAAGAAAGAATGAATTTTTAAAGAGTTACAGCCATATGGTAGTTCTGAGTGAATCATATAAGGCAGGTTCTCACAGGTTGATAGAGGTGGAAAAAAAATTCTTCAAGTGTGTCTTTTTTAATCTTTTTTTTTAATCACACTAATTCGAACTTTGCTATGCCAAATTTCAGAAAAATTTATTCTGTATATAACAAGTGGTGCAGATTTTGGAGGGTTGCTTTCCATCCTTCAAAAATAATTAAATGGTTTAATTCCTTTTTTAGGCACCAAAATCACATCAGGCTATAAAGTCCTGAGCTTTGCCTCCATGATTAACATTCATAAATATAGACTTAGCAAGGCTGGCTTTCAAAAGGATGATGCATTTCAGGAATACAAATTTGCATGTACAAACTGGATACACCAAATCCGGCATTTCTGACTTCTCGATATCAACTTACTTCTTTTACCGATTTGCACCCTTGCCAATCAATGAAACACTAAGGGAAAAAAAGCAGTTTGGACAATTGCCAAAAGTATATCACAAGGGAGCATAAATCAAGGCACTAGTCCTCTATGCTGAGCATTCATTAGTAACTAACATTAAATTGAAGTGAACCTTTTTACAAGCAAGGAAAACAGGCAATCCTGGAAATTGTTTCACTAGCAGCTCTTTATCCGACTTTTCCTTTCCTGGACAGCTGGAGGAAACACAGCCTGAGCAACACATTCGGCATCAAAGATCTTATACAGTTTCCACTTTATTAATAGATTTGGAAAATGTACACAAGATAATATCCATAGAAAAGATACACAGGGCCAAGCAAAAGTCATCACTTCCTACCAGCTGTTGCCCAAGAGCAGGACATTTATTTAATAGGTGTAGACACAAAAGTTAACGTTTCTACATCAGTCTCAGCTATCTGCTTGAGAAATCCATTCTAGTACATGTCAAGCACTGACCATACAGAGGATCACAAGCACTGTTTGGACTTCAGCATTGCTGGTAGTAATAAGAGAGAGCTGAAAAACATCAAGTATTTCTTCATTCGAACCAAACTGGTTCTTGCCAATACAGTGGGATAAAATCCTTGCCATTCTGTGGGATTAAATAGTTGAAAAATAGGGCCAGAGTCTCTCTGGCCAGTGTATGAACTCAGAGGTTTATTTAGGTTGCTGAAGCAGTGCCAGTTTACAACTGCTAATGAGCTGATCCCCACAATCTTTTTCCTTTTAAACCAGGCAGAATTAACCAAGATAAACTCTTCAGTCCTAAGCTACTGGTTGCCTGAGGAAATATTTTGAAAGGATTCTTGCCCAAAATGTAAATACCTCAAAAACTAACTTCTGGGCACATATATGATGTATTACTGGAATTGCTGAACATCCTATATAATATGAGCATATCCTGCATCCTATGTGAAAAATCATGTAACCAGTAATTTTCTGGTACTTTTGCAGCAGCTGCTCACTCCTCCAGCAAAGCAGTTAGCACACACTATTAGAAGTGCATGCATGCT
This sequence comes from Ptilonorhynchus violaceus, assembly GCA_013397565.1. Classification (NCBI taxonomy): domain Eukaryota; kingdom Metazoa; phylum Chordata; class Aves; order Passeriformes; family Ptilonorhynchidae; genus Ptilonorhynchus; species Ptilonorhynchus violaceus. The sequence continues at coordinate 334,410 of VZRJ01002938.1, forward strand.
TATGCTAGAGTTATTTTTCCTTAATTCCAGTGTGTAAAACCTGGCAACTTTACCTTGGCAAAGGGCTAAAAGTTCAACAAAGCCTGCAGTCTGTCTGAGCTAAATGTGGGAAACACCCTGGGGCCTCAGTGGTGTCCACCAGCTCTGTGTCAGTCCAAGTGACTGAGAAGAGCTCGCTGAAGGCCAAGCAGAAATCAACCTCGTTGCTCCAGGGGCATTTCTTATGGAGAACAGACTCAACTGGACCTGCCCAATGTTGCCTTCTACCCCCGTCTTCCCACAGGGAATAATTGGTTGGATTAGTGAGAGGCCAGGATGGGAAAAAAAGCAGGTCATCCTCTTGCAGTGAAGACTGTCACCACCCACTTGTCACCCTCTTCTCTGATTTTCTCACAACCATCGTCTACAGTGAGAAGAATATGGTGTCTTGTGGGCTCCCACTCCTTTCCAGCTGGCTTGCCCTTTTTAAATTCTATTTCTCTAATGAGTTTAGCTTTTCCCCTTCTAATCCTGGAGCCCTTTTTTGACTCAGCACGGCTCACTGTGAAAAAATGCAACAACAAAACTTCCTTCATCCTTTTTCTCCCATTTGCACAGGGCTGGCAGCGTTGCTCAGTGCTCGGGATCTGGTTCATTTGGTGACCTCCTAGTGAGTCACCAGGAATACACAGCCACAGCCTTGCTAAGGCACGTGGGGACCTGCTCCAGCCCTGTGTAGCTGGTGGGGTCTCACAGGACTGCAGTGGGTGAGTCCACAGCCGAGGAGTCAGCAGCACTGTGGTAGCCAGGAGGAGATGTGCTTCGGCAGGAACTTCTTCCCTGAGGTTCCTTGGGTGGCAGCAGCTGGCTGGGCACGGAGGAGCCCTGGGGTTGCACTTTGTTTTCCACCTGTGAGTGTGCAAGGGCAGTCGGTCTGTCCGTGAGCAGAAGAGCAAAGAGCCCAAACAGTGTGCTTGTGGACAGGGCAGGAGGAAAAGGGGGGGAGTATGGGGGGGAGGGGTTTAGGGAAAAAAACAACCCTGGTTATGTGTTCATACACATGTGGGTCTGTAGGAGAAGAGAGAGGGCAGCTTGTGGACTGGAAGTGATAGGAAAGTTTTGCAGTTTTGATTTTGTCAGTTTTTCTGAAGACAGCTCGCGGCTTCTTGCACAGTTCAGAGAATAGCTGAATTATTCCTTTTCCAGGCTAGCACTTTGAGAAAAGCCTTTCTGTGAATTTTTATGGTATTTTTCTACTCACTGTGGTATTCACAGATACTAAGGGAGGTGGGAGCAGAGCGAACAGGCCCCCTAAATCCATACTAATCACCGTGTGCAGTTACATTAATGAATGTCACCATTGATAAGTACAGTGTGTTGTACAACCAACCAAGCATTACCCAAACACAGAGCATTTTTATATGACCCATCAGAGCTATAAGGAGACATTCTGATGCTGGGAGTATGTCCTCCACTCCCCACTCCAGCCAGCACTTTCTTAGCTCCAAAGTTCTTTTTGGCCTCCACTGTTGCCTTCAGGTCCTCATCTTTGGTTTGCAACCACAGCAACAAGAGTTGCCACTGGTCTGTTGCCTTTTCCCCGGTTCTAAGTGCCCCTTTCACCCTTTTGTTCCTCTCCTGTCCATGCAAGCCTTGTGCCCTCCTGTAAACCAAGTCTTCCCTTTCCTGGGAACGAGTTCTTGGTCTCGTGTTGCAGCCTATCCAACTAGAACAAGTTGTTTTTGCATGTGCTTGTTGTGTGACAGAAGACATCTGAAGTATCTTCCAAAGATGAACAATCAGCCTCTTCCACTGCAGTCAAGGGGACGTTTGCCAACAGCTGTACAAAAATTGGGCTGAAACTCTCATCTGAAAGACAGATGAATAAAAAAACACCACAGACATTGCTGCTGAAAATAGATAATTTCTAATTCCCACAGCTCTCTCTTTGTGGTTTAAAATAAGCCTTTCTGCATTAAGACTACAGTTTTCAAACCAATGAAACTGAAAAAACCAAATGTTCTTTCTGAGTGTTGTTTCAATTACATTTCCATGAGTCTACATACTTTTGATGTGTGAATTTTCCCATTAGGTTCAGATTGCTTTGGTTTGGACTCCATCGATGAGGCATACCCTGTACGGTGGCAGTGGGATTAGACCTCTCATTTTCACATCCGAGGCACCAAAGGAAATGAGTCAGCAAACTGGCAAGGTCCTATCCGATTGCAAAACTGCTGAGCATGATCAGTCCTTGGGATTCAATACCTATCCCCATGCCTTGCAGCTCCAGGTCAGTCTGCTAAAGGTTCATGAATGGGTCATAAATAAGCAGGTACATTTTATTCTGTGTGCTGCTCCAGCACAGGGCTTTTTCCATGGCCCATATATGCATTTGAAGGACCTGGCTGTTAGTTATTATTAAGAATATTTTTTACTCCTGTGATTGAATCAGCTGCTGCCTGGAAGCATTACACTTAAGTAATGGATTGTCATTATTAGTGGGTTTTGAGTTAAAGCAGATGCCACAAAGACTGTTCTGGCCACAAAGAAGCATGTGGAGGAAATCAGAAGGAGATAACTTGGAGGAGTAGGACTTGGGGTAGCCTTTCAAGAAGCAGCAAGTTGTCTTCCTTTTAGGGTAGAACTTGACCCATTTATGAAAAGGACTCTATGTTTGCACTGCCTGTGACTGAACTCGATGGTTCAGGAGTTTTCTTCCACTTCTACATTCCCTGACTTGCACCTTAGGTGTGCTTCCCTGGTGCAGCAGGGAACCCAAAACAGCCTAGGATGCATTAAGCATTTATTTTGTTTCTTTTCTTTGTGCCTCTTTCTAATGTTCTTCATCTGCTATGAACAGCAAGTGTGAACCACATTGAAACGATGAAATGTCAATACGCAAATAATACCACTTCTCAGGGACAATGTAAAGGGCAGGAATATAAACTGAAGTCTCAAAGGCAATAAATGTTCCTAAATTAGTCTTGAAAAAATGCATTTCATCTAGACAAAATGCATGAAAATTTACATATTTTGGTATTATTTACTCTCTCCTCTGTCAAGTACATACGACTTTGCTGATTATGGAATAAGGCTAGGGAAAGAAGGTGAGTTTGTTCCAAGGAAAGCACAGTAATTGCCCCTGTATTTCCATTCAACCACTTTCCAGGTTTTAATGTCCAGCCCCTCCCATTATATTATGTCTACGTGAGGTTGAAAATCTATTCCTTTGGGATTTTGCTACTGATTTGGTTTGGGACAGGATTTCATCCCAGGAATGCCCACAGCTTGGCAACGAATAATGACTCTGCATCTTGGGCTTTCACCTGCACTGGCTCTGGGGGACTTAAAAATTTGTATACAAAGAAACAAAACTAGCTGTTTAAATTTTGATTTCCAGTGCAAGTCAACACTTACCATATGATCAGGTATTCATCCCAACTATGAGTTGTTCAGCAATCACAGAGGTTTGGGGGGTGTGGGGGTGAAGCAGGGGGTTCTTGTTTTGGTTTCAAAGTTCTGTGCAGCAAACTGGCTCAGTAAATTGCTGTCACCACAATGCCTCTGGACCAGTCTGCTGTGGGTGTCTGACTGGAAGAAGCCCCCAAAAGCACTGCCCTTTTTCCTCCCCACACTCTTGCCGTGTGTCCCTCAAAGCTGGGCTGGACTCCAGGACCTTTCATGCACCGCCCCACCTCACCTGACTTGCAAGCAGACAAGACCTGTCAAACCGAGCACAGGAAAGACAATCAGACAGTTAATATCGGCATTTTCAACTTTGCTCCTACTTTCAGTGGTGAAAAGCAAGTTTGCCTCTCACTCTTTGGGCTCCTCAAGTTGTCAGAAAGGCAGGTAGCCAATATACACCCACTGGCCACCTCTGCGGGGCTTTGTGTTGTTGTTTGTCATTTATTTCTGCGGCTGGGACTAATTTTCAGTTTGTCATCCTTTGACTCATAGAAATTCTTCCCCTTCAAAAAGGATGCATCTCCTTGCCGACCACGGAAAAAATGTGGCATGCAATTCAATCCCTTCCTGATAGCGCCGGAGACGAGGAGAGGGCAAGTTGGAACACCATGATGAGGAAGTTCTGTCATTTCCAGAAGGAAGCATGATTCACTGTGCAGAGCATTTTTGGGAGCCTGAATCAGAGCTGTCGAGGAAGTCAGTTCTTGGACAGTTTAATGTTTAGTTTAACTGTGACTTTCCCGGTGAAACGCGTGCCTCTCCCCGCAGCCAGCGGGTACGGAGGGATCAGATAACATGGCACCGAGGAGCAGCCAAGAAGACTGCCAAGGAAGCGGCTTTCAAACGTTTCGGATAAAATGAGAAGTGCCCCAGAAAAAAAAAAAATCTGTCCTTAAATGTCATTGCAAAGCGGAGCTCTCCCGAAAGCAGATTTGAGGGAGAAATATTTTCTCACACTTCTCCCGAGCACAGCGCAGGCAGTGGGAGGGACCTGCAGGGTGGCCATAAGGAGCCTGCGAGGAGGGGAGGGCCATGCAGAGAGCTGCAGCCGGGCTCCTTCCCAAAAGGTCTGGAATTAGCGCACTAGCGGAGAGACGGCTTCATTAGTCATGGCACAGACCTGCTAAGCAAAGCTATCCACAGAAAGAATGAGTGGTGCGCTAGCTGCCAACAGGCTGCAGGAGAAGTTCAAGTCGTTGTTTTTAATTGCCCGCTGCACCCTAAAAGAATCACGGTTTGATGAATGCGGTGTCCCCCCTCCGCCCGCCGCACGCCCCCTCACACGCACACCCCACAGCGCAGGAAACAAGAGCGGACCGGAGTGTCTTTCCCTGAATTTTTGCCTCCCCACCTTCCCTTCTTCCCCACAGGAAAGGCAGAGACTTACTGGAGAAGTACACATCTGGGAAGGGTCCCTCAGTTCGGGAACTGGGCATATTCCTGGGCTACCACGACTGGTTGGGAGCAGGCGGCCAACTACACCTTTTCTCCCCAAATGTAATTTAATAAAGTGAAGAGAGAGAAGAAAATCTGTGTTATTACATGTGAAGATTAGCAGACTGTTGATGTGTTTGTGCCTCCAGGGACGTGTGCATATCACTGAGGTCGAGGAGAGGGAACTGTCAAGATATTTACTGTATGGAAATACATGCAAGAACCCAAAACATAGTGTAGGAGGGCGGTGTTTATAGCCTGTACATTTAAATAAATAGAAACCATCTTTCATACTCGCTCTTTGCACTCTGTTGCATAGGGATTTACATTTCTGGCCTCACGGAGAAGGAAAGACTGAGTATTAGGGAGAGGCAGTGTTCTTATAGGATGTGAAAGGAAATAATGGGATACACTGAGCATGCCTACGCATCCCTCGAAGACGTCACTCCATCTGGGAGCCAAAAGGTAAGGGAGTGGGTTTGCTGACTATGACACATGGTGGGAGGAGATCTGAGACACAAAGGAGTCATGGGTGTGAACCAGGAAACAAGACCGTGCCCACCCAGCTTTTTTGTTTGCTCGAGGAGGATGTGAAATGTGCTTACACCAGCCGTGCTCCAGCTCCAGCGCTAATTGTTAACAATAAAAGGTCACCAGAAAACAATGGCTGGGAACCAGAATTACACAAGGGGCCTGGGTAATGCGATCACTCCTTCGCGGGAGAATGCCATCCCGCCGGGGAGCGGGGACGGGGAGATCCTTGGGAGGGGCTCGCCAGGTCAGGCGAGGAAGGGAGGTGCGCGCTTGTGTCAGTCAAACCTCCCCCGCCAGCTCCCTGCTCCCACATGGACACACACGCACCAGGCAGCCTTTCAAGCTTATTTAGCACTCCTTTTAGGGAGTTTAAATGCAAGGTGAAGGGCCGTTCTTTTTCCTGTTGTCCTGGGAGGAGAATATTGGGCTTCAAAATCCCTTCCTACGGCTTTGAGGGGGTGTGCCGGGTAGGTTTGCACGGCAGGAGCAAGGACTGCCATCTGAGGGAGGGCTGGGGTGAGCTGGAAGGCTGCTAGCATATCCCAGGGGAAAAAGAGGGAGGTACCGCCCCAGCATCTTACTCCCTCCCAAAATACGTCTCTGCTTCATGGGTGTGAGTACTGCTGTGGAAGACATTTCCAAGCTAACATTGAGTTCATCTGTGTGAGCATCAGTAACACCAGCAAGGGCTGAAAAATCCTGCCAGCATGTTGGATAAGGGCTTTGGGAACCCATCCCCACACCAGCTCTGTGCTCTTGTGGCTCTCTGGTCTACTTGCACGTCTGCTTGTGTGGTCAGCACACCATGAGCTGCTCTCTGACCATCCTGGTTATTTAACCTTCAGGACTGAGCAAAACTAAGGCATGTCTGAACCAATGAGAGATGCTTTTAGGCCGTGTCGATGCTGAGGAACAGCCTGGCTGTCGGACAGGGGCTGAATTCAGGCCATTCAGCAGTCAATGGCAGGTACAGCAACAAAAATGCCAACCCTGTGTGGATTTAGAGGCATCCCAGAGCATCCTGTGCCTGAGCAGACTCAGACCCTGTCTGCCCTGCCTTCATTCCAGGCTCACACAAGTTCAACTATTACTAAATGGTGCAAAGACAGTTATTTACCTTTTCCTAAACCTTGCCCTCTGAGAAGCTGTGTGTGTCTAGCCCACCCTAAACTGAAGTCCTGGACGCTGAGCTGTCTGTAGCTGCATCCACCTAGAACAGCACAACTTTGTTACCCCCACTAACACTTCCATCAGCCACAACCATCTCCCTCCCAGCCCTTCAAATCAACTCCTGCAGCCAGACTGAAGAGCCAGGGAGAGAGAACAGACACGTGTGAAAAGCAGTCACTGGGGGACAGTGCACAGCTGCTTTCCCTTCCTCCAGTGACTGCACATCCGTGATAGCACCCATGAAATTTTGAAGCTGTTCTCTTCTGTGATGGGGCTCAAGTCTGTTAAAAAAAAGCCGCTGCCAAAAACCAGATTCCCAAACACTCCAGTAAGTCTAGAGACAGTGGCAAGGACGCAACAGATGACCAAGTAGCTACTCCATAGGAGTTCAGTACAGAAAGCTTCTCAAGAAAGCTGCAGGAATAGCATGCAGTAAAGCAGGATGGGGGTAATAACTTCTCAAGCAGCTGAAGGACACTGTGAGAGATGTTAGATGATTTATGTGAGGAGAACTCACTGAATTCTCAAACCTTCCCACATGCTGTTCCCTCATGTGAAGAATTTTGTGTTCTGCAGACAAGGAGAGCTCAAGGAGTGACAAGGAGAGCTCAAGGAGTGACAAGGCACATCCTTGTGAGGTCTGGGAGTGGAAGGGGAAAAAAAGATTAATTCAGGACCAGGTTCTCACTGAAAACACCATCATTATAAAACATGGAGGCAAGAGGCCTATAGCTGTCTTTGAAGGGGTGCCAGGTATGTGCTAGAAGCTGCTGGAGCACGTCTGGGGTCATACAGGTGCCATATGCAGGTCATAGGGTCTGGGGGCTGTGGTGTGCCCAGTACCAGTGCTAGAAAAGACACTCAAGAGCCACAAGGCTCTGGGTGCTGTTGATATTTTGACTACCTATGAATCCAGCCCCATTTAGTTCAATGTGGTCACAGCACATACAAAAGATGCAGATAATCTGATGAGGATCCAGAGCACTGTAGCAATTCCCACAGGCACAACAAAAATTACCTGTGGGGGAAGGGCTGAACAAACTGTATTGCTTACTGTAAAGAAAAGAAGATGGGAGGGGATGCTGAGAATGTTTTTAAATATCTAGAGGGTTGTAGGTAGCAGAACACATCTGTGTTAACCTGTGCTGAGCTGCAGAGGTAAGGAGAGGCTTCAGCCAGAATAGGAAAGATTTTTATTAGACACCAATGGAAAAAACCCCAACCTTTGTGACAGTAAGATTATGAAGTCCTGTTATGGATTGCCTGGAGAAATTCTGAGTCTCCAGACTGGATGCCTTGAAGAGCAGAAAAACAGCAGCCAGGAAGGACAAGGATGTAGCTGATGGATAACCTCCTGAGTTCCTTCCAGGTGGAACACAAGCACTACAGTGAAGAAGAGGAAAAAGCTGTTTTCCAAGTTGTCCTTCATTCATCCATTCCTGTTTCCGCCTGTATCACTTTTCATTCCAACTGCATTTAAAGTGAACAAAATGATTCCTCTGTTAACATGTGACTGTGTAGTAAAACCCATGAGTTAGGAACGAGTAGGTCTTGTGAAAACAGAGGATATGAAAAATTTGTACTTTTATTATGGTGACCAAATCCTCCTTTTTCATGGAGCAGGTCTGATTTTGTTCATTTGCTCTTAGCAAGCAGAGTTAATGGTTACTGTTTTCTGTAAAATAGAACTTCCATTACTGAAAAAAAAATCATTTTACAGCACTCAGTGTTCAGACAATAAAGTTTAAAAGCTGCATGAGGAGTTTTACATTTTGAAACATTTACTTTTAAGTGAACTATAAAGATGAGTCTTAATGCCCAGATTTCTGAATCAATAAAAATGCTCAAATGTCTTTGTCAACTGGGTAGAGAAACTGAAGCCAAAATGCCACTAAACAAAAGATAAAATCTTGGATGAAATACCCTGGCCTTTACTGTCATTTGTGAGAAGTTCTGCCTCCTCATACAGAGATATGAGCAAAAAGTGAGTCCTGCCACCGTGTCTTACCAATGGCTCCTCATGAAGTGGGACCAAAATAGGGCAGTTAAAATAGTGCAGCATTTGCTGTGTGCACTGGGACTTTTAGCACATGCTTTTGATAAGAAGATCTTTGTGACAGTAAGTGTAGATACTTATTGTTATACTTAAGGTTGAATTCCAGCTTTTGTCCTAAATCCTTCCTCCTTCTCCTCTCTGCTATATTTTTAGCTGCTCAAACCTTTTGGAAGCAATTCCTTTTGTGATTACAATTGTCACGTTTGCTGTTATCACTTCCTGGTAGAAGAATCCATGTTAGATTGAATAATCTTTTTCTTTTTTTACTTGTTTGGATATCCCTAACCTGTAATTTGAAACTAGCCTAGCCTAGCCTAGCTCAAAACTAACAAACAAGACACCCCAGAGGTTTCTGAGAGAGACCTGTGAAACAAAATCAGGCCTCGGGCAACAACTGGATCCATAAGGGTTCACTGCCCACATCACCTTTTATGGACTCATGGTCTACAGTTGCAATAGAGATTTCAGTGAGTAATCTAAAATTGGAAGCAAAAAACTCCAGGGTTCAGCATATTAAAAGCACTAATGTCCTGGAAAGTGCTAATGTGACTGTGATTTGAAATCTCACACTTTCTTGTCCGGGGGGACATGTACATGTGTGCTCTCTGCTGACCCTTAGGTTTGGTCCAAAGAAATGTTGCCCCATTCTGATGGTGTTCATAGATCCTTCAGTCTCAGATACATTCATGTCAGGCGTGTAAAATAATGGGACAAAGTATTTGAAACATGATGATTAATGGTGACTTCAAATCACCAGGTGCACCTGTTCAGGTTGGGGGTTTCATTGTCTTTTTTAATGAGTGGATAATATAGTGTATGCTCACCAAAAGCAGCCCCAGCCTCCAAGCAGGGTGACTGAAGAAAAGCCCTTTCAGTACCTGCAGAGCCAGGCCTTCAGCAAAAGGCAGGTGTGTTCCCCACGGCAGAGATGTCAGCGACGGCATCACAGACAGATCTGCTTAACCAAAGCCCCATTTAGGGGAAAAAAAAGCATTCCTAGCACGTGAAGTGTTCTGTTATACAGAGCCTGAAATATAGTCCTAGCTTTCCATGGGATTGGGATTTCAGGAGCCTGAAGGAAAATAAATTGACAGCTTGATAGAAACTGTGGTCTAGAGTGTAAGCAGTTATTGAAAGATTAGTGTCTTTCCTGGGATGCTGTGGGGGGATAGGGACTGCGGTATTTGTCTAACATATAAATGTGTGTAGGCATCCATTTGTCAGTGCCACCTGTAAGTGGAAAGCAGCCCAACCAAATTCCCTTCCCCAGGGCAGAACTTGGAGTGTACTCCCTGTCCCGTCACATGTGCAAATCTTCGTGGACAAACAAGAACTTTCTCTGGCTGGAGAACAGTGACTGGCAACGCAGGGCACGCCAGCATATGTCAGCAGCATTACTCCCCTGGCACTGCTCCTCCCCGTTAATTGAAGAGTAGAAAACAAATTCTTCTTCAGGCTTTTCCTCTAACTACCTCTGTGTGAGAGCCAGGAACCGTGGACATTTGTGTGGAGGGAACTTGGCAGCTGAAACGAGTGGAAGCCTGGCCCTGGCACGAGCCTTTCCAAGAGCAGCATCTGGACTCCTGGTTAACTTCCTGACTGATCTCCTGCCTCGGACGGGATGCCAGCCCCGATAAGTGCACCGAACATAAGGGGAGGGCTGGGCAGAGGCTTGGACATCTCTTCTGGTTTAAAAATAGCAGAGCAAATCCGAAGCACGTTGGGAGAAAGACTGTAACTTCAAAACTCAACCGGAAAGTGCCTCCTCCTGATGTTTGCCTTGCAGATTACTGCCCGGGTTGAGTTCCTGCCTGTCCCTGCAGCAAAGCTGCGGCTGCAGCCTCACTTACACAAACAGGTGAATTCTGTGTCAAAACTGTTGTGATGTTTGCAAAGTCCATCAGCGTTTTGCTTGTACGGGTGAAGATGGTAGTTCTGTGTGTGCAGTTTGCCTTGTTTACACCGTTAGGAGAAACCTTATACTGGCTTTCCAAAACAAAAGGAAAAAGGTGCTCTTTAGGTTCCCCCCATGCATATATATGGAGGGGAGTGTGCATAGGTGTGTAAAGGAGAGACCTTCCTTCAGTTCTGACTCATAGATTGCAGGTGACTGCAAAGTTATTTGGCTCTCCTTTCACACCTGCCGAGCTTGGCTTCTCCCTCGATGTTTGAGACATCCACATGAGCCCCTTACCTTCTGGAATTCCACAACTGTGGAGATGGAGAAGCTGAAACAGTAAAGCAAAGGGCCTAAAGCAGGTTGCAGTGTGTTATCACAGTGCCCCACTCCTACCCAGGGCTTGTACATCCCAACCCATGCCTGGCTTTCACCACACCGGTGTTTTCAGACATGAAAATGTGACAAGGCTTCTGTAACTTCTCTGGGACCAGAGTCAATCACTTTTCCTACACACCAACACTCTATACATACACAGATGAAAACATGCAAGTGCTTGCAAACTGTGTAAAGGTCATCCAGCACACCCTTTTTACAAAGATCACCCACTTTGTTGATTCACCATTTCTCTTTTTGTCACGGGGAAGACTAACACCTTCTGAATAATAGATACAAGGTGTTTTGCAAGTGGGAAACAAGTGGCATCAGATGAAAACTCTTGAACAACTGATTTCTCTTGTCCTTCTGCAGTTCTTTCTTTCCATTACGTATTTTACCCATTCATTATTGCCTAAAGGTGAGGAGAACAGAAGAATAGCTAAGCCCAAAAGCTGCTATCCAAGATGTGCTTTGCATCCCGGGACTCCTCAGTACAAATACAAACTATGTTGATTTCCTGCCACGACAAGGTAGCAGGGAGGTGTGCCAGAGGAGGAGAATGATGTTTTTACAAAGAGAACCTTGTCCAAGACAACTTCATTACCAGACATAAGCTCAGACGGTTGAAAAACTTATTTGAAAAAATGATTGGGTGCAGGGCCAGAAGGATTAAGTCAGAACTTAAAAGCTTTCCCCCGAAGTGTGGCAAATAGATTTTGAACTCTGATGGTGTCTGCAGTGTCAGCAGGTGACTGATTCATCTGCAGCATGGAAAGAAGGGTTTTTAACACTGTCCATCCATAGGATACAGCACTGCTCACAGGACACCCTGGCCTGCTTCAGTCACTTGGCAATTCTCATCAGGCCATGAAGGCATGTTAGTCATGCTCTTGTTCACAAAGTTTCTGACACTTCTGCTTTGCAGTGAGCCACGAAGCCTTTCTGCCTCAGAGAGACTCTCTGCCTTATGGGTGTCGTGCAACGAGTGAGACTGTAATATCTTAACTTTTTTTCCAGGTTTGTCTGATAAGTGGGTGGCAACAGTTAGAGGCCAATTTGTGCTTTTCCATCACTCTGTCTAGACATATTTGCAGGCACTGCTTTGCCTAAAAGAGGAAAGGGTATATCATATATTACACAATAATGGGTTATTTTTACTTGTAATGCATTAAGAGGCTGTTTTCAATCAGAAACCGTTTGATATGAGGGTATGTTCTGGATGATAAATGGAAAAAGTGGAGCATATCCTTTTTTTTTCTTTTTTCACACAGCAGACAATACCCATACTTTCCATATAGACAGGAAATGGCTTAGGTTTATATATAGAAATACAGTATATTTTATATGCATACGTAATGTATTGATTTATTTAAAAACTGCCTCTCTGTAATTGGCTGAAGCTGCAAAATTGATACACACCTATGTAAATACTTTAGTACAGCCCAGAAAAGACAAATCTGGAAAGTCTAAGTGGGATCCCTTGCCATGGGACTCTGAAGGCATGACATGCCTGGTGTGAGGGTCATGTGCCATTCAGCTGTCACTCAGAGCCACCAAATCTGCTCTGTTCAGCATCTGTGTGTCATAACTTATAGTCCCACTTGATTTCTACAATATCTTCTCACAGTTCTGTCTTCTCACCACCCCTTCATCCCACAGCTCCTAATGGGGAAGCAGTTCTTCGCTCTTACTGGCACTGCAAACTGCAGGGCTGGGTCCAATTTTGGCTCGGGGCTGTGGGAGTCCCCAGTCCCATATTCCCCGGCTTACTGCCACCTCTTTTGACTGGAGCTGTCCACTGTCCTCTTGTGTCTCCGGATCTGGAGAAGGTGCTCTGTGGTTCTCAGGAGTGGGGTGTGTCCACAGCAGAGCACTTTTTTTGCGTGGCCATGTGCTGTCTGCAGCCACCCCTTCCCCAGGGGAGCAACACATGAAAAAACTTTCCTGGGAGGGGCACGGTTCCCAGGCAGCAGCTCCGTTTGGATTTTGGGAGGTTTTTTCCATATCTTTGTGGTTTTGCACCTGAGGACATGAACACTGGGAAGGTGGTGAGCTGCTCCCATATTTCTGGAGTCCAGGCTGCTTAAGCAAAGAATCCGTTTTATCAGTGCTGTTCTGCAGTTCAACAGAACTAAGTCACTTTTTGACTCTAAACTCTTGCAGGAGATATTTGGATTGTTTTAAGATGATCTTCCACTAACCTGAGACTCCAGGGGTTAGGAAGGTTAGGAGCTACGTGTTTAAAACTATGTTCAGTTCGAATTGGATGAATTCCTGCTCACCAGACTATGATCCACAGTCAGGCATTATGGTCAGATTATTTAATACATTAGCAAAAGTGAATTTGATGGACACAGCCACCAGCTGGACTGTGATCTGATAAGGCAGTCTCAGAGAAGACACAGTAATAGGCCAGAAAAAATTTATTTGTTTCTTTCAGGCACTGTAAACAGATCTGTGTTTATTCCAAAGGGCTTTTTTTTTTTTTTCCCCTGTGCTACCAACATGTAATCGTTCACTTGACTTAATATGTGTTTGATATAGTTTGTTTGTTTGCTTTTACATATGCTACATCCCTTAATGGGGTTCTTCAGCCTTGTATTTCATTTCATGTAGATAGCAAACTTCTCCAGTGCTTCCCTTTCGATTTCTCAAGCTCCACATGGCCGCCTTGCTCTTTTTAATACATTTTTTTTCCCCAGCTGTTTTTTAATAAGGGAAGAAGTGCAGTGAGAGTACTTGGCTACTTCCAACTTCAACCATTAATGGCCATGGTAGGCAAAGACTCACAAACCCTGTTCCAGATAAGAAAAGAAATCTCTCTCTGCCGTGAAGCTGTGGTGTAAGGACTGAAATACTCTCTAAGCTGTAAAAGTTGAACTCGGAGTGAGGAGAACTCCAGCCGTCACCTTGCATATTTCGTTTGTTACAGGCCATCTGTGTGCATCATCAGGGATCTCAGGAAAATATTACTCAGCTGTCTTTTATCTCTGTCTAGTCTAGCTGGAGCGTGGGTAGCAGAACACAAAGAAACAGGTTCCTAACCTCAGCCTGATGATAAAAGATGCTGGTAACCTAATAGAAGCAAATATTCTGTATTGATTAATAATACAGGGCTATAACCCTCTGAATCTGCTGCGCACGGAGCAGAGCTGGGAAAACAAATAATGAGTTTCTTCCTTCCTAATAAGCTCTTTATTAGTTGTTGAAGTGGAATGTGAGAGTAGAAAGTAAAGCTCAGGTATCAAAAGAAGTGGTGATGACGGGTTGAGGGGGGTCACTTGTGAAAACAGTGGAAATCAAATCAATTAGGCCTGTCAGCTGGAAAACATCATGGGGAATTAACACTTGTTTGTCTGGATTCCTGCAGCCAGAACAAAAGTGCACAAAAAGTGTATTCAGGTAACAAAGAAAGTGTTGTATTAAAACTGTGGTTTCACTAAAAGAAAAAAAAAAAAGTGTTATGTTACGTAAGACTTACATCCACTGACAGATGAAATAAGTAAATGGGATACAACTTTAAAAACAGCAATGAGCTTTTGGCCTTCAGCAGCAAATGCATCTGCACAGCAACAATGGAGGGAGGTAAAGGTACCACCTCTGTAAACTTTAGGACTCATAAAGAGTAGAACCTGGCAGGGCACTGCTGAAAACGCTGAGATTTTGCCTGGTTACCATGAAACTGAAATTACAGCTGGTGGCATAAATTGAAAAGGCATGCAAAAAATCCAGGGAATATTTGGATCATGGGGCTGCAAAGGAGGGAAACCTTGGGGGCAGAAGCCTTCAGGAGTCTTTGGATCTCAACCTCATTCCTGGTTTATTTTGCTTTCTCTCACTTCAAGTCTGAAATATACTGAAAGGCCCTCCCCTGTACTGAAAAAGAGTTGTTTTGTTTTGGTTTTTTTTTCATATCACACTCCAGGAGAGCAAAGATGGTGCCAGGGCAGTTACAACCACAGCTTCTACTGGATCAGTGCCTGACTGAGGAAAGCAGGAATTCAGGTCTACGGTCTCCAAGGCCTCTGACTAAACTCATTAAAACTTGGACACAAATATTAAGCGGTGAGATGCGTTGGCCCTGATCCCTCCTCCTCTCCTAACGCTGGCAGACACCAGGGAGTTCCCCCTCAGCTCCTGCCCCTGGGGCTGCCAGAGGGGCGACCACCCTGGGAACGAGGCAGGGATGCTCTCCTGCACCAGCCTGGACTACACAGAGCACAGAGCTGGTTACCAAAGCCAGGGACTCGAGGTTATCTGCACACAAAATCAAGCCTTGGCCTGCCAGATGGGCTGATCTCGTGGGTGCTTTTTACCACCGGTTAATTCATGTAGGTTCTGCTGAGAGACCCCAAATTGCCAAGAAATATTGTAGGAAAAAGCAATAGGATCAAAATGTTTCAACAACTTGCTCTTATACTAAAATAGAAGGGGCTAGTGAATGACTTCTTTATCTTTTAAATTTGTGTTACCATTACTGATTTTAAGTGCTGTTTTTTGAAGCAGAGTGGTTGAGGTAGCTTTCGAAGTCTGGCCGGAATGCAGAATAAAAAATGCAATTGTTCTTTCCCTGCTCCCGTGTTTTATACACTGACTACACATACACATTCTTGGCACACACCACAGCCTTTACAGTGCACAATTTTTAATGCAATTAGAAAAAGAAACAATTTCAAATGACAGGAATAAATTAAAGGATTGGCTCGAAGGTGCAATCTCAAATAGCTTAGTACTTTTCATTCAGAGGCAATTGCTTCGGGAAAAACATTTTTTCTGACTGTCTAGCAGTTTTTGAATCACCTTGTCCAGTGTTTCAAGTGTCATGGCCACCGCTGCTGTAGTTGAATTGTTTTCTTTGTAAAAATGCGTATAAACATTTTTTTCCCCCTACACTTGGGTGAAATTATAGAAGAGAGAAGTGTTGTTTAACTTTTGTCTTTGTCATTCCAGCCATTGAAAAGCCCTGGTCACTCCTCCGTTCACATATTTTATTTCACAATGATGTTGGGATATTAAGTCGACCAACTTACACATTTCAATGCAAATAAAATATAACAAAGCAAGAGCTACTTGTTGCCCTTTACGTATCAGTGGAAAGGAAGGTGTGGAAAGCTATTTGGAGCTGCCCTGCTCACCCCTGTTAACACATGCATGCTTCCTTAAAGGAGTGATTACACCTTGGTTTTGGCAGTGCAAAGCTTAGTAAATCTTTACATTCTCACTATGGAAGAAGGGAATTTCCTCTTACTTCTGTGGGCAGCCAGCCAGTGAAAGGTGATGGGAAATACATGACATCCTGTTCTGCCTACCTTTCATCTTTCCTGTTCACAGGCACATTTTGAGCCTGACATGCAGGTGTAATTAAAAACAGGTTGATGCCATGCACAGCTCAGCAGATGCACACAAAATTAGTACCTGCTGTGAATCCAAGTACTTTGGCTTTTATGAAGCAGCCAGGCATTTGCAAATTGTCTCTTGTAACTGCAATAATATGAACATAAGAATAAAGTGGATGGTGTGGCTTTCACTAACGCAGAAAAATGGCAAACACTTTTCTCGGTAGTACTCAAAGCAATGCAGTGCTAACTATTCGTGCTGATGTTTTTCAAATAAGTTAACACTCATGCACTGGTGCATTTCACACTTTAAAAAAATCCCTCTTTTCCCACATCCCCTGCTCATGTAGGCAGCAATGCAGCACCCATATTCTCCAGCTGGCTGCTTCTGTGCTGAGGCTGTAAAGGGCTGGTGTGCTGGTCATCCTCCTTTGTCATGGTCTTTAAAAAGTATTTCTGATGAGGATTCAGTTCTCCAGCCTGCTCACTGGAGGCACCGTGCCCGGAATGTCTCATGCAGCTGCCATCCCTTCTCTTCCCGAAGCGTCAAATCAGGAGAGGGAGGTGCAGGCAGGAGGTGCTTGCTCTGCAAATTACCTTGCCCTGCCCTTCTGCAAATGACGAGAGACTCTTGCCAGGAGGGGATTCTAGGTGGGGACACAGCCAAAGTGACAGGGAGCAGAGGATGGGGCCATAAAATCGGACGGCACCAGAGCTTTCAGCTGCAGCACTTCACAGAGGTGCCGCGCCGGCTCCTCCCTGGCAACTGGCAGCAAGGAAAACACAGTTAAAGGAAGATCCATCCCTTGCCTGCCTCACCAGCCGCTCGGGCAGGTTTTCTTGCTTTCAACGCTGGGGCAAAGTCGGCTACCAAAATCCTCCCCGCCTTCGCGTAGCGATCGCAGCCCGCGGGCAGGAGCAGCCGGTCACCTCCGGCGGGCGCAGCGCCGCGGATCCGCCCGGCCGCGCCTTTCGGCTCCGCCGTGTCACACGGGCGGAACGGGAGCTCCGGAGCCCAAGTGCCACCACCCCAGTGTCACAGCAGCCCGAGTGCCCACGCTGCGTGTGAGTCATCTGGTGGGAGGGCAGAATCAGGCCCAACGCGTCTGGGCTGAAGCGATGGTTTAGTCAAACCGCTCCCTCCACCTCTGACAAAAAGTGGCTTTTTTGTGCTTCGTGGTGTTTGGTTTGAAGTCGCCGGTTGGAATTTTTCGCACCTGTGGTTTATTTAAGTCCTTATTCTGCCGTAGCTCTCACATTTAAGACAATAAATGTGTCCTGTAGAGCTGTGAAGTATTAGGTGAGGGAAACATTTATGCGCGGGCGGTGAGAATAAATGAATGATACATGCAATGCTACATTTTCTATTACTTTGCAAATACAGACAACTGCTACCCATGACCTCCCAGCTCAGAAAACCTCTGTTAAATGCAGTGAGGAGCTCCTGGCTGAGTTCTCAAAGTGTTCAGAGTGTGTGTTCTGGCTATTCATGCAAGTAAATTTTTCATACCACATATAAATATTCCCGAGAATGATCACATTAGCCAATTGTGTTCATCAGGATGACTTAATAAGAGAAAAGGAATGACTTCAATTTAATGCGATCACACCTGAGATCAAAATCTACTTAACAAAGAGGATATTAGAAAATATTTACAGAACAAAAATTCTAAAACTAAATAGGAAAGCCCCACTGAGGGGAAAAAAAAAAAAAA
>VZRJ01002938.1:352399-393563 GCA_013397565.1 Ptilonorhynchus violaceus
AAAAAAAGGTAAGCAATGCTGGCAGATCAGACTGGAGGAGGATATTGCCATACTTGAAAAGTGGAGTTACAAAGTAACCCAAAATCATTCCAGACAGTACAGTGGGTTTATCAAGATTTTAATCTACAGATAAACAAGAGATTTTTTTTTTTTCAATCATTAGACATTATTGTAATTTGTTAATCATTCATTTTCAAAAATCCTGGCTTCCTCCAGCAGTTTAAAGTTAACCAAAGAATAAGCAATTGTATCTATTTGAATTACCTTGCTTCAGACACAGGAGAGCTTCCATTGTCAGGGCGGCAAGATCCAAACATTTCCAACTTCTATTCTCAGCTGTAACAATTCAAACTGATTATTCAAAAAAAAGAATTTAAAAAAGAAAATAAAAAATAAAGCAACACATTATATATTTTCTTGTTATAGTATCTTCTTTTAAGGCATTTTATTCAGAACAGCTGTATCCCTACTACTTTCCATCTCTGTCCTGTTCATCTCACTTGCACTATGAAGATAAATGATTTTTAGATGTACATGGCTGGACCTTGCATTTAAAAAGGCTCTAATCCCCATGGCCAGAGATACCATGAATAACTGAAATACCAGAGAATGAATAGTTTCACTAACCATGTTTTGCCTTAAATAATCAGAGCACCTGGTAGATCCACACACAATTAATTTGCTGTTTGCTCCACTGCATAATTAACTATTTAATTTCATTGCCCTCTGGATTTGCTCACTAATTAATTATTTCTTGCTATTTCATCAATCAGCTACTTGTACATCTTGCTTTTCCAGCTACCATGTTTACCTTCTACTTTATTATATCAGCCCTCCACCCTTTTCTGTATCTTCCCAATTTCCATTCCTCTTTCTTTCCTCTCTCAGCTGTTGTTCACTCTTCTGTCTCAGCAGTGGACAAGTCCAGTCCTCACTGGGGTGCAGCCACTGCCCCTGAACAGAGTGGACAGCTGGGACACCACATTCAGGTGTTGGAGAGAGTGGGGACCTCACTGACAGACCAGAAGCTGTTTGAACTGTGATGATCCCAGGAGCCAGCACCATCCTGGTTGCAATTGATTCATTTCCAGTTATTAAAGCAAACATAGCTGGACTGGGGAGGTGTGATTTGGGACAAATGCTGCTTGCAGTTGTTTGAAATGGGAAGGGTTTAATGACTTGGGGATTTTCTGCTCCTCAGACAGAAACTGCTCACTGGCTGATGTCTTAAACCTACTGTTAACGCTTCATGGCATCCTGCAGGTTACTAAAAAGAACGCTGTGTGCACAATATAACAAAAAATTACCTAGGAAATTAGCTCCTGCGGGTACACACAAACCTTTGCAGTCTTAAATAAATAACTAATGCCTGGAATACAGATTTGTCTCCCTCTCATCTATGAACCAGTGTGCTCGTTGTCCAATCTGGGCTCACTTAATTCTCCCGGAAGTCTATTTCTGCTGAACGTTTTGGATATGTTTTTCCTCACAGACTGCCTTGGTGAACTCGCACTCTCTGCTGCAGCCCGTTCAGTCAGCGCGTTTCAAGAATGCGGTGGAGACTTTGAATTCAATCTCCTGATGCTGGACTCTCATTATCTGAGTGCAGCCGATGCGTTTTGTTTCTGTGAAAGCTTGTTTGGATTTCCGTCTGCCCCGCTCTGCTCTGGTTTGGATTTCTTGTCTGAACGCTGTCCAGAATCCCGTGCCTGCGCTACCATTCGCCCTATCGCTTTTTGCTAATTGCTCCCATATTCCAACGAGTCACGTGTGCCAAATTGCTGAGTTGTGGCTGCGCTCTCAGGCAGCCTCTAGCACCTCCCCAAAGAGGCAATTAAAACTCCAAACAGCGCAGGGACAGGAAAATTGCCTGTGAGAGGCTCTGGGGGTCATCCGACATTCCTTCAAAAATGTCTTTTTTGTGCGTTTGACCTTTCTAAAAGAGGGAATATTTTTACTGCTACATTTTCCTCTTTCTTTCAGCGGACTGAGAGCCTGTTTCAGATGATCATTGCTCGAGATGGTCAGGCAATGCTCCCTCTGATGGATAGGACGATCCTGGCGGTTCTGCCCCCCCGATGGTTGTTCAGTGGAGGACTGAAGCCAGCTCTCCATTTCATGGATGTGAGGAACACCGCTGACCTCAGCAGGACTGCATGCACCTCTTGATCCTGTCACTGGCAAACTGGTCCCAGAGACAAAGAAATAGCTCCACTTGAGCTGAATCTGCAAAAGAGAACAGTATGTAACTGCATGTCTTGATGAATTAAGCAATTTTCCTTGAGATTGCTACTGCAGGTTGATACCACCCTTGGAAAAGGGCAGCACAGAGGCTCTGAAACACAGAGCAAAGTGAGGCCTAGTTACTGCTCAAATCTAGTCCTAATTAAAAGATTTTTTTGTTCTTATTACCGAAGAAAAGGGAAAAAATTCCTTAATTCAGTATTCTGGGTAGCAACAGGTGAATGTAGCAGGATGAAGGCAGATGACATTTCTGGAAACACAAAGAACCTCCTGTGACTGAAGGAGCATCATTAAAAGCAGTAAGAATGGCGGTTTCAAAATTAGTTCAGAATATTGGATCACACAGGAATTCATTTGGCTGAGGTCTAATGGAGGAACTAGTGGGAAAAAAGATGTAAAAATGCTTTCTGCCCGGTGCTGATGAGAATCAGTGAATAGCTCCACATCCACTCCTACATGTCCCTGGTGATTTAGGAAAAGCATCGTTAATGCTGGATGAGCTCTGAGCCCCAGAGCACCCAGGATGGGTCATGTTTCCCTTCACTTTCCAGAGGAGCCTCCTCTGGCTGCGGAGGGACACCAAAAGTCCTTAAATGTCCAGTGAAAGCATCTCCATATGAAGCTTCAGTCACGTTACACCTGAACACATGTTTTTGGACATCTGTCTTCCATTTGAGAAACAGAAGGCTGAAAAATGTTTCTGGGTCTTTGGAGGGGGGAAGGGGAGGGAAGGGACAGAGGATGCAGCTTTTCCAGCATCAGGATCCTTGAACCAGTTCTCCAGCAGGGTCAAGTATCTCATTGTTTCTCAGGAGCTCATTTTTATGCTGCTTTATATTTACCGAGGGCCCTTCCTACACACAGGGAGCTGCTCAGGCCTGGCAACAGACAAATGTAAGACAAATTGTTCCGTGCTGGGTAAAGAGCTCCATAAAACCCCAACAGCTCTTGGTGCTCTAGTTTGCACCTTGGCAAAATATATGTATCCATTCACCCTGAAGGTGGGACTGGCAATAGAAAATCTTTCCATAAAGAGCAAGAAAACCTTCAGGAAAAAGGGGAAAAGCTGTTTTTCAGCCAAAGTATTCCACTTTTTTATTTTGAAAACTGATAAGAGGGAGGACAGCATGGGTGACTGATGGGAAAGGTGAGGCTCTTCAGAGGTCACGTCATCCCATGGCAGCAGAAATAGCCCTATTTGCCAGGTGGAGGCAGTCCAAGGCATCCCTCCTCAGAGGGACACCAAAATCCCCAAAGAGGACAGGTCCAAGGGGTCAGCTGTGGCCAAGGTCCTCACATCACCCTCAGAGGTCTAGAAACAACATCTTTTGCAGATTCAGCCCAAGTTTGCCAAATACTGGAGCTTTTTCTTGGTCTCTAGGACCAGTGTTCCAGTGACTAGGATTGAGAGGAGCAGGAGTGTGACCCTGCTGTGTAATGGGCTCCAAGTGGGGCTGCCACAGCCGATCCCTTTGGCCTCTGCTCCGCCGGCCCTGCGGAGGAAATGCCAAGGAGCAAGGAACAAGTGTGGATTTGTCTGGAATCAGTGGCTTTGAGACAGCACCTGGCACCATAGTGCCCAGACAGACACCAGCCTTCCAAAAAGCTGGCTCTGGCCCACAGCAAGCGCTGAGCTCTGCCGGGCAGAGGGTCCAGGCAGTGGGTAGTTTCCTGAAGGGATATTTCTGGCATGAGGGGAACCTGGATGGAAGCAGTTCTGGATTAAATTGCTTAAAGATCTGTTTGCTGGGGGAAATAATTCCAGAGAGTTGTCTCCAGCCCCGTTGAGGAGATGGCTGTCACACAGGCAGAGGATGATGCTGGGCATGGTTCCTCCTCCATGGTTCTGGCAGATTTCTTCCCTGCCTCTTGGCCCTGACTCCTCCCTGTCACCTGGTCATCGGTCCCATGTCTGGCCTGCTTTTCCTTACCTCTCCTTGCCAATTCCTTCCTCTCCTGCTACTTTCTACCTGCAAATTAAGGCAGGTGAATTTCTGAATTTTTCGGGAGAAAATGGCCACTGGCCCCACACCAGGGACCTCCCTCACCTCTGGCTGCACTCAATCCCTGCCGAGTCTCTGGTGGGGGTGGGAGGGGGTCGGCGGGAGCAGCCAAGTGAAGTGCTTCAAGCTGTGAGACATTTTCTGTTCACGTTGCAGGCCAAACCTCTTGGATTCGGACCAGAATGGCCACTTTTGTGGAGGCCAGTCTGTGGAGAGCAGGAAAGAGGAGCACGTATCCTGGTCGTGGTGTTCTCCCAGGGAAAAGAATACTGGGAGGTAACACTGTCCCTGCTGCAGGCTGCACACTGTCCTGCTTGATTGGGACAATGGCTGGGAAAGCTGGCATGGCCCCCTAAACGGGGAGCAGCTCTGTGGTGCAAAAAGTCGCCTCTGTACCATTGCCACGCTGCCTCAGATTTTCCTGTGCAGGGGCAGATTGCTCAGAAGGAAGTAGCAAGGCAAGCCCAGTGTCATGTGGAATAGCTGAAATTCCTCAAGTTCCTTTTTGCCAGGATTTCAAGCTGTGAAAGACACATGATCTCTGCTGCTTGAGACTATAACTGAGGATTTTCCCCAACAGAGATGGATAGGTAGCTGTACAGTTTTATTTTATTTTTTTTTCCTACATCTGAGTTAAATCATTGTTAGGGCCTGCATTTGGAAACAGTAACCTCAGATGGAGTTTATCAAAAGGAATATGTGACTCCTTACCCTCAGGAACTGATCTCGTCTAGGATCACTTTTAAAGGAAAATACAATTAATTCGAATTTTGTCTCCTTTTCTGCCATTCACATTGTTCACAGCACCCCATGAAGCTAGGGGTTGAGATCTAGTGGCCTCAACCCCCTTTTTGCTGTATGT
The DNA here is from genome assembly GCA_013397565.1 of Ptilonorhynchus violaceus. NCBI lineage: Eukaryota > Metazoa > Chordata > Aves > Passeriformes > Ptilonorhynchidae > Ptilonorhynchus > Ptilonorhynchus violaceus. The sequence goes on from VZRJ01002938.1 coordinate 357,509, forward strand.
GGTCTCAGTCAGGGGCCAGTAATAAGCTCTATCTATGAATCTCTCTTGTATGTCTGTAGCAGGAGCTGCTGTCCATTTTCACATTGATGGGGAATGAAGTTTAAATACTGAACAGCTTCGTGCTGATATCTGCTGATTCATCAGAAGCTGATGAGATGAGGAAAAGAGAAGTTTTATTCCTGGCCACATCAGTGATTTGCTAATTGCCCAGCCCGGTCCATCAGGGGGTACCTGGTTAACTGAAGAGGCATTGCCATTTGAGGGGAGAAGAGGGCTGTCAATAATCTGTGGAAAGGAGTGTTGAAACTGCCTCTTACATAAAGCTAGAGATCAGCAACCTTTGAGGAGGGGGCAAGAAGATTTGAATTTGAAAAAAAAAAACAACTGTAGGAGGCACCAAAGGAACATGGTGTAAATGAAGGTGTTTTACCAAGAAGGCCCTATGACTCTGAGCTCCTTGAAAGAAAATGAAGTGTAATTTGCTTTAATTTCTCTATCACTCATGTCTTTATGAACCTTTGCAATTCTTGTTATCTGTTCCAAATTTTTTTTTTCAGATAAGTATCTTTATTGAACTTAAGATCACAGTTCATTTCCAGATAATTTCCAGATAATTTCCAGATAATTAGCTACCAAAGGCATTACACATAGAATTCCTTCTCCCTGTGTGTCTGGAGCACCCATACAGAGAGCCAACACCTCTGCAAGTTTCTCTGCAGTGCCCAAGGTCTCCACTTCCTATGCCTTTGCTTCCCAGGACAGCTTGAGAGCTGATAGTGCAGGGACAAGAGGGGAGGAAGTATTTCCTGGTGATCCCATGCTAACCCAGAAAGACTGCAGGGCAGTAAGGAACATCCTTTTATTCACAGAAAGTTTGCCCCAGATTTCACTCAGGGCCAGGATTTTGCTGATGGTCTGCCAAGCTCTTGTCCTGCCTGTGGATTTGAGTGGTTTCGGAGCACGTTTACCCAGCATGAGTGACCAAGTCAGCAACATTCAGCTGCCAGCTCAGCCATGGGGGCTGCCTGGGAATGCAGGATGAGCTCCCTGCTGGGTGAAAATAGGGCAGGTAAAAGCACAAGGTACTAGGATGCTATTGCAGCTTGTTTCACTTTTACCCATAGCTTTGAATGCAGCCAATTACTACTGGTGAAAAGCAACTCTATCACCTCTATTTGACTTTTTTTTTCCCTTCTAATGCAGATATCTACAGCTTTGTATTATTGCCTTAATTTTGGGAATGAGAAAGGAGAACAGAGAAGGAATGACACTTGTCCCTGATGATACAGCCATTGTCAGACCCATGAGGGAGGCTCTGAAATGCCTCTTCTTAGTCTTGTTCTCATTCCTCTGGGTTATAAAGATGTGACAGATACAGTGCATATTCTGTTCTTACTCTCTGCTTAGCAAAATCAGGCAATTAGGAAAACTCTTTGAACAGGAAACTGAAGACTGAAGGATCCAGAAATGTACTTTCTGCTGTTTTCTTTTTTTTTTTTAATGTGAAAAAAGTGTTTATTTAAACTCTGAAGTAAATCCTGTCAATTTGCTACCAGGTTAAATCTGATTTTATTTCCTCAATTCTTCTCTCTAAAGGCTTTTTTTCTCAGCTTGCATTACATTGGATAACGTTTAGAATTAATATCACATAATGTTAGTCTAAAAATACATGTACCATTATTATTATCAAATAGAGATAAGTGTGCGTTGCCAAGTAAAAAGAAAGCTGTGAAATATAATGCCATGTACAAGTATTTTTTTCATGATCTTCCAGAACATGAAGGATAGACATGGGCTGCCAGATACTCATTTCTGATGGATAAATGCAACTGTGGTTTCCATAGCTATGCAAGGTTTTGTATAGCACCCATCACCATGGTATCTAAGCATCTGTTGCTGCTGCTGCACACTTGAGTCCATGGTGCACTGAAGAAAATTAAATGAAATAAATGAATAGAAGGTCCTTGAGCCTGGCCATCCATCATGTGGAGACACTTGGGCCAGGTTCGCTTTCCAAAGAGGTTGTTTGTTAATCTGTCTTTTCACAGCTCTCCAACTGCTAAGCTGTTTGTTTTGATAGCACTTTGCAGGAGCAGCATCCCTGGGTCTCAGCCGGTGCCTCTCCCACAGTCCCAGGACACGGCTGGTCAGGAGGTGACCACCAAGGTCCTCAGCTCTGCACCAAGACAGGCTGCTCCATCCAGTCTCACTGCCTTCTTTAGGACCTGGGGATCCCAAGATCCTTCCCACTCACAAAATCTATGAGTCAGTTAGGTTGGAAAATGCCTTTAAGGTCATCGAGTCCAACCATTAACCCAGCGCTGCCAAGTCCACCACCAATCCATGTCCCTAACAGCCACGTCTCCAAGTCTTTTAGATACCTCCAGGAATGGTGGCTACCACTAAACTGGGCAGTCTGTTTCAGGGCTTGACAACTCTTTCAGTGGAGAAATTTTTCCCAAGACCCAATTTACACCTCCCCTGGTGTAACGTGAGGTCATTTCCTCTTGTCTTATCGCTTGTCACCTGGGAGAAGAGCCCAACCCCACCTGTCTACAGCCTCCTGTCAGGGAGTTGTAGGGAGCCATAAGGTCACCCCTGAGCCTCCTTTTCTCCAGGCTAAGCAATGCCAGCTCCCTCAGCTGCCCCTCGTAAGACTTGTGCTCCAGACCCCTCTCCAGCTCTTCTGTCTTCTCTGGACACTCTCCAGCACCTCAATGTCCTTCTTGTTGTGAGGGGCCCAGAACTGAACACAGGATTCAATGTGAGAATTTTGTGTCTGGCATCACTTTTAGAGGTTTTCTTCCCCGGTCTTTCTGGCTGAAGACCTGTTATGCGATTGTCAGGCTTTCATCCTGTCCGCACCACAGGAAGTGGAAGACTTGGAAATTTGGCTTTCCCTATGCAGTTGAGATCCCTCTTTGGCAGGATCCCTCTCTGAAGATTTATTGAGATTTTTCTTTTCTCCAGGAGATTTCCTTTGTCTTTAATCAGAGAGGTTTACATCTTCCTTTTACCAGACCATTGGTTGTTCTCTCCCTTTTAACAACACAAATATTTCTTTGGGATGGTCTGATGCAGTTTTTGTTGGCTCAAATATTAAATAATTCCTGTGCTATCTCATCCTTGGCTATACTTTTTGATGATGCAGATGCTCCCCATACTTGGAAAGCAGTATCTGAACTCAGAGCAAAATCTTCCTTTAATGCAATCTGCACGTTGTACAAGAACATGTGCATTGACAACACAATTTTATGCATTTGTATAAAGAGAACCAGGGGTGTAAGCTTTTAACTCAGCTATGCCTGAGACCAGGTACAGGAATTCAAAGAATTCTTATGAAATTCTAAGAATTTTAAGGCATTAATAAGGCCTGGAGTAACCTGGTCCACAGGTTTTTCTCTGAGAGAGATTTAGTGCACCTCTGCATGAAGGTGCCAGGATCAGGTCTTGGAAGGTGAACAGCCATATCTGTGCATCACTGTCCTTGATCATAGAATCATTGAACGGTTTGGATTGGAAAGGACCTTTAAAAGTCATCTGGTCCAAGCCCTTGCAATGAGCAGGGACATTTTCAACTAGATCAGGTTGCTCAGAGCCCTGTCCAACCAAGAGGCAAGAAGCCCTTCCTCAGATCACAAATTCACAGGTCCTTTCGCACTACACAGACCACGAATTGAGCAGTCCCACCATCCTCCCAGCACCTCTTCCTTCACCCACACCTTCCTTTTGCTTGAGCTGGCACAAACCTTTGCACCAAAGTGGTTTGGAGAAGTGGAAAATGTCAAAACAAACTCCTACAGACACTTCGTTTTAAACCTGTGCAGTGCCTTGCTCCAGTTCATGGCACAACACGTGCTTGAGGAAGGAGATGGCATTAGGCAAAAAACTCACAGTGGGACTGGAAAGCATCACTTCTCCTGATAGGAGCCCTGGCTAATTCCTGGTTTAAGGGAATTATTAAATTGTGCTATTAAGGAAGGGCTAACTGGCTTTTGAGTGCTGAAACAGGTAGGGTACCCCACTAATTGCTGAGCCAGGTCCAGTGTTTCCTCATTGAACTCTGTTGTGTAACTCCACCTTACTCTGGATCTGTCACATTACCTGTCTTGAATCCCAGTGCTCCAGTCTTTTCATCCACGTCTTGCAAATTAGCTGAAGGACTTCAGGGGATGATTCCTTAACCAGCCCTTTCAGAAGGACATCCATTTTAGTGGGGGGGAATTAAAACAGGCATTTGCAGTAGCAGGTTTTTTAGCTGACCTATTTCCTCTGGTTTTCTCAGCACATTGTCATTGGTTAAATAAAGCCTCATTAGGAGAGCTGGCTCCTCTTTCTGATTGCAACGTTCAATTTTGTATTCATGGGTTCCTTTACGGTTTTCTGCCGGTTCCTAAAAAAAGTCTGGCTGAATGTGGGGCAGGAAAGGGAAATCTGAAATGCTCTCTTTCAGACTGCACTAACAAATACTGTAAAAATCAGATAAAAAGTTTTACCACCTATAAAATCAGAGGTTTTGAGAAAAGCCTGGAGCCTCTGCTCGCAGTCGGGTGGGTGGATGTCCTGCAAGAGCAGCAATTACTGTACAATAAACTAGTCAACATGTCTTGTGTAACTAGCATGAGTCTTTATTAGGGGAATATCAACCGTGCTGACAGATCAGGCCAGGAAAACCACCCTTCTCCACACACACACACACACACACACACACACGAGCAGACAGGAGGGCTGTGAGGATGCACCACAATAGCAGCCCCCAGCTCCAGCTGAAATCGTGCTCCTTTTCTCTCACTCAGCACCCACAAGCGTGGAGATGGCTGATTTTGTGGGACAAATGGAAAGGGGACCCAAGAAACAGATTTTCTCCTCCGCCCTCTGCCTGCCTCACCCAGGGCAGAGACTGAAGGGGCACCAGCCGTGGGCTGTGAGCAGAGGGGTGGCTGAGCTCTCCCTGTGCTGCCTCAGCACCTGCACCAAGAGCTGTCGATGGCAGCAGTGTCCTTCCCAGGCACTACACAGTACTCACATCCCCAGCTTTGCTCATGGGAGGGGGCAGACTCCCTATTTGCCACTTGAAATCTCACTGGAAACTTGAAAAGATGAGTGGGAGAGAGAGAGAGAGAGAGACAGTAAAACAAGTTGGCATTTAAATTTGTCAATTAAATCTGTGAAGACTCACTACCTCGGATTTTTGCTGTATCACTCCCTGGTTATCCTCTTTCAGTGCCTCTGTCCTGCTTCCTTCTGCAGGTTTTGCAGCAGCCTCCTGTGCACATGCTGCCTTACAGAGCACCACAGATAATTTTCTGGTTTTTATTAGCTTTCCAAAAACACATGTTAGCTGGACTCCTTCACTTCAGCCCCCTTAAAGTTTAATAGGGTGTCTATTGTAAAGCTAACTTCTTCATTCATTTGCTCATACAGGGAATATTTCCTTTGAACAGCAGGCATGTTCTGCTAGAAAAATCCCTCTGGGAAAATATGAAGCTTTGAGAAATGTTCTGTCCTCCCTCAAAGAGGTCCCATCTGAGCACAGACAACTTCTCCTGCTATTTAACTATCAATAACCACCCCCTGCTGTACCAGTATCTGCTGAAGTACTGAGCTCTGCAGCAATCCATAACTTGCAGTGAAATGTAGGCAATTAACCTGATTTTAATGTTAGGCAGGTATGTTACCGACAGTCATCTGCAATTCTTTAACATTCTTCTCAGTGTAAATCACCTCGAAGGCAGGGCAGCCCCTTTGCTGAGGAATTTCAACAAATGCTGAGTTAATAGCCAAGGAGCAGAGAAACAACTTCTTTTGAAAAGGAAAATATACCTCAAGATTTCTCACTGAAGAACCCAAACAAGCAAACAAACGAACCACAAAGAACCCAAGAGGAAATCCTTTATTTTAAATTAATTCGGAATGTAAAAAGGGTTGGTAATACAGCTGCCCATGAGAATGATTCCAAAGAAAATCTTTATGGGATTTTTTTTTTTTTTAAGGTAACTAAACTTCATATGACTGCACGTGATTAACCAAATATTTCTGCAGGTTCGGAGTTTGAAACACTTTTGAACCCAAATGTTTCAGTTGCTCAGAGACCACGTAGGTGCATGGGATCCGAGTGGGTGCTGGGTGAGCGAAGGACAAAAGCTTCTCTTTCGTTTGCTTTCCAAATCCAAAATTCAGGCTTCTGCATGTAGGATCAAACCCCAAAAAGCATTCTCCTACGTGTTTGGGCTGTCCCACGTGATGCCACCGATGCACAGGCGTGCACCAGCAGCACACGAATTCCCACTGCGTGCGCCGTTCCTCTTCCGCCGAGGCCATCCCAGAGCGCTGCTCCCGCAGAGGGAACGGAGCAGACCAAGCTCTATTTTCAGTGTCACCCTGGCAACCGCTTTCCCCTCCATCTGGATGTCGCATCAAAGAGACGCTCCCGCCACCTCTCAGGTTTAACACAAGCCTTACAACTTCTGGGGAGGTCTCACAGCCCCAGAGACTGGAGAATGTCTTTCCACGCACCTCCCTTTTGAAACTTGGGAGTATTCAGCTTTCGCACAAAGAAAACCAAGAAAATGTGGCCTAGTTATACTTTAAAAATCAGAAATCAAGGGGATTAACTTAGGGGGTTTTGTGATTCTTAGTTTATCTCTGGATAGTGAAATGCCTGAGGTTAGCAGGACTGCCCCAGTTTAGCCCAGAAATTTGAATTTGTATTTATGTAGCCAATAAGTGAAATAGATTTTCCATGTATTTTACTGGAGCGCCCATAAGGAAGCCAAGTTGTTTAGCCAGCACAAATACCAGGTTAGTGGGATGGGAATTTAACCTTCCTCCCCCTCCCCATGGGAGGCTGGACAAGTCACCCAGAGCAGTGTCCACTCACCCCCTTGTCCCAACCAGCCCCAGTCACTTCTGCTCCTCCAGCTTTAGGCAGCCCACCCACACCAGACCCCAGTGCTGAGCATCCTCAGCCCTCACTTGTCCTGCTCATGTGGCAGTGGCAGCAGCACCATCTTGGCAGGCGGGTGAGAAGAGAGGGATTTCCACTGGCATTTTAGTCTATGTTTATTTTTGCTTTATTTTTGTGCTGCTGATGTTTCAAAAGTCCCCATCTCAGAGCACCCCTTGCTTATAGGGTCACACAAGCTGGAACTTCTCATGAGGCCATTCAGAATACAGGGACTGATCCCGAGTCAATCAAAAGCAGAAAAAAAGATCTTCACTTGTAATTATTTTCCATGGCCAGAGCTGCACAGTGCAGAGCAGAGAGGACAACATATGGCCTCTTTCTGAGGCAAATGCTGCAGCTGTCCATTGCACAGCCTTAAAGCACTTTCCACCCAAGCTGCTCACGGTGTTTTGACCTTGTTAAAGTATTATGATGCCCATTTTAAAAACCAGGCAACCTGTGGCCCATGAGGCTTCCTACAGCCACACAAATTGTCTAAGATACACTTGAAACTGCAGGAAAATACCATATGCCTTCAGTTCTGTCTTTTCCTTCCATTGGCTGTTCTTTAGTGCATATCAGAAAGAAAAAAATAGAAAAAAAAGTATAAAAAAGACCATAACTCCATAACTTAGGGAAAGCAATTATTCTCCCACACCATCAATGAAACACTCCCACAGTCCATCACTGGGTCTGCAGCCTCCCATCTGCCACTACTGGCAGGGGAAACCAGTAATTATTAGAAACTCTAAGAAACTATGCAATACCAGAGGTGAGAAAGCAGCATGTGTGGTTCTTACTGCCTGTTAAGGATGGGGACAGGAGAGAAAAGTTCTTTGCTTTTAATCCACTGTGATCTCTGACCAAGTTGCCGGTGCCTGGGAAAGGAAAACTGACACTCAGCTTCCACATACCCACCACAGGCACTCCAGATCTCTGGAGCTGCTTTTGCCCACCCTCAGAGACATGGAGAAGTGGGACAAAAGCAGGGTGGGTGGAGGATGTCTCAGACACCTGAGTGGAACTGGGAGGTGCCCAGCTGGCAGTGGCTGCTGCTAACAGCAGGTGAGGGAGCCTGGGCCGTGAAGTTCTGTGTCACTTGTCGGGGGCAGTGTTTTAGGCCAAAGTGACAAATAAGCCTTATTGTGGGTGATTCTGGGAGCCTGGTCAACATCCAAGCTTTCCATGACCATGGAGGAGTCTCATCTCCCATTCAATCCTGTGGTTTGAATGTGGGTAGCCACTGGATCAGCTACAGGTGCTGTTCTAGACCAAAACTTTACCTCTGTCTTACATCTTGGAAAAAACAAACAAACAAAAAAAAAAAAAAAAAAAAAAAAAAAAAAAGAAGAAAAAAAATAAGAAAAAAGACCAAAATCGCCTTTTAGAGGATTAATTTACAGACAGATTATTACTAGTGAAGCCAATCGAATCTGAGTGAAATAGGAGATTAAAAAACCCAAGGATTCTCTTCAAAGCATTGAAAAAAATATCCTAAATATACGAAGATATTTCCATTTAAGATGACATTTGAAATGCACAGCAAGAATAAAAACAAACCCAAATCAACCTTCCCTGTAAGATCATCAATACAGTTGCTCCAGATTAATGCTGATAAAACTGAAATCTGCCTTCCACCCACGTAAGAAATCTGTGATTAGCAGGTGGGAGATCACACACAGTTCTGCAGAAAATTTATATATATATTTTAAAAAAAAAATAAATCAGCAATGGAACAGAGCTAGTTGATTTCCCATTCTGGGATTGTTCCCAGTAGCACTTATGCAAAGTTGTGGGTTTTTTCCTCCTTCAGGCAGATTTTGGTTGTGTGAAGCAGCACAACTTCCCCTGGAGTGCACTGCAGAACAGCAGCTCGTGGCAGGTCTGTGCTCCCCTCGGAGCATCCCTTCAGCCAGGGCAGCAGTGAGCAGCATCCAGAGCAAGATGTACCACCCCTTCACGTGGCTTTAAGTGCTGGAGGTGGAGAACATGTGGAAGAACATTTTTTTTCTAGCAGAGGCAGATGGAAGCAGGCACTGAACAGAGAGAACATTTCTGAAATGCTGCAGTCCCACAAATCCCACTGAATGTCTCAATACCAGGATTGCACTGAATTTAAAGACGAGGGAAATAAGTGGAAAAGCAGAATGACTAAAAGGTCTATCAGATCTGACACTCTAAAAATATGGGAGACAAGTGGGAGAAATGTAAGCCACACTTCACTCCATGTCTGTAAGCAATGAGTGCTGGTGAAAAAGGACACAGATCTTGCTCCTGACAGTAACTGGGTCTGATACCTTTGATGTATTTAACAGTTTTCAGTTTCTCAAGCAGACCAGGATAGTAGAAATTTAACAATCCCATACTCCCAACACAATGAAACATGTAAGACATTTCTACCAGGTTTGTAAAACGAAGGTAGAAAAATGAAGGCGAAAAGGTTACTGATCTAATGATTAATCTTGTCACATTGCATTTAAACATGTGGAAAAAAAAACCAACTATGGGTATGGCCAGGAGAGCCAAAATCACCTTCAGGAGAGGAACCAGAGATGGGAGGGCAGAGTCTTTTGCTGACAGGTCTCTGCTCAAGGAGCCACAGCACCAGTGTGGCTGTGTGGCTCAGAGGAGCTCAGCTGGTGCTGTCAGCAGGTGTAGGGACTGGGCTGGTCAGAAGGGCCCCTAAGTGCCCATATCAACACCATGTATTTGGTTTGTTACATGTTTGGTTTTAGATAGGGAATAAAAATGAACATTTGGAATTTTTCATGGGAGGGACTTGATTTCAGGGACAGGGAGCCTGAATGAGGCTGTGGAAGCCTGTCAAGCACTCACAGGCTTCTTGCATCTCTCATTCTGTCTCTGGGCTCTGCTCCCCCTTCCTCCTCTGGAAGGGGTGCACCTTGCAGTTTGGGAAACATTGCTGTAGGATAGAAACTGGAAGGTAGGCGAGGAGCTGGAGGCTGCTACAGGGAGTGTTTTAGTTTGACAGGGTAGGGAAAAAATGGAGCAATCTGCAGCAATGGCAAGGGAAACTTTTGTTTTGTTTGGTTTGTTTTGCTTTTTGCTCCATGCAACTCTTTTGCTGCTTTGTTCAATTCCCAACCTCTCCCTCTCCAGTATTGCTCCATCCCTCCTCAGCCATCCCCTTAAGCCTCCCACTCACATGTTCGTTAAGGATTAATTATTTCCTTTACACTCATCCTTGCCAGCCCTGGCCTTCCCCACATGTGCAGAGCTTTCCCAAGCGCCTTCACCTCTGCACAACCCAGCATCTTCTCACTTAGAAATCCCCTGTTTGAGAGCAAACACACTGCTATCCAGCTAGCCAGGACCATTTCTTCTTTCCCTCTCCCAGGGTAAACCACCACCCCAACCTCAAAGCCAGGCCTTCCCTTGACCTTGGCGCTGAGCACGTACTGCCACATCCCCCAGAAAGCCTCGCATCCCTGCCCTCTGCTCCACCTGGGCTCAGAAACCTCTTTATTTCTTCTTCTGGCCCTGGAAAACTGAAGATAGTGGCAGGAAATCCTATGACCAGCCTTTATCAGATCAGTCTGACCCAGGCAGAAGCTGATGCACTCTGTGCTTAGGCAGCCCAAGAGCTCACACGGATGCTCAGCCCCAGAGGATGCAGCCAAACTGCTCCAAGGCAGTGTGGCCACCCTGGCTGCCATGCAGGTAGTCCCCAGCACTGACCACACTGCAAATTGCAGGATAAACACTCCCCTCGCCCCCCACAACCCAACCCAGCCCACCCCAACACCCAGACTTTGGATAGCTGCAGTTCTGGCTTAGTTGCTGGGGCTTAGTCCATCATCTGTATGACCAAAGGGCAGTGCAGCTACGTGAAATAGAGCTTGTGTCCAGGGGAAGGCTGGGGGCAGGAGAGGGGAAGACACAAATCACCCAGGCACAGAGAGGAAGAGTTAATGAGGCAAGCAGGTATTTGTAATTTTTTTCCCCTGCAAGGACAGCTACACCTCACCCACAACGGGAGTGCCGAACGCTCAGATCGGCTAGAACTTGGGGTTTGGGAGGTGGAATTCTGGTCTGGCTCTTTCTCTTTTAGTGAAAGTGTTACTCCATCTCACTAGCTGAAACCTAAGGAGCCTCCTGAGCAAGAGGTAGCCCCTCCACTGCCACTCAGGATGAATACATTAATTTAAAGACAAAACAAATGTGTTTGTCCTTGAAACAACTATGACGCTGCTAGCTGGAAGAGCTGTTTGCATTTAAAACGGTATGAGAGCGTGAAGTGTGAAAGTTATATATACAACACAGATTAGAGAGGAGCAGCCTTTCCTCCTTATTAGGAGGATATTTTTTATTTTCCTTTTTGTTTTGGTTTTTTTTTTTTCTTTTTTTGCAATTCGGAGCCACGCGTCACCGGGGAAAGCAGGGATAGTGTTCTTCCTTTGCGTCCCGAAAACGCAGGAGGGTGTTTGCCTAAACATGCAAGCACAGGAGCAAGACTTGTGTATTTTATATAGGAAGCTGCTTTTGTTTGCTGCCAGTAGGATACACAATGTGCTCCCTACAGGGGATCAAGATGTAGGGCTGTACAAACACCGAGCAGCAATACCTTACATAACTGGCCCTGGGGGAGAGCTGCGTGTCATGAGGAGAAACAGTTTTGCCAGGAAAGGTGAAACACAGGAGGCAATGTAGAATTCATGGAAGAAAACAAGAGGCTGGTGGAAAACACAAAACCGAAGAAAACAAACTATCCGTGCAGATTATCACCAGGCAGACGGCTCAGTTGGAGCTACGACTGCAGATTCACAGTCAATTCACTGCTTATTGCAGAGACCGCATCCGTAACCCTTCCCTCGTGGGATTTGCCTTGTTTGCCGGCACCAGGCAGGTGGGAAGGCAGTGGACACCAGCCTCTCCCACGTGGTATTAAAGGCAAGGGGTGCTGCAGTGGTGCTGGAGGTGTGAGCAGCTCTGGGGTGGGAGTAGAGGTCCACTGGCTGTGCGGTTTGGGGAAAGGGGGTTACTGTGAGGCTGGTGGGGGAGCCAGGGGTGGATGGTGTCCCCTGAGTAAAGTGCTGAGCTTGGAAGGACCAGGGATCTTGGGGACCTGTTAATGAGCCGTTGGTCCTCACCAGGAGACTGCCTGGATGTGGGATGAGAACAGAGCATGTTGGGCTTCCCCCAAGAGGGTGGTCAGGAACTCTGTGCTCCCATGAAAACCACCATGGATCTTCATGCACAAAATAACCCCATAATGGCATGACACAGTCTGAGTTCTGCACACGAATGAATAGGTGGGTCCCCCGTGCATGGCTTGGCATGGGAAAGAGAAGCCCTCTGGGAAGAGAGAGAGACTGGATGAAAAAGTGAAATGGGCTTGTAATTTATTGACAGCCTGAAACTTTAAATGCAAGGAGGTCACTCACTGCTGGGCTCACTTACAACTGGCCAGTTGTAACCAGCAACAGCTTTTCTAAACCTGAATCAAGAGAAGACAGTGAGAATGCCACCAACCATCCCAGGGAGTACCCTGAAACTGCAGATATTCTTGTCTTCCCTGATTCACCAACACTTCCTGCATTTTAAGCCACCCCTATAATATTCATTTTTGTTTGGGACACTCTAGGGTATCAAGTGACCTCATGAAAGCCTTGCAGACCACATGGAGAGCGGGTACACGAAAGCAGCCTCACCAGCACTGTCAATTCAAAAGGAAGAATTTAAGGCCTAGGAAATGAAGAACAGCTCTTCCCTTCTCCAGCTTCCCGCTACCATTGCCTTCGAGGATGTTCCCTCTCTACAGATGTCTTGGCAATGTAGGACACTGGAAAGATCTGAAGGTCTTAACCAAGACACCAGTAAATACCCAAGCCAAGCAAAACTCAACGTTCCCTTTGATGATGTACATTGCTCCTGCCACTTCGCTGAGGGTCCTTCACCTGACAGCAAGCGTTTGCCAACGATCACCGCCGAGTTCCAAAAAAAAGATGGAAAACCTAATGTAAGCTGGAAGCAGCGGCGAGCTGCTGCGCTGCATCTGATGCTGAGCAGGGAAATGGGTTTGATTTTTATAGATGTCTTTTGCACTTCAGAAAAGTACTGTAATTGCAGATACCGAACTGAGTAAGAAATAGCAGTTCTGCCGCCAGTGCAGACGGAACACTCCCCAAAGCCTGTTATTAATAGAAAAGCAGGGGCATTGCCGGCGAGATAAAAAGGTCAGGGAGAACTTTTAGCCATTTTCCAATTAAAAAGGGGGGGGTAAAAAAACGGAAAGGAAAGTAATTCTAGACATATTCTGAGGTGAAGCAGAAGTCAAATTAGACTTGTAGTGAAGTTGCAGGCCGTGAATACAAATGTCCTGAACAGTGAACATCGACAGAGCAGAGACACCCGGGCTGGCTCCATCTGCTCCCATCGCGGGCCCTGCAGCTGGGAAACAGGGAGTGCCACTGCCTTGAGCAACAGGGCTGTGACCTGGGCTGAAAGCAGTGGGAAGAGCAGGGGATTTTTAGTGGTGCTGCTGCTGACAGCAGTAGAGCTTTGCTGAGGGCTCGAGAACGAGTTAGGAGATAGTCCAGATCTGCTCCTACACCTTCTCTGTCTCTGAAAAATGTTCATAAGACTCAAAGCCCCAGAACTGGCAGAATTTTTTTTTGTTAAAACGTCAACAGTTGAATCCCAAACTTCCGAACCCGAAGATCTGAAGGAGATCTGGGGAATAAAAGAATCCCCTTCCTCCAAAGATGCATAACAACTTGTATTTAAAGTATCAAAACCACAGGAAAGACCATAAAAAGACCCTGTGGAGAACAAATGCCTAAACAGAATTTCAAGAAGAATTTTTATCAGAGGATGGATTTGTAAGAAGTGATTTTGCTACTCCTTTGCAGTATTTTTTTAATGTCTTGCTAAGAAATGAAAATATTGGAATCGACATACCCTCCACCTTTCTCCTAAAACTGCCTTTTTTTTATTTTTTAATAGCACTAACTGAACCAAATAACAACCTGAAACCTAATTTTAGTGAGCTCTGTGGAACCTGAATTCAATTTGCAATCACAGAAATATTTGATCCTGGATTTGGCAACTTCAATTTATGCTCGCAGGTCAGACACATCCATTAAATCTTTTCCAGAAGTATTTAAAGCCCTGAGTCTGAAATTATTTGTGGTACTGGCTTAAGTGTTTGCAGGATTGGAGCAGAAAATATTTCTGAAAAAGGATTAATTGGTAATCTGTTAGGAAAATGTATTTGAACTAAAATTGCAGAACAATTTTCAAATGTGCTGTTCTTTGTAGCGTGTAACACTTCCTTCTGGCCAACAAGAGAAAATTCTGAAAGTGTTAAAGTATTTTGTAGAATTTTACTTCAAAATCTTGATACTTTGATATTTTGTCAGTACCTTGATAAAAGAGAAGCTCATGATTTTAAATATTTTATAATGAAAATTCAAGAAATTATAATTTATATTCCTCAATTCCTTTGTAGCTTGTAAAACTGTAAAACCCATGCAAAGTGACAATGAAATAAGGACTGAGAAAACTGCAAAATGTAAAATACACTTTAACCTACCAATAAAAATATGTAAGTATTCTTCCACTTTTTCAAAGCACTGCAAATAGATTAATAACTTGTTGGAATTACAGCTTTATTTCTGTCTCTATTGAGGCAGTAGAGTATGACTGATGGGGAGAAATGAGTGTTTCCTACATTGATAGGAAAACTTTGCTCTTAACATAAAAACATGATAAGATGGAAAGAAAATTTATCTAGTACTATGATTTAGTTAAATAATTTATCCCTTCCAAGATAGATATGATATTTTAAGAGGCTTTATTCCAGTCTAAACAATTTTGGATACAATTCAACAGATTATATGAGATGCCAACACATCATTAAGGGTCAGTTTTCCTTTTGATATAAATCACTACAATTCTATCATGGAGACTATTCAGCATGAAAAATATTTGTATAGCTCTTTGAAAAATAAGTGTTTAATTAGCATGTTATTATCTCTGCACAATTGAGGAAGTATAAACACAATCATTTTAAAAAGAAGTAAAATATCAGATGCTCGGTAAATGCTTTTTAATTTATAATAACTTACTTCATTGTATACATAATCTAGCATAACATTTCATTATGGAATAATTTTCTCAAAATATATTTTATATTCAAATTCAATCCCATTGAGCAACTCAAAGTGAAATTAAAAAACTACTATTTGGGGGGGAAAAAATCAAATTCTGTAACAGTAATTGTGGATTTTTTTCCTATTTTTTCTTTTCAAAATTAACACTATATTTGTTTAGGTTTTTTTTTTATTCCTCCCCTCCCTGCTCAAAAACACTCCCTTTTTTATTCGTAGAATCACAGATCATCAGATAAAAACCAGCTAACATAAAGGTAGGTAAATTGCCAATAGTCTTAGGTGGCTTTCAGTGTTAAAAATCCTGAATTCTGAACGCTCGTAAACCCCATAAATTACTGTTTTGGGAAGTGTTCCATATAGGCTGTAAAGAAGAGGCATGTGAGGGAAATGTAAGGCTTTTTTTTCCCTAGTGTGAATGGATGTCCATTTTCAGATCTGTGCCTCATGTTCTTTGATCTGCTCTTTCCTTTATACTTTAAATAATAAAAAAAAAAAAAAAAAAAAAAAAAAAAAAAAAAAAAAAAAAAAANNAAAAAAGAAAAGAAAAAAAAAGAAGTCCAGATGTAATCTGAAATTGGTTCAGATCCAAACAGGTCACCTGTGCAAAGCTGCTTGTGCCTTGATGAGGTCCTCCCCCTGTCTCAGTTATCTGGGAGCAGTTCCCAGCCTCCCATGCAAGTCGGGGCAATTCTGCATTCCCTGAGCTGAACAAATATTGCGTGAGGTACAACTCGGTGAGGGCTTGAGGATGTTTCAAAAACTGCAGGAAATCACACACTACCAGTCCACCAGGCCGAGCAAAACATTACCTGCCTACGTGCCTGGTGCTGGTGTGTGAGAGCTGGGACACGGTGCCGCGTGAGCCTGGTGTTCACACACAGGAAGGGGAGATTAATGGGAAGGATTTCCTATACACATATGAGGCAGAAAAAAAACAGTCTTCAGCTGGTGATCTGATTTTGGAGTACAATTAAAGAATTAGGTTGCACAAGGGATAGGGAATTAACAGGTTTCTTCGTATCAGTCCTAACATTAATTTTGGCTGCCACGTCCCTGCCATGACAGAGGGCAAAGTCTGCAGCTCAGGTAACCAAACACCTCTTTGTGTTGCAGGAAAATGTTTCTATTAGATGAGGAGCACAGAGAAGTTCCTCAGAGCATATATGCTCCCTGAGGCAGTATTAATTCGTAATAATGACTATTATAGAATGACTATAATAAAAAAAAATGACTAATCATTCATTAATGATTATATTGAGTGTTTTATTTTGCATGGATGACAACCTTGTGCCAGTTAGAGAGAATTATCTGCTACCTTAGTGTTTCCTACTTAGCAGTGTATCAATCTTTATCATGCTCAAGGAAGTGGACAACATGAACAACTTAGTACAACAGATAATACCAGGAGCTATTCCTTCGTTTCAAGGGGAAGATGCTCATATCTTAGCCCCAAAGGTGTTGATTTAAAATCCCACTAATCCTGGTTGGGAAATACTGTATAACACACCAATGCTTTCCACATAGATTTTGTTAGAATGTCCAGGTAAAATACAAAAAAGAAGCCACCTGATTTCCAGATACTCTTAAAAGATTTTAAGCAAATTATTTTAACGTGTTTCTCTATTCTCTGGCTTTTTAATTTTATATTTCAGTCGGTTATCAATAATAATAAGGAAGGACAGAGGTACAAAAAAATATCTTTTTGTCTCTATACACAGATCAAATAATTTTTTTTACTGTACAAAATTTCCAAGAAGCAAATTCCTTTCTCCAGTAGCACTTCCAGAGTGTTATAGATTTTCTGGTCCCCTCACGCCTGCACTACTCCTCTCCAGCATCAGTGCTTGCCAGCCACGCTTCCTCTGGTTCAGAAGGGAGCTGCTGAGATAATGGTATTGATTTCCCTCACCCCTCCATGTTCTTGGCTCACCTTCTCCCTCCACATCCAGCTTCCCTCAGTTACTGCAGCAGGGCTTTGCTGTCCAGCTCTGACCCTGTTACCCAGACAGGAGCCCAGCAGCAGGGGCAGTTCCTCCCTGCCCTCCCACTCCTGCGCCTGATCCGAGCACTTGTGCAATTCCCTCTGCTGATCCTTGCAAACTGGGAAAGCGGCGCTGCCAGAATCTGTGTTACCATCAGCTGTTCCTCCCCTGAGCCACCTGCCAGGGTGGTTTTCACCTGGGACTGGGCTCTTACGTGGCTTTCCCTGTGCAGACCCTGCTGGGTTTCATCCATCCGCTTGTTTCCAACTCCGAGCATCGCTCCTTATGCGTTACACCTCGTTGTGCCTGGCAGACACACCCTCACCAAAGTGAATGGACAAATTAGGGAGCTGAAAGCTCAGAAATGACCACTCACAGGATCAGCAGCAAGGGCTGCCTAAAAAATACATCAGCCAGGAGATCCCCAGCTTTCTCACTTCAGTTTGTCTTTCTCCTGGCCTTCCTCACCACAAAGGGGAAATGAGGAAGGAGTCGTTGGCACTTTTACTTTCTGTATTAACCAAAATGGTTTGGGTTATTCTTTTTTTTCCCCTGTTTATTAATTGTGAGTGGGCTCTCACAGCTTCTGTGAAGTTTTAGTGTGTGGCATAAAGGTATGTGTGTCCCACACACCGTGGTGCTGCCTTTCCACCACTACTGTCCCTGGGATCAGAGCTGCCCCCGAGCATGGGATGGTGACAGGAATCGCCTCGCTCTCTTTCTTTGCTGTTGAGAAGCAGGTTTGGGTTTGCACTTTCCTCTTGCTTCTTTTTTTGGCATCTGGTGCTACAGCACAGAAAGCCTCAGCAGCACAGAAATCAGGTGGTTTCTCACAAATTTACATTTCTCGTGAAGTTTTATTCCAATGAGATCCCTTATTTATGCAGGAGAAGGATGCTCCTGTAGTTAGGGCTGCAGTCTAGGGCTCCAGAGACTTCTCATGTGGCTGGGGGATTGTGGTATCACCCTGCTCTACCCCACTATGTACAGAACATTTTCATATTTCCCTCTAGTTCTGGGAGTACGAAATACCTGGGAGATGCTCTGCTGTCCCACTGAGCGCTGTGGAGAGACAGGACTGCCAGCTTGTGACAGGGACTCGCTGGAAAGCTTCCCAATTCTTGCTGGGCTCAGCTGACAGTGGTTTCCTAGTGTTGCACACAAGCATTAGGGCTTGATGAGCTTTAAATGACCTGGAGAACAGAGGTTTGACAAAAATGTGCCTTTTGAACAGTTCTGTGGTGTGGGTAGCACACTTTACATCCCCAAGCTATTCCTTTCCTGTGGGGAACAGCAGGGATCCCATGATCCTTGGTCTCCAAGACTCCATTAATATAATACATATTCCAAACTCCCCATCTGTGGTCATGAAGCCAGAGCCTAAATCATTCATAGACATGAAGGAAAACTTGCATTCCTGTCATACATACTTATGTTTATACATATATACCTATATGTATATGCCCATATATAAACATACACATTTATGAACTGAGCTATGAAAATATATTTCATCATCCTTGATAGTCAGCAGCTGCCTGAGTGCAAGAATCTATTTTTTTAAAGCTTCAGAAGGAGGAAACAATTCAAAGGCATCTCTTTTTATGGTAAATAACAATAATTTTGATTCCAAACTTCAACATAGAAAAAACCTTGACAAAACAGAAGTCTTGTGTCTCCCAAACTCCAAATGCAAGTGAGTCTTTCAAAAGTTTACTGAAGGAATGCCTGACCACTGCTTTACCTCCCAATCCCCTGTTTTCTACTCATTTTCAGATAATAGACTGACTTTCCTGTTTAGGTTTGAAACTGTAAAGCTGGTCTTTCAACATCACCAGCCTGTATGCTGAATCCTAAGCTTATATTTACTGACCTGGAAAAAAAAGAAAAATCCCCATTACCTTCTGAATCAGCAGTCATTTCAATGCTGTGCAGAACTCACAGAAGTAGACATACAAAATTTAACACCAGAGCAAAGCACACGAGGAGCAATCAGAGCGAGGGAGGGCTGGAACAGTTTGATGAACCTGAAAACTTCATTGGAAGAATACTGATAGTCCACTTGCAAGTGAGAAAACTGCTTGAAACTTCTTAGATTTGGGGGGGGGGGGGGGGGGAAGGTTTATGTAGAGGCTTTTGTTTGTTTTGGACTTTGCTGCAGAAAAATATGATATTGGTTTATGTATTTTAGAGCCACTCGTGCAGAAATAACAAATATAAAGCTGTAAATGAAAAGCAGTTAAATGCAGCTCCCCATAAGAGTGTAAGTGTTTTAAGTGCTTTCAGACAGTAAATACGTGAAGAAAACTGGCAAACTCTAAGCATCTCATCTTTTGAGTCAAAGCACTGTGCAGTGCCCAGCATGTGCTCTAGAAGTGTCTATAACTACTCACTGGAGAGAGAAGCCCATTCCCACACACAAATTTTGTGCTTGAAACGAGGTGATCTCTGGGGTATAAATGAGTCTGTGTTTAGAAGCCACCCTCGGTAAGATCCAGACCTGTGACTTAAGCTCCAGGACACCAAGGGTTTACAAACAAATTATGTGAAAAGTAAATGCAGTAAATTTCATAACAGTCAAAATCCGAATTTTGTAAACCTTGTAGACCCTGATTAGAACATTCAGTCTCTGAAGTTTTGCTGAGGTTGTGTCTGAGAATGAATTTGCTCTAACTTTCTATTTTGTGGACGTCCTCAGGGAAAAAGGGTGAACAGCTGAGAACTGGGGAAGTCAGTGAGGTACCACATTAAAACCCAGCAGGTCAGAGAGATGTAATTTTATGCTAGGCTGCTACAGCATGTAATCATCCTTGAAATGTCTCATTTCTGTCAGGAACAAGTCTACTGTATGAGTGAGTAAAAGAAGTAGAAAGGAACACATCATTCTGAAAACTCAATGTGGTTGATGAGGCACCATAAAAACCCCCCCATGTTTAGTATAAACAAACAGACATGACATTATGCCAACAGAAGGATAAGGAAATGCTCCATCAGGAGAAAAGGACATGCAAAGTCCACCTGAAAGAAATAGATGAAAGAAATGGAAATACCAAGAAATGGGGGACAGAGGCAGATGGACCCAATGGTTCTGTTAGAGGGCTGGTAAGGGGCAGCCTGACTCTGGCAATTTACTCTGGCAATTCTGTCACCCAGATAAAGTGCTCACTGAATTAAAACTGGACGGAATTGGTTCAAATTTTGCATCCCATGAAAAATGGACCTCCAGCTGGCTTCTGAAAGGAAGTTGTAGTGAGGTGGGTGTAAGTCTCTTCTTCCAACAAGTGATAATACAAGAGGAAACTGTCTCAAGTTGCACCAGGGGAGGTTTAGATTGGATGTTAGGAAAAAATTTAGTCACCAAAAGGTTTGTCAAGCATTGGAACAGGCTGCCCAGGGAAGGGGTGGAGCCACCATCCCTGAAGGTATTTAAAAGGCATGTGGATGTGGTGTTTGGGGACATGGTTCAGTAGTGAATTTGGCAGTGCTGGGTGAATGGTTGGAAAAGACCTAAAAGGTCCTTTCCAATCTACATGATTCTATGATTATATATGCAAAATTGCATATGGGGTGAATCAAAGGGGAACCAAGTCCACCCTGGCTACCTTTTCTTTTACCTCCTCCCCATGCCCTTCTCTTCACCTTTTTATATTAAAACCTTTGGGGTCACCTGTTGAGATATTCTGCACCAGGGGAATTTGAACATGGGGAAAAAAGCAACCCATGCTTTTGAAAGAGCAACCCAGGCATGTTGTGAAAGTCAGGTTTTTCCACCAAAATGAAAGCCTGGGTAGAGCCTACCCATTCCTGTTTGAGCACCCTGGTGGGTGGCTGCTCCTCTTCGATGCCCCTGGGCCGGTGTGGTGGGGTGGGTGGCAGAAGCACCGGGCAACCTGGGGTGAGCCTGGTTCCAGCCCTGCCTCCCCACCACACCACCGTGGCCTTCTTCACACCCAGGGCTGCTCTCCTGGTGTTCCCTCCTGCTGCTGTGGCAGCAGTGGGATCAAACGGGGCCAGTGAGTCAGCTCTGGGAGCCCAGGGAGCTCCGTCTCCTGCCAGCCCCGCGCCCCCTCCCACCATCACCCACGTGGGCACTCGCTGAAGTGGGTCATCCCAGGCCTGCCTGCTTCCCAGGGTGGCTTCTCAGCTTCTGGAGGATGACTCCCTCCTCCGTACTGCAGTGCTCCAACTGTTAGAAGCATCTGCCCTTTGCTGGCACTCAGCACCGGGACCTTGGGGATGTGAACTCATTTTTGAGAGGGAACGCATTCCGGCCTCTCCCTCTCCACAGTTCCCCATTTTTCCCTTCAGCCCACCTCCCCAAAAACCCCTACCCCAAACCACGATGCCCAAACCTCCCATCTCTGAAAGAACTGCTATAACCGAACTGTGAAAAGGAGGGGAAGGAATTAAAAAAAAAAAAAAAAAAAAAAAAAAAAATGGTTTCCATGGCAAATTTGCAGGATTTAATCTCAGCACAAAAAGAATTTTAACATTCTTTCCCTGTTTTAGAACAGGCTGGATAGCAAATGAAATTGTCTGTTGTGTGTTGGCTTTCAAGGGTATCGCACTGATTTATGTCTGCAGAGACTCTGTCCCAGTATTTTCTTATTTTGTTCTTGTAATCAGAAAGTTGCTTATCACTGCCCTGTGAAGAAGATTAACATAATTTAAACCAAGAGCTTTGTCCAAAAGCTACTCAGAAGCCTGCAGAGCTTGCTAGGAAATAACCAAGTTTCTAGAACTTTCTCCTTTCTGGAACCCCCTGTTGCAAGCACTGATGGCAATGATGTTATTCCCTATTTGGTTCTTCCAGGTGGTACTGGATGTCTTTGTGGCAACTGCCCTTTCTTAAAATGCTCCAAAGGTCTTTCCCAACTGGCTGCAAATATCTGATTTGTTGGCCTTGTGACCCAAGACACATTCAGTGCATGGATACAGCAGGACAGACCTCGGCTTCCCCTGGAACATCAACAGCGTCACTCTGCTTTTGGCTTCAAACCCTTATTTTTCCCCTCATGTGAATTCAATCAAATTGATCTGGGAGGAGAGTGCCTTTCTGGTTGGCATCAAGTCTGCACAATCTCCCGTTTTGCAAGATCTAAACAACCAAACAAAGCCTGCAAATAATCAAAGATGATTGAATTAATGGATCTTTTGTCTTCTGTTTCTTTCACCGTGGTAACTGTTTTCAAATGTTCTTGATAAATTGCTTCTGTCCCACCCCTCAGCTCCACTTTCTTCTGCAAAAAACACAAGTTCAGAGGAGATACCAGGCAGTAAATCTTCCAGATACATTTCCAAAAAAGCAGCATCCATACTGTTAATAAAACCCCTTCTATACTTTACTGACACATATCCTAGCACAGCACCCCTTTTACTGAGAAACAATAAAAGAGGAAAACAGTAGGAAAAATATCAGTCTACATTTACTTTATGTAAGTGAAACAAGATTTTTGACTTCTGGTTTTCAGTTGGATTGCTCCTGCTGCCTGGAAGGATTTTACCATAAAAGCAAAATCAGTATACATTTAGTAGTAGATAACTCATTGAACAAAAACCTGTACATTGAAAAATATTAACATGTACGGGTAAAATTGAGTTACATGAGACCTGATTTGTTCTTCAACTGTAAGTTCCTCTTCCTTGCTCCTTCCTTGCGTAAGAATATACACGATTCTGTATTATGCTAACTTCAAATGTTTTCCTCGAGACCTCCACAATGTTTAGTTAATTGTTAGGTTTCAGTACATTGAGTACATATAAATATCAGCATTAGGGATTTTTGAGGATCCCAATCATGATTACCCCCACAGAATAACAACTTATTGCAGGCATGAAAGGAATTATATTACAATATTTTTAAAAAGACATAGATATGCGGATTATTTTTTTCTCTCCATTATCATTTCTACACAATGTTGCAAGAAGAAGTAGACCCAACATGCAAAATCAGACCTAAGTTTCTGAACCACCTTGCATTTATAAAAACAAAACACACACACACAAAACCAAAAGGATTTGTTTGGACTCTCTTATTTGTCCTAAAACACACTTGTGCAGGAACTAAAGGGATCTGTCAATCTTTATTCTGAGATCAGGATCTGCACTGTAGGGCTGTTTATTATTTGTGCAGCTCCTATAGGTTTTGGTGGAGGTCTGGGTGCTTTCCACCTGTGGGATTAATTAGTGTCATTATAGGCTTTTAAAGACCTAAACATAAGGATCTTCTTGGCACCACCAGAACATAAATAGTGACAGAAATGGCAGCACCTGCTTTAAAGTAACCACAGTTAAAGTTTGGGGGCTTGTATAATTTTTATTTTTCAAAAAGAAATAATACAATAATCCTAGATAACGAGGTATTACCCTTTTTACACATAAATGTACGATTTGCTGCTTCTTATGAATAGTGAATACAAATAATTATAGCATAAGCACATGCTTGTTTGATTGTATATACTTTTAAAATACTTGTGAAATTATGTATACATGTACTTTTAATTGCTCTATTGTATTTTTTCTGAAAGTTTTAATAAAAAGCTTAACCAACAGTACTTAAACATTTCCATGTGTTAAAATATTAGATGCATGGGAAAAGTTCATGTTAAGATCAGATTTTTCAATGAAAATTTATGACGGAGGCACCTTAATTCTGTTGGGTTGTATCAAGAGCTGCTCAGTCTTTTGAAGGGCTCATTCTAAATCTAACAAGTTAAACCCAAACGGAAGAGATCCTGAGAAAGAGCTTGGGCTAAGAAAGGGAAGTGTTTACAACCCATCTCCACCGGAATACAGCGAAAATGGAATCCATCTGTAAATCATTTGTCATTACGCTTCCACCTCTAAACTTTTCTCCTCACGAGCGGCTGGTGAAAGGAAAGAGAAAATAATTTCGTATCCACAAAACGTGATGTTACAACAGGGCTTTTTTTTTTTCAATGCATTCCCAATATAGAGAAGCTTTTCTTCGGCTCTGTTGTTTGCAAGTCGCAGACAGTGCAGTGGAAGATGCAAAACTCCATCAGACACAGTTCTCTGAGGAGCCCTGCACACGTTAGTCAGCACATCAGCTAATTATTTTTGCAAATTAATCAAATCTGCATTTGTCCTGAGCTCAGTGCTAAGCCAAGTCCTGCTTACAGAGATCCCGATGATTTCATTTATTTCAGCACACCCAAATTCACACGGTGGCTCTAGAAGGAATTTTTAATTGATGGTAATTGCATATGAGCCTCCTAATGAGTCAGATGAGCTCTTGCTTTCCTACTGCATTCCAATGAATTCATCTGGGTGTGGGAGCTGGGGAAAGCTTGTTAAATATAGAGCCCTGGCACTGGGAGACAAATGCAATGCTGCAGGACTGCTGCTATTTCTTAAGAGTTTGGGCTGGGTGAGGGTTGTCTTCGTTAGCACTGCATAGTCTTTCATAACTTTTTTTCTAAATCAAATAGCAGAACTGGAGAGTGTTAAATATACACTAACATGATTTACTTGCTGCCTTTATTTTCATCTTTAGAAATACAAATATTTATGTATCTTTTTTTTCAGACAGATGCCACTACCTGTTTTCTAGGCATGTGCATTAAAGAGGTTAATCTCATTATAAAGTCTATGAAGTACAAAACTTACAAGAAAAACTGGAAAAAAGTCTACTCATTAATTACTGAACTGGCTTTGCTGAATTTTTTGCAACGGAGTGCTTCAGAGCAATTGCAATGCTTTTTCTTGGTACATTAAATACCGCTAATATTAATTGAGTAGACAAAAATCAGACCTTGAAAGTGTTCTTAGGAAAGTGTTCTTAGAAAATATCCTCATCTGCCATCTTTTCCAAAAGTACAGCTGCACAGCAGGTATGGATCTTTCCTTTGTGTGTACTACTCATCTCCAAGCATTGCACAGTGCACATATTTCTGGAGGTGATATACATTGATTTAATTCGTGTTTCTAAGATTTTCTGGCCAGTGTCTGTCCACACACACACACAGAGTACAGTCCATTTCTCAGTGTAGCTGTGCTTAATTCATCGTAAAAATGCAAGAAGGGCTGATTCAAAAAGCAGAATATTTTCACCTCTATGTGAAAGCTCTGTAGGAGCTCTCTGGGCAACCTGGGACCACCATCCAAGCCACTGGACTTCCAGTCTGACACGCACCCAGCTGGAAGGCTGCTTTTGCAAGGGCCATTTGGTGACAACACCTTCTATTATGTAGCAGTGAATTAAGTCTGGAGATTGCTTTTCTGTGGGAGGAAGTTCCAAAGAGCAGAGAGCACTGCAACAAAGGAACAGCCACTCAGGAGTGAGGTCCGTGTTCTACACGTCAGAAATGTCCTTATGATAGGAAATCTATGAATTTGATGTGAAAAATCTGCCAAAGTCATGTTGTGTTCTCCAAAAGTAAAGCCTGGCCAAAGCACAATTGCAGTCATACTATCATGAAGAACATTTCTAGTTCTTTTCAAGCAACATGCTCTGGCTAAACTGTCAGGATATAAATAAAATTTACCTAATGATGAATACATGCTATACCAGCTCAGCACAGCTTCTCAGTTGTCGCCTTTGGTAACATTTCAGACTCTAGACATTTTAGCTCTGTGCTAAAGAACAAATCCTGTAGATTTCCTTGCAACAATTAAAAAGGGGCCACAGAAATTTAATTATGGCCAGTTTCAGATTATTACTGGTTAAACAGGCTAGATTCCTGGGCTTAATTTTGTTACTTGCTTAGAAAACACTGTAGAAACCAGCACAGGATGTAAGTGAAGAGGGCAGGCAGGCACTCAAAAGGAAAAAGAGTTCAGGGTGTTTCCTGAGTTTCCGGTTGCAATCCTTTCTTTTCCATGGAGTGGCTGCAGTGGCAGGTGATTTATAATGGCTTCTCAGAGGCTGTATCAATATTTGCTGGCAGCAGAGGAGTAGGAAGATGTGTGTCCTGGCCTTGGGTTCGGGCTGTGATGGGCAGCACCTTCTTTCCACTCTCCTCAAGCTTTGGTTTATCTTCACCATCTTGTCCCTGTCTCCTCACCTTGTTCGTGGCACTTTCTTCCCACACTCCTTGATGATGATTATTCAGTCAGTCCTAGCCTACAATTCAGGATATTCAGACCCAGTCTCCTTATTCAGCCCATCCTTTCTCTCTTCTTTTTCTTTCTTCTATCCCTGCTGTCATGTACAACTCACTCAAACAGAGCCTTTACACCCATGGTCCATCTTCCTGGTTCCCCATCTGACCTGCCTCCTTGCCTTCCCCCATCATATCTTGGCTTCTTCTCTCTTCATCTGGTCAGGCAAGATGTGATCTGTGTATCTCCACTGGGCTGCTCTCTCCCCTGACTGAAAGTGGAATTTGGGATTTATGCCCCATGAAACAGTTGTATAAACAACATCTCTTATGACAGCATTTCTTGGGATCAGGGCCTGCAGTAGTAGAAGTCCTTGAACCTTGCTCATGATTATCCACCTTTCTTCCCCCATCTCTAGGAATAATGTGCCTTTCAGCTCCATGTAGCTTTACATTCTCCTGAATGCTTATTATTCGGCTGTATTTTAAGTGCTCTTCCAGTTTTCCCTCTGCATGTGACCACCCACCTCTCCACCTACAGTCTCTATAATGTGATTTCTATCTGCTGTAGCTTATAACAGTTTAAATTATGCTAATTGTATTCAGAGATTAAAGTAAAAATCAGTTTGACTATTATTCTGCCCATATACTGTACCAGTGCTGGTAGTTATTCACTTCAGAAATGAACATGGCTAATAAGATAAGAAAATTACACTTGCATACAGTTAGTCAGTTTCATATTTAATTAGCAAGAAAAAAATTATTTCCATGTCTTCTTATTGAAGCAAAATTAACTCTTTTGCCTCTGCCTGTGCTCACTGTTGAAACTCCAATTCACGCCGTGCCAAGTGCCCTCTCTAACACCTTGAGATTTCCTAAATCTCTTAGGCCATTTCAATAAATATTTTTTCTGGAAATACCATGGGCAAGCACATCCACAAGCACCACTGTGGGCCATGGAGGCCATGCCTGGGCAGCACACCCAGGGGGGAGCGAACTCCCAGCGACCTCACTCGTTACAAAAGCACGAGAGTTCGTTCAACAAACATTTCCTGGTCTAATTTTGTTAGTGTGTCATGAACAGACTGGTCTCCGAATCACTCATAAATTTAAGATTAAACTTCTTAAACATTTACTGTGGCAACAAAAAAAAAAAAAAAGTGCTTTCAGGATTTAAGATGGCCATGATATGCTGTCAGAAGGGGCCAACACACTCCCACTCTTGCTATAAATAACGAACCAGAACACAAGTGCAGGCTGGATTTAACTGAATTTCTTCAATCGCTGCAAAGTACACTTTGCTACATGGTGAAGAGATAATGTGTCACAACACATTTTGCATAAAGTGAAGAAGCCATCCATGAGAAACACTTCTGTTTTGGATTTCCCTCCAGCCAGCATCATGGCAGGGTCCCTCTCTCTAAAAGTGGTCTGAATCTCAATCTGAAGCAAGTGGACCCCATTTCACTGAGGGAAATAGAGGCTTGACCATCCACAAGCAGGTGGGGTTTGCCATGTGGAGCATCACTCTGAGTGCAGGTGGATGGGCAGAGTGCTCCAAGAGCTCTTGAACTCATTTCTCTGACAGAAGTTCACCATATATTTTAAACTCTCTGGTTAGTTTTTGATAAAACCACAGGTGAGGGCAGAGAACAAACTCTGCTGAAGGGGTTTGATTTTGTTTGTGCATCACCTTTCAGAATATTGTGCCCAGGTTTTCCGAAAGCACCTGTCAGCAATGGTGAGACTGCTGCTGCCAAACCAGCATTCTGTCCTGGGAGAGTTCAGGTGCAGAGTATAAGTCAGGGAACTTCTGTGTCCTAGGGTTCGAATACTTTTGGAATATTGGCTATAAAAGCCAGTTTGCTTGCCTTGATTCACTAAAATCTGAATGCTCTTGGTTGCATATTGCAAATTTAACCACTGTGACTGCAGAGTTTAATCCACCCTGAGCAGTTCAAACCTGAAGGAGGTTCAGCCATGTCAGTGTAACCCAACTATTCCATTTAGTGTTTTCTTTTAACAGCATTTTATAGCCACACTTAATTGCTACCAAAGATATAGAGCAATGGAAAATCAATCATAACTACTACAGATGCTCTGCCTTTCCTCTTTTTGTTTGTCTTATGACTCTGTTTCTGATCCTGCAAAATTTATTTCTTCATTTAATACTCAACGTGTTGATATGGTCCCCATACTTTGATGAGCCATACGCTACAGGTCCATACTGCATCTTAAACACTACAATTTATGTTACTTAAAGATTGCGTATATTTTATATATTTTATAATGCAATTCAGTATATTTGTCTCAAAAAAAAAAAAAAGAACCTGGAGAAGTCCTACTATTTTACACTCTCTTCCCCAACAGATTTTAATTTTTAATATTTTTAAACACATACATACACACACACACACAGAGGTAGATTGTTATCCTCCCTGCCAACAGAAAGACTTATAGGCGAAATTTGCATTTTATCGCCACTGGAAAACCTACGGTGCACTTGCCTAGAACATCAGGAACATCTAATCCCTTAGCACATGCAGAAGAACCTTTTCTTGCAATAGCAAAGTCTGGCTCTCTGCCTGGGATGTTGAATTTCTTTCGAGCTAGCATGGTTGTGGGGATTTAAACACCTGATTTACGGCTTTTATGATTCTTCTTAGTGCATTGAAAGTGTTTCTGAGCACGTGACTGAAGAAACCAGCAAGAATTTTGAAGGGCCTGCATTTAAAAGATGCCGATGTGTTACAGAGTAATATTAGTTTTATAATAGCTGCAATTTATAATTCTGGACCATTGCAATCATTGGGAAAAATCTGGGGGGAAAAACATGTAGTTATGTTTATGTAGCACACCCAAAGATGCCCAGCTGGGGTAGTGCCTTGGCATGGAATTACTCAGGTGAAGGGAAATCTGTTGCAGCACCTTCCTCTGCTTAAACTGAGTGTCTGTCCCACCCTTTTCCCCTTGGATTTTCCCATTTCTGTGACTTCCTGGGCTTCCAGCACTGCTCAGCACCACCTTGCGTGTCTCACTGTATCTCATCTGTCTTCCCACATGGGTTCTTTCTTCTACCCCAGCTTCTACCTGGTCTAGTGGAAGATGTCCATGCCCATGGCAGGGGGTTGGAACTGGATGACCTTTAGGGTTGCTTCCAACCCAAACCATCCTCTGACTCTACAACTCCATGAATGGCAGTAAAGCAACCAAGTTTAAAAATAGTTATCTCACAGTGGTGACATTTCTCCTTTCTGACACGACCTGTTCAATGTTGCTCTTTGGGAAAAATGTTCTGTTCTCTCCTGGCTCGTCAGTAAGCAGCTTTGTATAAATCATTCCCATTAATGATTTTGTGATCTGGAAACCTCAAAATGAAATGTATGACAATTTTTCTGTGAACAGGGTAACAGGTTTTATACAGTAGCATCAACTATAGCCTAAATGAGTTCCAGCCCAGGCACTCTTCAGTAAAAAGGTGAGTGGGAATAGGCAGAAGTTGTAGGATCCCAATCCAGTTTGGTCCCACGAT
Organism: Ptilonorhynchus violaceus; assembly: GCA_013397565.1. NCBI lineage: Eukaryota > Metazoa > Chordata > Aves > Passeriformes > Ptilonorhynchidae > Ptilonorhynchus > Ptilonorhynchus violaceus. The sequence goes on from VZRJ01002938.1 coordinate 387,166, forward strand.
CACTGTGGCAGTGGCCATGTTATAATTTGGCTTTACCGACTAGGAATCATCCAGTCTCTTTAAGTCCTGGACCTCATTTTTAAATTTATCCTTTTAAGCTTCCTTGGATCTCTGGCACTCAATAGACCATCTGCACTGCCTTTGAAGAAAAGCATTGAGTTTAAACTCTTCGCTCTGGAGGGAAGGTCAAACTCTACATCAAAATTAGCAGTAATCAGCTGTGGTCCAGACCCGAATAACACTCAGTTTTAGAAGAAATCAAGACTGGGGCTCTGAAAATGAAAAAACAAAATCATTTGTTGCTCTGCAAAACCAAACACTTGGGTAGATCTCAAATGCTTCAATAGAATGGACTGTCCCTGGGTTCCACCCCACTACAAAAACCTCAGCTGGGCACTGGGATCTCTTTGCTCTCCTGGCAGCTTCATTCTGGTCTCCTCCACAGTGCTGCCACAGCCCCTCCGTGTGCCTCCTGGGGACCCTCCATGTGCATGGAAAGAAAGAGAAGGCTCAGGCTTGGCAGAAGACGGAGATGAACAGGAATTTTTTTCTGCCGATGAAGCAACAAAATGATTTGGTTTTGCCTGAAGAAATGATTGCAGTGTCACAGAAAAGCAACTGGTGCCAGAAAGTTAATCATCAGACCTTTGCACACTTCCCACACTCTGAAAATTCAGTTCTGTGTGTTAGTGCAAGCTCCTCATACTGCCAGTGCAATCATGAAACCAGTTAGCCTGATATGACCATTCTGGATTTTACCATCATTTTTTCTGTGATATGTCTTAACTGCAGTCAAGGTATTGCCAGGTAAATGAAATCCACGCTGCTGGATCACCGCTGAACTGCTCAAATTAAAATACACTTCAGTATTTTATTTTGTTATCACACCAAAGTATTAATTACCACACTCATCTACAGATGCTCAAATGGAAATCAACACAGCCACTTACCATAAATTACTTGTAAGGATTATGTAGTTAAATGATACAGAAACCCTGACTATCACTTAGGAAAGGTGTATCTGGAAAGGACTGGGAACACAGGAAAACCTACAAAGCTTGTGCGTTGAAAGCTCAAATCCTAATTATTCTTACTTAATGATATCTCATAGCATGACTCCATGCAGCTGAGGAAATAAATCCCTTACCTCCTCAGGAGTCCAAGAATAGCTCTTCCTGCACACAGCAATTGATGAGAGCCTTGCCCAGATTAACGGGAGGGCTTTCTAGAGCACTCTGCTTGGAGGATCTCATCTTTCCAGTGTTTGTTATGCTTATCCGAACTTTTGTTTAACTCCTTTGCTATTCTGCATTTCCCTCTGAAATATTGATTTTGATCAAAGGCCAGAAAGAGGGTGGGGTTTCCCAAAACTCGAGCCATGGCAGCTGGGACTGCAAGGATTAAAGACATCAAGGAAGAGGGCGTCCACTTCTCTAGGATCAGCACTTCACTGCCACTGCTGGGAGATTTCATAAATATCCACAGCCATTAGCTAATTACAGACGCTTGAATCAGCTCCCATTTTGCTCCTCTTTCGTAAGGTCTTTCCTCACCCATTTGCCTTGTCACAGTTTGGATTTCTCGTTAGAAAACATCAATAGTAAGGAAGTTCAGGAAGAAGTTGCAAGCCCCATGGATCCATATCACTGTGTCTTGGAGACAATTTGGGGAGCCCAGAGCCAGGGAAGTCGGAGCCCATGGGGCTGGGAAGAACACCCATGCAGGTTAAGGTTCAAGCACAGCCTCCATCCCTCCCACCCCTCTCGGGCTTTGGGTTTGTTTCAGAGTGTGTCTACACCAAATAATACAAATTTGGAAAAACCCTCCAGCTACATTCCTCCTACACAGCTTTAGATGACATCCGCAGCAAGGCAAACACACAAATTCACAATAAAAGCGTATCTCATATCCCCTGAGACCACAGGCTTGGCTTCCCTTAGCAAAACTTCAGCTCTCTTTCAGATACTGAGAAGAGCCAGATTCAGCTGCAAGTGGCTATTTCACATCCAGAAGGGGATGCTGAATTCATCCTTAACGCTGGTCCCACAGAATCACACTCCTTCCTCCCACAGGACTTCTCAGCAGGAGAGCTGCCATGCAGCAGGACCAGAAGCTTTCCCTTGTGTGCTCTGGGTGACATCCGTGCTCTTATCACATCTCTTTTCCCAAAAAAAGTCAAATCCCTGGATTGCTCTTGGGGAGAGATAGTTTTGCTTTGGAACCTCAGTCAGGCACGCAAAGGCTGCCGGAAAGGGGAGCGCAAGATGTTGAGCTCAGCTCTGTGCCAGGCTGGACCCAGAATATAACTTCAAACAGGTCTGAAAGCTCATCTGGGATGGTCTCAGGACGCTGGGATAGGAACAGCTTGTACTTCCCTAGGTAGGCAAAACTAGGTCAACTGGTATCACCAGAAAAATAAACATTTGGGTGTAGCAATCTTCAGGTGCACGGTATCACTTTCAGTGACATGACTGGGCAAAATTTGGAGATTTAGCAGTTCTTCCAGCCTAGGATACGTGTGGCTTCAGTCATGGTTAATCATCTTAACTGCTGTACGAACTTCTCCCTTGCTTGAGGCTAAGATAGGTCTGGAAATCAAGAAATGCAATGCTGTTTCTGGTAAGATTTACCCTTCTATTGTGTTTTCTTCACCTGAGATACAAAAAGCATGCATTAAACATGAAATAGTTGATCTTGGCAAGGTCTTTTTGAAATAGCTGAATGCACTTGTAATTTTATGCTGGAAGCTGGGGCATGGATATGGTATAGGGAGTGGCTACTGTCATATATTAGTGCAATCAGGACACCAGTCTGTTTCATGATAGTCATTTAACAGCAAGTTTCTAAGTTTTTCTTTACTATTTCATCCATAGGCTTATCTGGTTTCAGTGAGGACTTTGTGTGTCTCTCACTGAGTTAGCTTTAAACTAAATAGCTTAGAAGCAAGACAGCTCTGTTGGTTTTGCATCTGGGTTTCTTTCCCAAATACCATAGAATCACAGAATCATAGAAGGCCTGGGTTGGAAGGGACCTTAAATATCACCTACTACCAACCCTCCTGCCTTGTGCAAATCCAACATGGAGATGAGGGGTTTTCCAGTGGCTGCTCGTTTTTCAGTTTCCCTGGTATCTTATTTAAAGTCTCATTGTGAGTTGCAGAACGCACATCTCAGAGCTTCCCATTTACCCAAAGCACTTCCAACAGAGGCACGGGACTTCTTTTTCAGGAATGAATTACATTTTGTATTCACCCCAGTAAACCCAAAGGGGAACTCAAAAGTAATGAGAAGCTTGCCCTCTACAAGCCAACTTCAGCTCAGAGGTGACACCTCACTCAAGCTGGCTGGTTAGCAGTCCTTTGCAGCACCTAAGTTTCACAGCTGTAATTCTCCATTTCCAACAGCAACAATGGAGACACAGGTGAGAGCCTTTACTGCTTCATCTTCATTAGTTTTGATTTTACTCAGGATTTTCAGACCAGATCCCAGACATTCTAGAAGCCAAAAAATGTCACGCCTGTGTGAGCCCGCTATGCCACGCCTTTTTATTCACGACTTCTGTTGAATTAATTAATTAAGTAGGGAGGAGAGGGGCTGCATGGCCCATGGGATTTATGCAGAGGGCAGAGGTCCCAAAAGCTGTGAAGCTTGGAGTTGAGTCAGTGCATGGAAGGAAAACAGCATTTGTTTTCAACTCTAGTGCGTGCTTACAAGTGGAGCCCCTGGTAGCACCTGCCTTGGGCTGGTGAGGCTCTCCCCCAGACTCCCAGGTTTTGTGGGCAAGTGAGGGTGCTCAAGCAGGGGCAGAAGTGCAGCTACAGACATGAGGTGACTTCAGTTCCTCACTGTTGGCATCCTGTCCCTCCTGGTCTCACAGGTTTGCAAAGGTTCCAGCAGGTAAACAGGGCTCTGTGGATAAAGTTGAGCTCAGGGTTGAGCCTGTCTGTGCAGGACCAGCTACACAGTTATCTGCTAAGCCCCAAGGGGAGGGTCTTAGGAGCTGAATGAGGCTGCTCAAGAGGGCAACCAGCCAGAGCTGTAGGGTTTTGACTGAGTAGAAGAACAGCACTGACCCAAGGCACATGGATCTGACTGTGGAGCAAAAGCCAGGCTCAAGATGTGTCAAGCACAGGTAACCTGCACCTTGTCAGAGCACCTGGGCCTTAGTGCAGGGCAGCATCCACCCCTGGGACTCTGCACTGGCACGGAGCACGCCAGCCCTCTCCTCCAGCACGCCTCACTGCGGGGGGATAATGTGTCAGGAGAGGTATGTCACTGCCAGCACCCACGGGGAATCCCAAGCCTAAAAACCCCACAAAAGTATTTTATATCCCCACCTACGGCAACATTGTAGGCTATAAATTTTGTATGTGGTCACTGCGTTCTTCCAGAGCATGTAGGCGGCTGTCAGCTTCCTAATCCTGGATTTACTGGCAGCAACAAGAGGAGAGAGGAGGCTTTTTTCAGGGACCAAGAGGACAAGCCTATTCTTGGCACCTTGGAGGACTTTCCTGCTGATGGTTAGAGGCGCTGGAGTCCCCACAGGCTCCCATGAATGTCACCCTCCCCAAACCTGAAGATGATCCACCTCTGCAAGCAACCTCCTCATGTTTCCATTACAACCAGCCTTTGATTCCCCTCCCTCTCTCATACCCACATTCCGGATGGTAATTCAGCAGCAGCACCCTCACAGCTACTGATGAGGAGCTCAGACAGAGAAGACAGCTCAGACTCTGTCTCCTTGCAGGGAAAAAATTCCCAGGGCAGCATCTGACCTCTGAAACACAAAAGGAGGACTTTGGAAGAAATGTCACTGATAAACTGTGGCTGTGCCATGGTGCTCACAGGTTGGTTACAGCTCCAGGATCTCCAAATCAGAGCTACTGGTGTCAGGCTTGGATTTATTACCAGGTTACCATGAGTTTCCTCACTGCCCTCCATAGATTTTTGCATTTCTTTCAGAAACAAGAGGATTGTTTCTCTGTTCGTACCCATGAAAAGAAAAAGTGCCTTTATCTGGAGTGCTCTTCTATGAAAACCAGGCAAGAAAATATTCCAGAAGAAACTGAAAAGCAAGGAATCCCTGGAGTGTTTCTTTACATTATTCCCATGGACTCTGCCACCTGAAGACAGTCAAGCACAATCCGTGTGTCTCACGTTGTGCAAATGTGTGAGCATCCAACAGAAGTGCACCCCTCACCCGTGGCTGGTGTGAGCGAGTGCAACTCCTGCATCCAGCAAACAGCCACAAGAATTATGCCATACAAATAAGTGACAGCTTTGGACATGAATGCGTTTTAAAAGAGCCTGTCAACTTGAAACCTGGCCACTTTGCAAAAAAAAACCATTTCAAAACATTTTCAGGTTGATATCTTTCCTGAATTTTCCCTGTCACTCTTAGTATCTCATTTTTGTATCATTTGAACTTCCTCCCTCTTGCTCTGCTGTGAAGAATACATACACAGACACAAATCCTGAGGAAAACCAATCATCTATGCAGATTTACATGATAAGACAAAACCAGGAATGTGTCACAACTGAGGAAAAACTAACAAGAGAAATCAACATGAGCCGGAGAGGGAAGACAGCAGAGGATGTTAGATGACTTTACCCTTGTAAAACAACTTTCTAACATACCTGTAATAAAATTGAGCTTTACCTGTTTACCAGGACAATCAACTCCAGTTCTGCAAGCTCTGCACAGACCTCTAAACCGATGCAGAGTTGCACTATTTTAATTTCATTTTGTTTTGTTTTATTACTGACTGACAGCACAGCTCAGAGCCACCTTCAACATGTCATGCCTTGGTGCAGGGAACTGGGTTTTCACAGCAACACTGGTCTGCAGCAGCACTGATTCCAGGCAAAAGGGTCTCATTAGGATTTTTTGCACTTCCCATTTTGGCTTCATCCAGTGCTAAAAAATGAGTGTGTTCAAGCATAACTCACAGTTATCTCTTTCAGCTCGTCTGTAAAATGTTAATGTAACGTGTTCCCATTTAAAGATCTCCTTGCACTGCGGGAGCCACGTGAAGCAGTCTCTGTAGACAGGAGTGCGCCCAAATTAATCTCCCGTGGAAGCAGGGGGAATGAGGAACCTTTCCAAAAGGCACGGTGACATCCACCCCGTGCCAGAGAGCCCACTGGCTGTGTGGGCAGGCGGCATGATAAGGGATGGGCGACTCTGTCCACTCTGGTGCCAGAGAGCTCCTCGGCTCGATCCTACAAACCAGGCAAGATGTGACTCACGCAGTTTGCTTGCAAAGAAGGAGGACCATCTGCTAGTCATGAGCAGATGACAAATTCACTGCATTGCGTCTTGTCGCTACTTCCAAATTTGTAAGTAAACACATTTTGTAACCTCTCTCGGAATATTTGAGAGCTTCGATAATGGGGGGG
>VZRJ01002938.1:393578-425936 GCA_013397565.1 Ptilonorhynchus violaceus
CCCATCCAGAGCGCTCCCCAAAGCCGGCAGCCCCGGCAGGGGAACTCTCCGATCCATCCCCGCCGCGGGATGAGCTCCTGAAGCCGCCCCGCAGCGTTTGCGCGGGGCCAGCGGCACACCTGTCGTGAGTCGAGCTGGTCTGACACAGCCGCATCCATCCCAGCAGCATCCATCCCGGCTGCATCCATCCCAGCCACATCCATCCCAGCAGCATCCATCCCAGCCGCATTCATCCCAGCCACGTCCTTCCCAGCCACATCCATCCACCACCACATCCTGAAGCAGTTCAGGGCACGAGTTATGGCCTTCTGGCATAAAGAAGCGAGGCAGCAAAGGGTTTTCAGCACCAGCACCTGCCATGACAACCCCTGCACCTCAAACAGGTCAAAGTCCAAACTCGAGCACTGTGCACCGAATTTAAACGCGTGTCTCCAAAGGAGCCTAAGGAGTTGCACCAGGGGACATTTAGATTGGATATTGGGAAAAATTTCCTCCCTGAAAGGGTGATCAGGCATTGGAGCAGGCTGCCCAGGGAAGTGGTAGAATCACCACCCCGGAAACATTCAAAAGTCGAGATGTGGCACATGGGGCATGGTTTGGTGGTGGACGTGGAGGTGCTGGGTTGGACCCAAGGAGTTCACAGGTCTTTTCCAACCTTAATGATTCTAGAAATTTAAGCATCCCTATCTTGCTGTCTCTCAGTAAAGACTGAGAGAAGCAATGGAACGAGCAAGCAGGAAACACTTATTTGGCTTAGCAAGGACGTTGTCCAGACAAAGTATTCCCATGGTTTTTGAAGGACAAGAGCCTATGATAAACAGTAATTTTTATTAATCAGTTATGGAAGCTATACACTAAATGCAGACATAAGAAGGACCGAACTATAAGGAGCACCTTCATTTTACATCAGTCCAGCCCTTACAGCTCTTAGACATAGTGCAGTCTCCACTGAATGCAACTTCACTGTGTTTAGAGAGAGACTGTCCTTTTCCAATCACTCTCATGGTGAATAACTGCTTTGCTCTGAGTCTCTGCCATCTGGGCCAGACTGACAAGATGATGAAGGACTAAAACCATGCTGTCCCTGAAATCTGAAATCGGGGGAGTAGGGTGATGTTGAACCCTGTAGCTGTGCAACTCATGTTAGCTAGCCCAAGGAAAGCCTCTAGCTGTTCTTCCCCTTCTCTCCCAGCTCTTTGTACTCCACTGTGCACCTGCCCGACTGATTCCCTGACTCTGGCAGCTTTCAGCACCTCTGCTTCTTCTGGGTTTCAGTAAGGCTGATATTTCAAGTGCTGGGAGATAATGCAGGATGTGCCAGCCTGTCTTCAATCTCCTTGGTGTTCACACCTGAGCAAGGAGAGCAGAGCAGCTGAAGAGAGAGGAAGAAAGTCGGAGATCAGCAAGAGACCTCTGCAGACCAGCCTGTGAAATCACAAGGAGCAGTGCACAGCCCTGAGGACACCACCTGAGCCCTTCCCTGGCCAGGCACCCATGGAGCCATCATCTTCTCTTGGTGACCCACTGGCTTCTCTTCCTTGCTCGAGTCTTCCTTCTGCAGATGCTCCTCTTCTCCGTTCTCCAGGGACTTCTGCATCTGCTTCTGTCTTCTGCTCCTCTGTGTGTCTTCATGTTATCTCTGTGCAACCTCACCCACAGGCCCAAATTCAAATTCCCTTTCCCCCTCCCTTGTGAATTACAGATCTGCTTCCCTGCTCCATCTCTCCCATTTGAGGCCTCTCCCTCCAACACCACCCAAAATACAACTTCCCCCCCCAGCTGAAGCCCAGCATGGTGGGAGCAGAGCTGCTCAGCTGACAGCTCTGGGAGGTACCACATGGCCTCAGAGGCATGCTGCCTGTCCCACAGCTATCCTAGGAGACATCCTTGGCTCAGACTTCTCACATCCTCAGTGATTTTATTTTTTTTTTTATGGATACCGTCTTTGCTCTGTGGCCTTTCGTCTCCTTTCAGCTAAAATTCCTGTGCAGGCTTCTGGCATTTCAAATCTCAGCTACTCCCACCTCTTTTTCCTTCTGGCCTCGACAAGCACTGTCTCATCCAACTTGTACCCAGCTCAAACACTGCTACGAGCATCCTCTCCTCATGGGTGGCTTTCGCTCTGCTGCTGCTGCCTCCGGCCCCCTTCCCCTACCCTGATATGCACAGCAGAAGCCCCTTCCTTCTGCTTTCAAGGCTCCCTAGTGCATCATTCACAAACCAGATATAATTTCTGCCCTCATCTAGCCCTTTATGTGAGCCTCCTTTGCCTTTTTGATGGATTTTCAGACAAGCCCCTTTGCCCGTTCCCTCCCACCACTCAGGTGTGAGACGGGCGCACCACAAACACCCACGCAGCCACTCTCTTGTCTTCTGTCAAAATCACTATTAAAAGCCTCTGAGATGTTCTCAGAAAATCTTTACTGTGAGCTGTCCCTGTGCTGGGTTCATTTCTGGGGCTGCTGTTCCATCATTTTGTTCAGCTTCCCTTCCTCTTTTCCTACTTTGTCATTTCCCTCTGCTTCGGTGCTAAGCTCTCTAGCACAGGGCCCATCTTTTTTCCTTAACCATTCAATACTCAATCTGGTGATGTCCCGGTCCTTGATTAAGATTCCTATGGTGATATGAATCATTAGGATTGATTCCCTGGTGCTACACTGTCATTTGGTGCATTTGCTGCTGCTCTTGGTAGCAATTTGTATTTAACTTTGCTTCATCACCTCTGTTCTGAAGGTAGGAAATGTGTGATATTAATTATCTTTAATCATGGCTGGCATTAAAAGTACTAGTAAAAACTCATAGAAATAAGTACCATAATTCCTTGTCTCAGAACGAAGATAAAAGTTTCTCTAGCGTTATATTTTTTAACCCATTTTGCTGAAATTTAATGTAGTTATTTAACTTTCATTTTCTTCCAGCTGCTAACCCCTCACCTAGTTCAAATGATTCATCCCTGCTGCATTCACTGCCCAGGAATGTTGGCTTTCAACAAACTACAGCAAATAATGTAAAATAAACACGAGTGTGCTTTCATCTCACAACAATCTGGGTTAAGTACATATTTCACACACTGCACCACAGGATATGTTAAATTAAAATCAGAACCACCAGATCTAAAAATCCAATGCCAATTCAAACCATTGATGAGTTATTTCTGTATTCACTTATATGCAACAGAGGGCATGAGCAATAGCCAGTGCTTTGTGTTAACCCTGAAATGTGCCACTTGACAACTTTATTCTCCATTAGTTGAGGAAAACCAAGAATTTTGATTTGAAACTACACTTTGTGGAAATTACTCTTATATGCTCTTGAGTTTCCTAATCTCCTTGAACGAATCTGATAGTGGACCAGCAGTCGTGTCTCCATCTTCCTCTTATTTTAGTGTTCTACATTTTCAAAACTTCTTTCAATCACACTCTGAAAAAGCAACCTGGAGTGGCTTCCTTGAAATCATAAATGTGTTTTTAAGTGTCTTCTCCCTCATGTTGCCAGGATCGTGCAGTCTGGGGTCTTGCATGTATTCATTTCCTAGTCAAAGGATGTAGGGAAGCTACATTTGAAAAAAAACAAGTGTAAAAAAGAGGTTGCAGGGACGGGAATCTGACAGAAAACTGTTGATGTACTGGGCAAGACTCAGATTTAATGCACTCTTACTCTAGATTTCCATAGCATAACGTTTTATAAATCTAGATTCTCATTTCAACAACACTAGGATGGGAATCGTGCTTGATTGTTGATTTATTTCAAAGATATGCAGAACAGACACTATATTTCCTTTAGACTTTAAATGCAAGACTAGAGATTCCCAAGAATTTAGAAAGCCTCTCATTCAGTGCCATGTTGCTATGTTTAGCAGAATCTAAGTCAGAAATTAAACACTGGGGCTAGCAAGAGGAAAAGAGAATTAGTGTAGTCCATTTCTTTTTCTCTGGATTATGGCTTGGTTTGGCTGCTGCTTTCCCCCTGCAGTGTCTGCTTGAAGAGGTGAACAGGGATGTTTTGGGGCGCTTTTCTGACGCACTCGGCTCTCTCCGAGTTGCTTGGAAGGATCTGCGCTTATGGGAATGACTGAAGTGTCCTGGGGACAGAAAAAGAAACAGCTTCATTTTAATAGGTTAATGCTTCCTGGACACTGAAGGATCTGTCACTTGCCAAAACTGCTTCTTGCTTTTCTTCTTTCAGCTTTCATGCTGCTGTAAATCTAGACAACATCTTTCCCCGACCGGGAAAAAAACATTGACCTTTTCTGGTGTTGACAAAAACAGCAGAAGACAAATCCAGATACAAATATTTTCATCCATTGCCACAGAAACTCCTTGAGAGCCATATAGCCCTGTCTGGTCAGCTGAAATGTGAACTCGAAATGTGTCTCCCTTGGCTGGGGATGGATGGAAAACCTTTCTCTAACAAAGCAGTGCTATGTATTCTTCCACCCACCTCAGGAGGAGAAACATCTCTGTACCCACAGCCCCACTTTGGTTCTCTTAGGTCAGGTTTTGTACAAGGAAAATGATGAAACTTAGGACTAGAGTTTGGAGGTGGTGATAAGAAGAGCAGAGCAGTTGGCTTTGAAAGATAAATGCTTTTTAAAAGGCATTTTATTCTAGCTGAGACTTTTAGAGACAATGGAATATTTGTATTTCCAGAATTAGAACAGCTTTTTTTACAGTGCTGCTACAGTAATTAAGGTTTAGAGCTCAGTTCAAAACCTAATACTACCACAACTGTCAAAGAAGAGAGGATAAATAAGCTAACAGTTCTCCCTCCTTCAAAATTAAAAAGAAAAAAATATATAAATGTCATGATTTTCAAAATTATGGAAAAATTCACCATAAGGGATTTTCTCAGTCAGCTTTAACAACCTTTGGATCCATTCCTGGGAGACAATACTGCTAGGAAAAAATGGAGTATCAAGGGAGAAGAGCACTGAATCTCATAGCCACTGTAGAGCAGAATTAGATCTTTCCACATTCCTGTGGAGGTCTGTACACTCAATTACAGTAGCTTTTCAGCTTCTTTCAATGGCTGAAGCCCTTTTTCTCTAATCTCCAGTTGTGCCCATATTGCAGGTCAGGGCAGTGGCAGGGCAGGCTTGTGCAAAGAGACAGGGAGCAGCAGCAGGCACATGACTGGGAGAGGAGAAGGCTGAGGAGGACCCCAGATCAAGTTTTGTTCCAAACACTTCTTTTCTTTACCACTGATTGGTAAAATTTTTCATAGTATCTCCATGGACCTCACTGCAGAGCTGCATGGAAAACTTCCATGGTAACACCTTTCCCACTTAAAAAACAACCAAAAAAAGCTAAAAACGCTATTTTGTTAAAAATAAAGGGTTTTATCAAAGCAGGCCAAATTCAAAGAGAACTCATTTTGAAAAACAAAATTTTAGAGAAAGTCTTCAAAGGTCTCACCTGAACTTTCTGAGAGCAAATGTTTCAGTTTTTCAGCTTGAAAACAGTTTACCAGCGTTTGACTTTCGTTTTATAGTACATGAAAAAAAAAAAATTATTCAAGGTGGAGTAAGAATGAGACATTGAGTTTTTATCAAAATGAAACCTTGACACCAGCTCAAAAATGAGATTTTGAGAGTATTTTTGGGGGATCTGGTTTGGCCTCATAGGAAATTTGGGGGAAAAAAATGGAGTGCCTTTGTTTCATTTTGAGAAAGAATTCTTCAAACCCATTGGTTTCCCTGTACACAAAAAACAAAATGCATCTATCACCCAGCCCCGATGCTCAGGAGCCTGCATCTTTTGCCATGGCAGGGCTGGAGTCGTGCTGTGGGTGCTTGGTGGGAGCACGGCCAAAGAAAAGCACAGTGCTGCCAGGGGAATAGAAACTGCAGCTCGTGGGCAGGAGTGGGTGAGCCTGAGAATTACCCAGGCTCGCCTGAAATTTGGCAGCCTGGTTGGAAAGCATCCACGATCTCCAAGCGCCCAGAGCCTACAGGCCAGCCCAGGAAACGGCCTGATCTAACAACCCTGGGACACCCGGGAGGCCTTTTTTGGTGAAGCACAAACCTTTAGTCACAGGCACACGCCCCACCTTAAGCAGCAAGCCCAGTCATCCTCCAAGAATGTCTTGAAAATAATTAAATGGCTTTACATCGTGTTCCAGGAGATTAAATTTTTCTGCCTTGCATTTCTGAAAGCGACCAGCTTATAAGGTGGCACGTCAGAGTAACGAAAGGTCGTACGTGGCACTGCTTGCTGCTTCCAACAAGGAGCAGCCTGGTACATTACAAACCCTTTTCCTTGCTAAGGAGGGGAAAGAAGTGCAACAGTCTTGCCTTAGGCTAAGTAGTGTCAATAGACTTTCTGCATCTACGAGTTCTCTCTAGTCACAAAATGTTAACATAAAATGGGCATTATATTTAGGCAGAGGTGATGCACACTCTTTTCCTGCAAAAATTAGTTGTTTGGTACACATCCAACTGCTAAAACATATATAGGGTCTCCCAGTCTCTTTAATACAAGTGCAGAGCGGTGCATTTGGGATTGCTTTACCTCCTGTTAGGTTGTGGATGTCTTCCAAATATGGAGAATAATTAGAAAATTATGTGTTGAACGTAAAAATTATCTCCTCCTCAGGTGGTACGTGGAGATTCCCTTCATTTCTCCAGTATTTGTAAAAACAAACAAACAAACAAAACCAGATTAAAAGTGAAGAAAAACTCCAAATAATACCAGTGGGGTATCACCTGCTGAGCTTGGAGGGTTATTTTGTTTTTCTTTTCTTTTTTTTTTTTTCCCACTTTCATGAGACTTAAATACCCATATTTTAAGACTATCTGGGGTGAAGAAAAAATAAAGTGTCATCAGCAACAGGCAGAAACAGCTCTTGGAATAACGCACTGCGAATAAATGCCTCAACCTCACAGCGAGACCTTTCTGTTACGCCACCTTTACAATCTTCTTTTTCACAGTGCTTTTCAAATCAGTTGAATTGTGATTCTTAGGGGAATCTCAGCTTCCTTTTCATATTAGGATAACAAAAAATTCAGGTGCCATTTTTGGCCACTACTCTACATTGCAACCCCATGTCTTGTTCCAGTTCCTGGCACCCCAAACCACAGTAGAGATGCGGTTCTAATAACCTCTCCTGGACAAGCTGGTAATTTCCTCACATGGAGAAAGGGCACAGACAAGACTAGATAGCTCAGGATAAATGAAAAAGCTTTCCCAAATTTTTCTCTATCTTCTCAAGTTTGATGAAAGCATTATGAAGGAGGAAATAGGGAAAAGCGAAAATGACAGTTCTATAGGTTTCGTGTCAGACTCAGGATGTGAAAGATGAGAAAGGAAAAAGAGACAAAAGAAAGGGAAGAAATAATATAAAAATGAATGAAAGAGAGGAAATGGCCATGGTATGGAAAGAAAGTGAGAGGCAAAGTGGCTGAGAAAAGAGGGAGAAGAAAATTTAAAGGAAACATGTGAGGCAGCAAAATAGTAGCTGTACATGTCTCTAGTGGAAAATAATTATGGGGCACGTATAAGCAAATATGACATTAAAAATTACACAATAGCAGATAAGTAAAGGCTGTGGGTAGGTCTGGATGGTTCTCCTCCAAATAAGGCAGCTGAAAGTCAGCATTCCCTACTGCAGCTATTGTGAAGCTAAAGTTCACTTGTACTGAAATGTTTCCTTACTTTGTATCATAGCCTGATAAGTGATTTGTTCCACTGGGAGAAAATCTTTTATCACCACGGACCATGTGTGTTTTGTTGGCACAGTATCTGAAGTGCAATAATTCAATATAATTTTTCAGCTGGTGGGTATTTGTTTTAATTTTTAACAAAGGCGGGGTAAAAACAGTGTTTTTCAAAAATTCTGGTTTGCACTTTCTCGGCTCTTCTTTTGCTACTTTTCCCCTCTGTCTACAGCCAAATCCACTCCCCGAAGCACTGGGGCACTGCAGCCCTTAGATCAAGAATCCTTGGAGTGTTTTTAACACGCTGCTCACCCACAGACACACACATGCACCACTTGTTCCAGGGACCATTCCCACTGTCCCTGTGCTGATGGGCTCTGGGAGGCCAAGCACAGCCACTTCTGATGTCATCAAGGGGCCCCTGCAGGGACTGCACACGTAGCAGAACCAAGTGCCATAACTGCACGAGGGCTACTGGTTCTCTCAAGGCAACCACTGCTCGGAGACAGATTTTACAACACTCTCACACTTGTTAAATTCCTCCTCTCATTGATTTCATGTGCTGAACAGTAGCCAAAGTCATAATCTGTGATCTTTATACCTCCCAAGAATCTTCAAGCCATATGGTTTAACAAACAGGTGTCCTGCTACAATTAAAATGACCTGGAAATGAGAAAGAACTTTTCTAAAATGTGCCATGTAAACATCATGTTTTTTTCAAGATGGCTTTTTTTTAATCTTCTCAACTCTATTACGCAGTAACCTTTATTTTTCTGGACTTCTTTCTCTCCAGTTCTTGAATTACACTGGCTTTACATGAAAATAAAAGCTATCCCTTTCCTTTGCCTGTGCAGACATGTGAGCTTTTGTCTAAACTGAGGACTATCCCAACTTTCTAGCATAAAGCATCTGATGTTTTATGGTAATGGTACCTTTGACCATTTTAACCAATAATCTTTGAAATGTACGTAGAAATTAGGCAAGGTTGGGCAATATGTAAACATTATCTGCCAGGAAAGGCTGTTATACTGTACAACTGCTATAAATCACAGGGGTAGAAGCTGATGCTGGGCTAAGTGACCTACGTTCAATAATGAAACAATTTTTTTTCTTTGATGATGGGCGACCATCCCGAAGCCACTGACCACATGTCATGAGATGTATCCCCAGGGATTTCCTTGGAGATAAGTCACAGATCAAGACACTGGCGTGCTGCTTGACTGCAGGCCTATTAAAAATCATTTAGAGAGTGAAAATAAGGAGAAAGCAATCATGCAGCAAAAAAAGTGTGGCTCTGGGTAGAAACCAGAACCCAAAAGTTCTTTTGGTTAGAAAGCTTACTGACAAGTCCAGCCATCATTTCCCAACAAGGAAATGAACTTGTTGATTGTTCCCACTGGCCCAGGAAGAAAAACAAAGCAGGATAAATAAACAGGGTTGCCTCAAATAAATATTTGTCTCTAAGTATTGGTGTCAAAACAGCACCCTCCTGGAAACACACTGGCATGATCCTAAATGTATCTTCTACTGGGATGAGGGAAAAACTGCGTGTAGCCACTGGACAGCATATGGACTTGTGGACACAGGACTGGGGAACTAGGACATTGCAGGGAAGACTTGTCTCTCCTTCATTTGCAAAAATCCTCAGGTCTAGCTAAGAAAATGCTAGTAAGAGAGAGAAATGGCATAAAGTCAGTCTCACTTCTCAAGGTGACCTGCCTTCCCCTTTCTCTGTGTCAGTGCTGTTGCCTTATTGAGCTGGCTGAAAACTGAAGGGAATTTTGCCATTTGAAACCGTTCACATTTAAAACAAAAAGACTTTCAGGATTCCTACAGAGCAGAAACGTAATAACTCTGGCAACTGTGGAAAATAGTGCAGTATCCTGAGACTTCACTTAAAATGTTATATCTTAATGCATAGGTTTTCATTTGTCAGCTTGTTAAAGGCCTGGCAGCACGAGTCGTGGGCATGACCATGGACCACCGGCAACCCCTCTGAAACACTGTCCCTTCCAGCCCAAACTACTCTGTGATATTTCAGTGGCAGCATGTTACAATGATCTCCAGGTAGTGATAAGGGTCAAAGTGATCACAGAATCACAGAATAATTTAGGTTGGAAAAGACCTCTGAGATCATCAAGTTCAACCTATGACCAATCACCACCTTGTCAACCAGACCATGGCACTGGTGCCATGTCAAGGCTTTCCTTAAACACCTCCAGGGTTGGTAACTCCATCACCTCCCTGGGCAGCCTGTTTCAAAGACTAATCACCCCTTCTGTGAAAAAATTCCTCCTAATGTCCAACCTAAATCTCCCCTGGCACAGCATAAGACTGTGTCCTCTCATCCTGTCACTTGTTACCTGGGAGAAGAGACTGGTCCCCACCTGGCTACAACCTCTTTTCAGGGGGTTGGAGAGAGTGACAAGGTCTCCCCTGAGCCTCCTTTTCTCCAGGCTGAACACCCCCAGCTTCGTCAGGACTTGTGCTTCAGGCCCTTTACCATCTTCATTGCTCTCTCTGGACTCACTCCAGCACCAAAATGTCCTTCTTGAAGTGAGGGGTCCAGAACTGGACACAGGACTTGAGGTGTTTGATGTCTGGGGGGGGCAGCCAGCAGGCACAACGAGATGGTGGCCCTGCCCCATTCATGGGTCTGTCCTTCTGAGCTCCTTCCAGCTGGGGAGCACTGTGCAATCACTGCTGCTCAGTGTACAAGCTGTCACCCCAATTTGCACAGACACGGAGAAGAGGAACACAGATTAGCTCCAATTCCTGTAAAAGCTTTAGTTTTTGGCATATCTTTCTATCAGCTTGCTGCCCCCTTGCATCACAATCCTTTTAATTCAATTATTACATTTCAGAGGTGTGGAATGGGAAAGGACCTCTTGAAGCACCATTCCGATCCCGCTCCTCCAATGACTCCACAGGTGACTGCACCCTACAAGAACCTTCAAAAACCTATTCAAACTCCACCTTAAATTTTTTTTTTTTACCATCTTGGCTTAACACAAATATTGAAACTTGAGATCCTGATAACATTCTGACTGCGAGCTTTGAACTAACCTTTGAAAGCACTAGAAGCGGGCTCTGTTCTGCCGTCAGATGAGTTGTTATTCTGCAGTGACATTTGCCTTTCCTCTGAGTGTGGCACACCGTGATTAAGAAGCGAGTTGTTTGTCTCCTGCTCACAATCACTTGCAAGGATCTCAAATGCCCGTCACACATCACCAGCCACCCCTCCCGTGCTCCCTTACTTTGTCATTTCGCTTTATGGCCAGTTTAACGTTCTTAAGCCAGATCTGGATGCGTGGGACAGCACAGGGCTTGTTCCAGACACACGGAGAGAATGCTGAGGTAGGATTTTACACACATCTCTGAAATCCCGTGGTGCATTCTGCTATGATGCCTCCACCCAGCAGTTTTATGAAACAGTCAAGTTTCAAGGCCAGGAGTTACCAACATGATCATCTGCAGTTTTTCACTCGCTCAATCCCTTAATACCCCTAAGGGAATTACTGTTCCCTCTTATGTGAATGAACTCTCCTGAGCCAAGTAACTTCTGTTTAAAGTAAAATCTGTTCCTCAAGGAAAAAAAAAAAAGTCCAGCCTTGCTTACATCACCTTTCAGTATCAAATACCTTCTCTTAACATAAGAGCTAATAAACTATGAGCAAGCCATCTGCTGACTTCATCAGTAAGTTAAACACACAGAGCTTCCACTCTGCCTTTGTGAAGCAAATTTTTCCACATATCCAAGGCTTTTTGCACACCCTCCTTGAACTCTCTCTGGTTGGTCACATTCATTTTGAAGAGGATGCCAAAGCAGACACAGCACTCCAGAAGAGGTCTTGGAGTCTGACTTAGTCCAGATATCCAAAATAGGGGTGTCTATTCCTGAGGCTCTCCCAAGGGCCAAACCTCTTCTCTGGAAATCTGTAGCACAGCTTCCCTGTGCTGCCCACAAGGAGCTGCTTTTTAGGGCCTGGGAAATAGGAACCATTTCTTTGAACCTCCATGAGGAATCCAGGTAAAAGTTGTGGGTCACTGATTCTCTCTGGGGATGGGAACAAGGGATAGAGCCTGCTTTTGAGGACATTTCCTTCTCAGAAGTCTTGATGCAATTATCTGTTTAGGAGACAGGTTTTTATTGTACACTAAGGAGATGCAGAACCAGGGTCAGAGCCCCACTGTGCTGGACATTACTGATCCATAACCTAAAGCTTCTCCCTGCCTTGGGAACAACAGTATCTATCTTTTTTGTGCTGCAGACTCAGAGTGCTCATAGGGCTTTTGTTTACTGTTTGTCTCACTGTGGTTTAAAGTAAAAAATATAGCAATGATCAGCCTAGTTCTTCTGTATTTTTTCAATCAGTGCCTTATTTGCTTTCTTCCAGCTCTCCAGCAGTGTTTCCAGTCGTTCAAAGGGCTTGTAAGCTAGGACATCAGAAAACAGGTTGTCAAGTCCAGCAGACTAATATGTAATAAAAAATAGTAGTAGACTTCTTTTGTTTTCTTTTTCTGAATCTTTTTATTCCTGACTTTTAATAAAAAAATAGATAAAATTGCTGACATTTTAAGTGAAACGGGGAGGATCAGGAGTTATTAAAATTATTTCTACAGGTGTTAAAAATAATGATTTATCACTTCATTAGAGTTTACTTTCCTGTCTAATTCTCAGAGATGTCTCTTCTGGCCGTACCTGGCTAGTAAAGGTGTTCAGTAAAGAAACTGGGGCTAAACTGAATAGGAAGCAATTGTGGAACACTTTTACCACAGGGCAGCCTTATGAAAGCAGAGATTGTATTCATTGGTTTCACTGTGGAAAAACAGTGCTGGGTTGTGCATGAGGAAAAACTAAGTGATACATACTGTTACTCTTCATTTTATTCTCTGAATAATAACTGAGGTGAATTCAAGCCCAGTCATTCAACTCTGTATTTGTTAAGAAAGAGGGCCAGGAGTGAAGGAGATGGCATCCCATCCAAGGTTTGACCTGCCTCTCATAGAGATGAGGAAGATGTAACTGAACTTAATTCCTACTTAATATGGTGGATTTTGCTTCAGTTCCTCTCTAGAAATAAAAATGTGGTCTATCCTTATTTAGGAAAGAAAGGCTGTGATGAAAATGATGAAGCAAGAGGTAATGGGAAGGTTCTGGATCTTGATAGTCTCTCTGCTTTAGCTGCTCTCTTAACTCTCATTTTTATGGGCCCTGGGCTGGAATGGGATGTGGCAGCTGCTTGTGCAGCAGATGGATGGTGCTGTGACCAAAGCCTCAACACAGTACCCAGGAGGAATTGGTTTCATTTCAGGCTTTGACACAGACTTCCTCCATAATGTTGAACAAATAACCTATACAAAGAGAAAGCACAAAGGTAGTGAGGCAAATGCATTCAGGGCAGTGCCTAAACAGTGGAGTTTATAGCATTTCAGCTGTAGAAAGAGTATGGTTTTTAAAAAATATATAATTTTTAAGAGAAACATAACATCAAGATTTACCCTGTTATCTTGTGATGCGAGTTTTCCCTACACAACAATTTGGATGGTTTTGTTCTTAGTAAAAACAAAATTAAATCCTTTAAGAGCAAAAATAGCTATTTAGAAAAAAACAATAATAAGCAAGCAAATATAAGTGTATGCCATTACTGCACTTCAGAAATGAAGCCCATCTGAAATCTGCTCTCTGAATCTTATTCCACTGAGCTCCTGTGGGCACCCAGACCTCAGTGGAGGAAGAAGAGGTATCAGAGGAGAAATGGATGAAATGCTCAGCCAATAAAACCTGAGAGCTGATAAAACTGGTGGAAAACAGTAAGTACAAGTGTCGAGCATGAGTTAAGGAAAGTCACCTATTTCATTTTCCTCAGCCTAGAGAGAATGGTTGGCTAAGTTAGTTTGTGTCCCCAGAAAGTGTGGTCTCCCCAGAAATTGCTCTCTGCAAGAGAAATTGGAAGGCCACCTCTGCCAACCCAAATCTCAGGACCATTTCCTCACATTGCAGAGATGCACAGAAGTATCTGCCATCCTCCCAGGCACCATATGGACCAGAGCCTGTGGCTGTTCTCATGGGTTTCAGTAATTACATTGTCATTTTTCCTCTTGTTTACTGGAGGGAAAGATGCTATCAAGTTTTAAAGAACCAAGTGGAAAAGTCATGGAATGAAAGGAAACGGAAGGACTGAGTGCTGAATTGCTGAAGAGTGGAAGGAAAAATAACCCACCTTCCAAACCTGTAATGCTTCCAGCGACAGAAAAGAGCCACCCAAAACCAAAAAGAGCAGAGCAAACAGCAGTGACTTCGAAGGTCTAAATCTCCTCCTCTGTGCTGTACAATGTGTGCAGTTTTGACTTGTGTACACACACAGAGAAAGTGAAATATTATCTCTGCTCCAAAAAGTTAAATTACCCAGGAGCTTTGAAACACTACAGGACACATTCTCTAAAATTTGCAATGAGTTTAGAAAGTCAGAGGAGATGCAGCAGCTCCACCTTTCTTCTGCAAGACAACACTGGCACCTCAAAGGACATGATGGCCATGGAGAACTTGCTTTTCATGGTCACTAAGTACACCTGAGGAGTGCCAGCACCATTCCTGGTGCCCTGCTGAACATAAAATATACATAGCTCCCACAAAAAAGAATTTCATGTAAAGGTTCAACCCAGACACTCCAGGAACCAGTGGGAGGGTTGAAAAGTCAGTCACAAGAATACAGGACTCTGTTTTCCAGAAATGCCTTCCTAATGTAGAAATACCAGTCCATGATCGAAACCGACCTGGACTCTCAGGGTTGTAAATCCCACTGCCAGACACCTTAAAAATGCCTCTTTCCTTTTTGCTTTTGAAAATGCTGTGCCCAAGAACAACTAAAAGCAACTCACCCTGTGGAAAGCATACTGAGGGAACCGCAGACTCCTTGAATGTCACTGGATTTAGAAAGCAGATCCTGTAGCCACACAGTGTCCCCAACTTCCTGCTTACAAACTGCTTTAGCATTGACTCAGTAGGAATAACACCATCCACTGAATCACCCACCCATCTGCAACACCTGCTTCTTCCTCGGCTATTACGCCTTCCCTGGGATGACTCAGTTTGGCTGCTCCGAGCCCGGGAGATGGGAGAAGACCATACCTTAAGACACATGGGTTGAGGGGCATTCAAGGCCCCCCACTAATTGCTGGCTTTCTGCAATCTGGGATGCAATAATCCCATGTCCACTCCCTGTGACTCCACACAGTTGGGGGGTGTTTTGTGACTTTTCCAGCCCTGCCTATCTGGAACACTTTCCTGCCGAGACAGTGACTCACTTCCTCTTTAGGAAGCTCACCCAAAATCCTTTTCACTTTAGCTTATAAACTATTATTAACTCCATCTGTAAAGCAAAACTTTTACTCATCAGTAGTGCTAAATGGGAATTTTCCAGTGATACACACTTTTTTTACTAAGATGTTGATTTGTTAGAACATAAATCTTTTTTAGAAAGAAACCAGTTTTGCTTAGGCTTTCATCAGAAAAAGTGTTTGCATCCAAAGAAGGAGAACAGCTCAGCTTAGCCAAGACACCAGTGGTTAGGTCACTGACATAGCAAAACTGAGCTTTTTGGCAAAATAGGGACCTGACTCTGGCCCCACAACCCTACACAGTGCCATGACAGCAATCATCTCTTAGGAGAGAGCAAGTTCATGGCTCCCATTGATGATGTTTATTAAGTGACCAGTCAGTGTTATCAGAACTTGGTCCTGCTGTCTTCCCCATTTCACATCAGTGCTTAATCCTAAGGTGTCTGGCAGTTCAGGAAATCCACTATTTTTTTCAGTCTTTCCTGTTTTCCTGGGAAGCTTCAAAAAGTCTCAACATCTTTCTCAAGTTGTTCCCACTGAGGAGCAAGATGTTTTTAAATTCTTGAACGTTGTCACAGAACAGGAGAACTAGAGAAGATTCCAGATGAGTTGTATTTACTGTTTTTCTCAACAGTAGTCCCAAGCAGCAGGTCACTCCAGTCACCTCACGAACACACAGGCTGTAGCAGTGTTTTTCTTAGGACTGGTGACAAATTTCTTTGTGATGTACCTCCATCAGAAAAGAGACCACATCAGTCAAAGTGTTTCCTCTGAAGCGCCTCACATTTATTAAATTTCTGATGAGTGAAGTGATGGGTTTCTGTGGCCAATGGACACTCCAAATTTGTTAGGACATGGGCAAAACTGCACATTTGGATTTTTTTCAGACAATACATTGTGCATTACCCATGTGTCTGTGTTTTTCCGTGAGCTAAAGAAGCAAGACTCAATTAGCAACTATGGCTTTTTTTTTCCCTCTATTTTCACCTGTGGCTCAGGATGCATCTTTGAGAAGTAGCTTCAGATATATACTTAAGATTAAATTGTGATATTTAAATATATATTCAGTAGTTTAGTCTTTGAAAATGTCACTTTTTGCAGCCAGAGGAATGCCATTATCATCTGAACTGCATTCCTATTTTGTATGCCTATAGTACTGCTCAGTAGGAGTCGTGGGGCTCATGGAACTATTCCCACTCATTTGGGTTTTGTAATCTGTTATTCATTAAGTGTTGAGCTTCTGGGCATCTGACAAACTATATCAACTATCTTACACCTATGGGTTGCTCCCCATCTAAGAGCCAAGAAGTCCTGGAACTGCTGGCCACCATGGTCCTGCAAAAGCAATCATGTGCTGTTCAGCACCCATTTGATCCACACAACCAAAGAGGATGGAGCACATGTTTCTCAAAAGCAAAGGCTTTCGTTGCTATTTAGGCTGGAACACCCTCCTGTATGAGGACACACTGTCTTTTGGTACTGTTTGCTTAACTGTGAGACTCCATGGTGAGAAAGGGCTTCTTTCTGCTAGGAGAACTTCATCATTGAAGAGACCTCATTTCCAGGGAAAATGCTTGTCATCTATTTCTAGGAAAGACATTATTTCAAGGAGATTTAGCCTTGGCTCTGTCTGCTTTCCATGTACATGCTGTGGACCCATATTTAGTGCTAGAACAAAAGGACAAGAGAGGGAAATGTCTGTGCAAAGGAAATTTTCAACCTAAGAGTGAAGAGTCTCAAAGGGTTTTGACTGCAAAGGAAAAGGAAAGAAAAAATCCAAGCCAATCTGCCTTTTCCACCCCCTGTATTTGTCAGTTGCTCCCCCTCCTTTAGACTGTCAGATTTCACTCCCATTCTACTGTATGGGCACATAAATCTTGCCAGAAATGCTTCACTCACTTAACACCTACCTGCTGGAGCTTAGATTCAGAGAGAGGGGAGAAAAGCAACCTCAAATCCTGGCAATTCTTATAAATCACAGTGTTGCTAATCTCTTTTCAAGAGAGTCAAATGTAAAGTCATGTTCCTTCTTGTGAAAACATTACTAGCCTGTGGGTGTCAACACAGCCTTCTTTTCCAAGAAATCTGTTGCATCCCACAGCGACTCTAGAGAAATTGCACTCTGATGACAGTGAAGAGAGTCTGCTAGAAAAACATCACACGCCAATTCCATACAACAGCAACCTCAACAAGCACTTGTTTTTGTAAGATCAGCTCTCTCTAATTTCACAAAAAGCAGAACTGAACTTGACCAAGACGTATTTCATGGGAGTTGTTTTTACAACCTCATCGTTGCGAGCACTTTCCCCACACCAAAAATCATATTTTCTGCTTCCTTATTAATTCCGTGCCAAGACACACTATCCCATTTCTATACAGCTCCCATATAGAATAAACAAGAACATAAACCACCTGGTTGCTACCTTTACACATTCTTCTACACCCTGTCTTCTAGGACTGTCTTCTGGGACTGTCTCCTCCTCTGGAAGGACATCTCCTCGGCACCAAATAGGACAGCTCTTGCAGTTACCCTGTTTTCATTAAAGTCTTGTCCCTTCCTGCTGAAAAGGTCATCCCTGGTCCTTCAGATCTTAGGAAGATCCCAAGCTACTTCCCAGATTATTATCTGGAGGGTGTCCATAGACCACTTGCAGGGAAAGAGCCTGTTCCAGGAAGCGTTTTTACAACTAAGTGAAGAAAAACAGAGATGCTTTATGAAGAGAGGGCAGGGTCTCAGTCAATCAGAACACAGTGCATTACTGAAAGACAGCACCCATTAAGTACTTTGTTCCAGTATTTAAAGGGTGGCTACAAAGAAGATGGAGACTCCATTTTTTACAAGGAGTCACATGGATGAGACAAAGGTTAACGGGTACAAGTGACTCCTTGGGAGATTTTGATTACAAACAAGAGAAAAATTTTTACAATGTGAGCAATCAGCTATTGGAATGATCTGCCTGGGGAAGTGGTGAATTCCCCAGTGTTGGACACTTTTAAGATGCAGCTGGAGAGGATGCTGGGCTATCTTGTGCTTTTACCCAGAGAGATTAGACCAGATGATCCTTGAGGTCCTTTCCAACCTGGTATTCTACAATTCTAGTTGCATTTGAAGTCACCTGAAGTGTGGGACTCCTCTATGTTAGAAGTTATCAGAACAGGAAAATCATTTTAATTCATGTGCATGATGAGGAGCACCACAAAACGACCAGAGATCCTTCTAGTTAATTCCTGTGTTACCCAGTCTGAATCACTGGGGTTTACAACTTATGTGTGTGTGTTTTGGGTTTATGTATTCATCTGTTTGGGTAGAGAGAGAAGTTCATATGCCCATTTACGTGTGTTGGAGTAGCGTCTAGAGCTCAGACCACAACTTTGCCTGGGCTGTGTTTCTGTCCAAAGCAATGACTCGGCATGGGACAAGTTCCTGTGAAGTCATGGGGCTGTCTGAGAAGGCTCCACTGTAGACAACACTTATCCTTTCCAGCCCTTTCCAGCCCTCCTGCTTCCCTGTCCGCAGTTACCCCACTGCCGGGGTGAAGTCAAGACCCCGCCTTTTGGGACCGCCCTGGAAAAGCCGCGGCACATTCCAGGCTGTGTCTGTCAGCCTGGCATGCACACCTCAGGCATGAACAGGCAAAGCTTTGCACCTCACAGCCCTTGAGGGGTGCACTCGCTGGCTGATGGATGTGCTGTCACCATGGGGTGCTTCATTGCGGGAGGGTTTGTGACAAAATAAACAAAAATTGTTCAAATGCAGCTATTCTCATGGAAATAAGTGCCTGCTCAAGAGGAAAAAGAAACTGGTTCCACTTCACACATTGTTCTTTATCTTCCAAAGAGCAGGAGGAAGAGGTCACCTCCTCCTCCTCCTAAAATTCATGCTCTCACTTCATCATGCAGTGGGGAGGTCTGGGGAGCTGCTGCTGTTCGTGATTCCCTTTCTCTCTCCCTCCCGAGTTGCAGCCTGCACTCCCCAGACCCAGGAGGAATCAGCCCAAGAGCTGGCTGTGCAATGGGGCTCAGGCAGCAACCCCACCAGGGATCCCAGCAGTCCCCACCTCCCAGCATCATTCAGCCCCGCTCCCTGGTCTCACCTCACTGTGATCACCTCTGTGGTGTCTTCTCCCACATCTCTTGCTTCTTTGATGATCCAGAAGTCTGGGAAAATCTGACAAAACCTTTCAAAACCCATCAACAATAAGGCAGGGAAAGGAACAGAAGGAAAAGTCACTGAAAACAAATGAACCAAAAGGCAAAAAGAAGCACATACACATTTTAGAATTACTATCTGAGCGATCTGGAAGAAAAAAAAAATCATTTTTCTACGAATTGTTTGCTATTAAAATTTTGTAGCAAATTATGACCCCAATAAGAGCATTGGCAAGCTGGCATCTATTTTGTTCTGGTTCATTAATCCATTCTGAGAGGTGACAGGCCACATAATGATTTCTTGGCAAGGCGAAGAGGCAGTTCTTTGGGTAAATCATAACTCCACTGGCATCACATGGTACCACGATAATTTATACCACGCAAGGGCCTATTCCACCGTCTGAAATCCCTTGCCCATCGCTTTGCAGTTTGTACCCAGGCCAGCCTGACTTTTATGGTTAACATCCCCATCATTTGTTATTCACACTGTGGCAGAAACTTGAAGTCACAAATCAGGATGCCGCTCGCACAGGGTTGGGTGCTGTGACAACATATGCAACACCATTCCAAAGAGCTTTCACTCTTACTCTGCTGTTATCTGTCATGTTCCTACCCCCAGTCCATCCAAACAGATTTTCACCAAGTGTTTAAATGGCTGAACTTTGGCCAAGAAGGCACCGTGGAATTATTCACAGTGGCAGGCCAGATGAAATGTAAGCATCACCAATTCATCCAATTATTTTTCAATAGAAGCTGGGGCCAGAAGGGACTTTGTACATCATTACTCTTGATATTCCAGACATTCTTGTTTGGAGTTTGGTTCTGCAGAAAGAAATAATAGTTTGTTTCATTGACAAGAGAGGACAAGTAAAAATTAGCAGATTTTATGTGACATAAAAAAGCCCATTAGAAAATGATGTTTAGAGAGAGGCATTTTTCAT
Organism: Ptilonorhynchus violaceus; assembly: GCA_013397565.1. Lineage (NCBI taxonomy): Eukaryota > Metazoa > Chordata > Aves > Passeriformes > Ptilonorhynchidae > Ptilonorhynchus > Ptilonorhynchus violaceus. The sequence goes on from VZRJ01002938.1 coordinate 413,664, forward strand.
CATGCAACACAACTCTTTACCATGTTTCAAAATAAAATATAGATGAAAAGAATATGACTATGCTTACCAAATATTATTTTTTGAGTCATCTGTAAGTTTAGAGAGATTATAAGAGAATAATATAGGAATGTGATGAATAAAAGAAGGGGGAAAGTGATAGTAGTTTAAAATAAATCTTTTTTTTGGCTCTGTTCACTGAAGAAGCTAATAGTGGCTTCCCAAAAGTTGATTTTGGGAGTGATTCACTTCCATGCTTTATTTCATTTATTGTTCCTGTAAAACTGAACTTCAGCACAAATTCAAACCATAAAGGACTTCTGGATTGCTCGAGATCTGACTCCAAATCTCAGTTCTGCATATGAGCCAGGACAGAAGTCTAGGTCTGAATGCCCTCAAATACTACAGCTCTACTTGTGGGTCCACATATGCTCAGCTGGGGCTTTTCCCCACTGGAAAGGCATTTATTAACCAGGAAACAAACAGGGACAGTCTCTTTAAAAATACTGACAAAATGACAGTTGAACAACTTGAGCTGGAATCTGCCTGGAAGTGGCTCTATAAACAGAACTATCCGTGAATCAAAAATCTCTTTACATTTTTGTTGCAACTTGATTTAAATTTCTGGGTTATTCAAATTTATGTGAAATTGAGATAAACCTCCAAGATTCAGTCACTTTTAATAGCATGAGATACAGACTTCTCAAACCTGCTGTGAAAGCTGAAACCTGGGCCAGCTTTTCATCCACAAGCCGAACTTAACATCAGTAAAAAAGACATCACGCTCCTCTCTCATTTCCTATACAGTTAAGGGAAAAGGGGGAAAAGAAAAAAAAAGAAACAACCAGGAATATCCAGGACAGAGAAAAAATTAGTTTCTGAAAAACATAATCCTTCCTCATTCTGGCGCTTCCACTTCAATCAGATGCTTTGTTTCATGCATCTACCAGCTTGCATGCATCCCCAAATCCTCATGGGAGATGTACAGCCTCTTTACAAGCAGGGCAAACCCCAGAGGTGACCCAGAAACCCTCTCAGCAAAGCACTTGCCTGCACCCGTCAGAGGCTGAGCACAGCTGAATTGGCACCTTAACCCGTACCAAGCCATCGCTGCCAACTCCACGCAGGAATTTTCTAACTCCTTGTTCCAAAAAAAAAAAAAAAACCAAAAACTCTCCAGCCAAAATCCCCTCCTGGCCTGCAAATCTGTTCAGGCATACACCTCTGTGTTGTAAATGGAATATCTGGCGCTCTGCAAAGCCGTGCTGAGGGAGCCAACTGGAGCCGAGCAGAACGAGCGCTTGGGAGAAGGTGTTGGAGCTGTTGGATTCGGTGACTACACGAGTGTCATATCCAAAGGAGCATTGCACTTTTCCCTTTAATAGTCGTGTTGGTGGGCATGGATTCGCCACCTGGGCTCTTCACACCTGATAATGGGTGTTTTGAGGAGGACTTCTGGAATGGCCTCGTGTGGAAGACACTGATCTGCCATCCTGCTTGCAGAGGAAGGCAAAGCCCTTATGCTATCCACTGACCTCAGCAGTAAAAGTTACAAGGGACTCAAGGCGTCCTGTTTAGTCCCAATAACGTGGTTATTGTGCCCAAACTGTATCTTTTCAAGTCCAGGCCAAAGAAAATGGAGCCTTCGAAATCACTAATGAGCACCGGTCCGAAGACTGCAACTTATACGTGCCTTTGGATACACAAAGCATTTCTAACAGGGTTGGTATGAACTGCTTAAAATTTGATACTATGTTTTTTCTGCTTTCTAGATCTCAGCACTTTTTAAAGGGTCACATTAGTAAGGGAGAGAAAAAGGGGGGGGAAATGAATATTAGGTAGAAGGGATTTTGCATTTTTCTTAATGAACTAGGAGGGTGACTGAACACCATTCCATCTGGGGCAATGAAAAGGCTGCAGCATGAAAGCATGAACTTTCATTCTAAGAGTAAATTGGTACTGAAAACCGTCTGAGTCAGTGCCAACAGTCTGATTTCTGATCTTTGGTATGCATGCATTCAGGTTTATTCCAAGGTAATACTTGAGGTACTATGAAGTAATAATGGAGTAATGAGGTAATCCTGAAATAATGAGGGAAACCTAAATTTTCCCAGACAGCAGTAGCAGAGTATCTCGCAGTCCTGAAAAGCCGTGCAAGGTTTGCAAAGCACTGTATCAAACATTTATTGGGCAGAGTTTATATATTACCATAATTTTCCTGGAGATTTTCCTCTCTTTAGAATTCAACAAAGAAAAGCAGAAACAAAGGCTGGATGATTCCTCAGGAATCGCTGGTCTATTATTTTCCCGAGGGCATGACTCTCCACACCCAACAGACATCTGTCTGATCTGGTATCAAAAATTCCAGCAATAAAGAATCTATTAAGCTCTGGTTGAACTCTGCACATGGTAATTCAAATTAAATTCATAAAGGTGAAGAGCATCTGTAAGCCCCACAATGCGTAGGAAAACACAACTGTGCAGCAAATTGTGGGAGGCAGCACCTGGCCGTGTAAGGCAGGAGGGTCCTTCCTAAAAAGAATCCATCCAGTCTCTACAAGATGAGCCTTGCAGGCAGATGCTCCTTCTACTGTGTCCTGAATAAGCATCTCTTTCCCTCTCACAAGCAAGGAAAAAACTTTTAAGAGGGAAGGAAAGGGAACATAGCATCAGCTGGGGAAAGCACAGCCACTCTCTGTACAAATGAACAACAGGGACACCTTTAGCAGCAGTCTGAGTTTACTTAATTTCACACTTTCCATGTGTGGATGCCCAACAGGTGAATGCAACTTCTACACATCATCCATGTGCATCTTCCCATCTTCCACACATTAAAGCACAGCAGGTCCTTCCCAGAAGCCAGTGCTTCCCGTGTTCAGTGTGTGTAGGAAGTTTGCACGAGGTTACCGTTGCTTACAAAGAAACTTTTCCACCCCAGGATGTTTCTGGAGCCCACTGCAGTCCTCTGGGAGCTGTGCTGCTTCCCAATTGCTCCCAGTCTGCTTCACTTCGCCTGTGTGAGGTCTCTGCATTTGGGCTTTCCCTTCATTCACCAACAAGGGGAGCAAAGGACACTTTTCTCCTTGGAGCTCCTGGCTGCAAGATTTACAGCCTGGGGTTTTTTCTTCATTTGGCAGCCAGGTCCTTTGACACCTTAGGAACTGTGCTGTCATAGGAGTCCCCAAGGCCAAGCCTGCTGAGGTGCATTTCACTTGATACCCAGTATGGAGAGGCTTTGGTGGAGTAGCGTCCTCAGGAGAAAGCACCAGTGCTTTTCTGAATTCCTCAGGCAACTACTGCCACATCCTACGTCAGACTGCAGGCCCAGCAGGCATTGCCCTGTTACTCCCTGAATTTTTGGACTGCAGAGTTGAGGGGCAGTGAGGGATGGCTGCTCCCTAGGAAAGGGGAGCCAGGAGCCCAGAGTCATAACAAGGCATCAATGCATCAGCTCCAGGGCTTGTTGGACTCATTGCACAGTTCCCTGGCCAGGCAGAAAAATAGCCTATTAAAAGGAAAGAAAAGTGTAGCTGTTTCCTGACCAAGGGAGCTGAGTTAACTCATGGCAGCGGCTGAAAAGAAAGGAAGGGTCAGGACCACATGGGCAGGAGTGGGAGCAGGGTATGGCAAGAGTAGAGGGGGAGGGAGAAGGATGCAAGGTGGTGTTCTTGGAGGTGGCAGACCATAAAAGTGGTTCACCTGCTGTAGGTGGGCACACATGGATCACCTGCTGTGCTCTGCAGCAGGAGAAACCCTGGAGAGCAGCTCTATGGAAAGGGGAGCTGAATGTCCTCCCATGTTTACCACTGAATAATAGCAGGAGATCTCTCCTCTCTGAAGCATTTTTGAGCTTGCAGTTAGTTAAAAAGCAGTTATATGCCTGTTCTTTCCCTTTTTACCTATGGATGGGAGTAAAGAGCTTTTTACCTCTCAATCTCCGAATCACTGGGCTTACAATAAATATATCCACTTTAAGAAAATGCAAGACATAGGAAGTGTTCACAACAGTCAAGAAGAATAGATTATCACATCAGTCTTGGCAATATTTATAGTTTTCCATGCATTTATACATTTCATGTGGTGCAGCTGACGTAAAATACAACCCAGAAAAAAACAAGTTGGCCCAGCTTGGAAAAAATCTCATGTGCTTCAAGGTACTTGCCTAGGCTCACCAAGCTCATTTTTCAGTTTTGCATTAAAATTCTACAAGGACACAGAACTAACCCCACACCAGCTATTTCAGGCATGGCAATGTGGTATTTAAAAATTTAATATCATAATCTTAAACCTGTAACTTGGGCCAAGTCACCCTAATATACTTTCCTTGGAGCAACATTTTATAATGATCTTTGGGAACTGTATATATGCTGTGCATTAATCTTGTCCTTAATTTTGTGCTTTCTATACAATTTTTAAAAGCTAAAAATAATACTTGTTTAAGCATGTAAAAGTCAAATAAATATTTAAAAAAACACGTCCAGAAAAATACCCAAGCAGACGATGAATGCCAACATATATAGAAATGAGATAGTTTTCAGCTTAATTTTTTTAAAATGAAGCTGTTCTGGTATGAGAGTACAGGTAGAGGTTTGATGCTCTTCCAGATATTTTCTATGCTATAGGTTTTATCCCAGAGAAGTTGTGGGTGTCCCATCCCTGGAAGGGTTCCAGGCCAGGCTGGATGGGGCTCTGAGCAACCTGGTCTAGTGGAAGTCGTCCCTGCCCATGGCAGGAGAGGTTGGAACAAGATGATCTTTAAGGTCCCTTCCAACCCAAACCATCCTATCATTCTGTGAGACATGACTGACAAAACACTCCTTTCAAAGAATGAAATAAAAACTATTCTATTTTTCTCCCTAGAATGGTTTCTTTATTTTAGCTAAAGCACATTATTATGAAATCTAAATGCTTTTGTCTCATCACTTGGTCGTGTTTGCAGAGAAATTGGATCCTGTCCCTGCCAGGTGAGTTTCAGGACCTGCACGGGTCAGAGCCAGGGTGATGCAGAGAGCTAGAGAGCAGGGATGTTGTAGGCAGGCACTGCCCCACGCCACTTTTCTGGAACAGCAGGTAAGAAGCTGCAGGGCCGTGGCACACACAGAGCCCTGGTTTCATCCCCAGATGACTCCCTTTGCAGCTCGCCTAGGGAATGTCTGTCTCTTTTCCTGACTAACCTCTCCTCCTCTTTTTCCTCCCCTCCCAAGCCCCAGTGAAGCACAAAGTTTCTGTGCCAAACACGCTCCCATTGTTTCCCCTGTAGGACACTGAGTGCAGCATAATTCATTTCCATGATTTGGTTCAGGAAGAGCATCAAGCAAGAGACTTGAAGAGCTCCATATGTTTAGCCTGTCAAAGAGAAGATCGAATACTCTTTTGTTATAAGTACCTTATGTACTTTAATCAAGCAGAAGCCAAACATGGATTAATATCTGGGAGTTATATCTGGAAAAATTCGAATAAGAAGGCACAGTGTTCTAAGATAATGATTAATTGTTTTCCCAAAACTTCCACATGAAGAGCTGAATCCTTTATCTCAAGCCCAGGTGCCTTTCTGGAAGAGATGCTTTAGGCAAATACAAGATGTTGAACCCACGTTAAGGTTAATTGGGTGAAATTTTCTGGAAGTCAGACCACTAGTTTACCTGGCCTTGAAGTGCAGATATCTGATAATCACCTGATTTAAAAATTTATTTAATGTGAACACAAAAGATTCAAGGCAGAAACATATTTTAGAAGATCAAAAAGTCTATCTGTAGTTTATGCCATTCAAATCTGTAAAGCCACAAGAAAAGATGATCATATTCCCTTCACCATGGAAACACAAGTACACTGAAGAAATCAAAATGTTGGTTGTTGTGTGATAGAAGACAAAATGGGACATGAGGGCTGTGAAGTGAGTGGTTAAAAATGAATTTTTTAAAAAAAGGCAACTTGTTAGAACTTTTTTAAAGACTGAAGGACTCAATTTGTAAAATGCATCCTGTAATTGCAGTGGGAGGAAGGCAGCAAAAGACACATTTCTTGGGAAAGATACCGGTAAACCCCAAAGACCATACCTGGAAAGCCCGGCACGCAACAGCAAGCTGAGGAGGAAGGGGGTAAGGTGGCATGGCAAGATGGAAGACGATGAAAAATAAAAATCAAGCTGTCCTAAAAGTTGGGTCAGTAGTTATTACATTAAAAAAATCATGCCATTTCACAAATCTGAACTGATTTTAGTACCATTCACTTCTCTTGTGGCAGTGGAAGGACAACAGTGTGGGGTTGTTGCTGACCATTTTTCAATTTAGCAATGCTTTCTGTTGCTAAGACACAGACGTGATTTTTCTGATTGCCTGAACATGATTACCAGTGAGTTTTCTATTAGAAATAAATGTGTAAAGTGACTATTTCACTCTGGATACAGAAATCAATGTCACAAACATGAGGAACTTCATACAGAGAAGGACAGCTATAAATTCCTCTTGGATATATTTTCTTCTCTCCCTGGAGTAAATCAGGAGTAAGTTGGAGTAAGTAAGGGCCAAGGCTTCTTTCACTCTCAGCAGCTTCTGGGAGGGCTTCCCAAAGTCATGGGGCATGGCAGCCTGTTAGTGAGGGATAACATGGATTAGGTAAGTACCTTCGGCTTTGTCTCCCTTTTTCTTCTGAGAAAAAGCACCTTGCTTTTTTTTTCCCCCCTCAAAGCAACCACAGCAGTTAGCCAATATTGGATACCTTGAGGGTTGTTTCTATTGGGAAAAGAAGCCCATGCTGGAGCTGGGTGCTTTGTGCAAGGCTGATTATTGAAAAGGGATGTCAGGAGCCCTATTTCCCTGAACTCAGCATGGACGGACAATAGGACGCAGTTTCTATTTCAAGCCTCTTTTCTGCCAACACAATCCATAACAGAACTTCTTTTTTCCCCTGGTCTCTCTCTCTCTCCACAGCTCTATCTGAACAGCAGATGACAAGCAATTTTCTGGTGTGTCCTCATTTTCCATCTCTCTCTATTTCTTTCCCTGCAGACAGGGCATGCACACTCAGCTGGTATTAATTCAGTTCCCTATGTCTTTTTGTTCTCTGTGTCCTCACTCAGGCTACCATTTAGATGGGTTTCTCCCATCAGGAACAAAGAGGACATTAATTTGTCCACTGTTTCACTGATTCAAAGGTATTAATGCTTACCAGATTCAGAGCAGAGATGTGACTGCATGTGGATCAAAGACAAGATTTGCTGGGGGCCATTCACTTATCGAGACAAAAACACCTCAGCTGTAGCTCCCTCAGCCTCTCCACTTGACTTGCTGGCACATGCAGTGACAAACCACCGAGGACAAGTTTCTTTCCTAACACAGATCAGTTGTAAGCCAAAAACTCCATTTGCTGAAAGCTGTGCCATACCAGTTTACATCCACTTGAGTTGCAACTGTCTAAGGCAGCAAAGTCAAAAAAGGAAAATAGTTCCCCCAAATATGAAAGTGTAGCTCTTTTTCTGTACCAAAAAGACAATTTTATTTTGTTGTCATATTGCTTGTTCTTTTATAGCATGGTCTATACTTGATTTCAAGCTAAACCACACCCTGGCTCACCGTGCTGGAATGCTGTGGATAATGGACAGGCTGGACCGTGAGTGGAACCTCAACAACTCATAAGATAATGTGAGACACAGAACACAAGAAATCATAATGCAAAAGCTTCAGCTCAGCTCCTATCTGAGCAGAAATCACTGCTTGTTTATTACTTATTTTCCAGGTTTGCTTGTAAGTAAAGTTGTTTCCTGTCAAACTGGGCCTCCACATTTTGAAGAGCCTCCTATATCAGCCCCGTGATAGAGGAGCATGTAAAACTCAGCTGTGCAAATGAAATTTTTTAAAAATCAGGTCAGATAAATCCTGTCTATGAAGAGGGTCAAACAGTAGAAAGAAGAGAGAACAGAAAGGGGAAAAAAAAAGTATGACTGTCTTTCCTGTTCTCATTTAGCCTGAATAAGAAATTAAGGAGGGGAAGAGGGAAGGAAGAGGAAAGACAGAACTAGAACAAAACTACTTAAGGATCTTTTATGGATGACAATCTTTATTATTTACATATAAAACCAGACTGGACAAAGCACTAAAAATACACTGTATCTCATTGGGAACAATCCTACAGCAGCAGAGAAATAAAGCAGTTGACACAAATGGCCTTTTTCTATCATTAGCCTCTGTGATTCCATACCCATTTCATCCACAGCGTGTATCCTTCTTACAAGTCTCTCTGTAATAATAGTTCCAGAAATACAATCCACCCAGCCCTCATTCTCTGCACTACTGAGCAACCGGTGCTTTTTAGTGCTTGTCATATTGGTATGGACATTGATGACAGACATCCCGATGCTCCTCTCTATTCCATTAGTTTTATACCATCATAATTCATGCAGGGAAAAATGTGCAAGCAGAATATTTCCCACAGGTTTTGGGGTGATTTCTGCAGAAAGAACAGATGATGCAGCGTGCCACAAAGGTCCTGGAGAAAATGAGCACCATTATCTGTCATTGATATACACAGAAATGACTTAGTAGCCATTAAACAACTGCCTTGACTTTTACACTTTCTCCCAGTTCTCCAGGTCTAGAGTCACTTGTCTTGATTATACTAGAGGTGTCTTGTCAGTCTTGCAGCAAAAGCTATTTTTACAGGGCAAATTCCCCTGACCTGAAAATAACGGGGGATTTGTTATTACCAAAAATATTAGGCATATGAAGAGTTTCAGTTAATAAGAGAATAAGAGTATGAGGCTCATGAAGAGTTTCAGTTAACACCAGAATAGCCCTTAAAGCACTCTCTGGGAAGGTAGAAGGCCATATAGGGCACCTACTGTAGGTTTTGAACCCTACCCAGCACTCAAATATCACATTCTCTCTTTCCCTTTTGAGGTTACCACTTAGCAGGAGACTGCAGCTTGTTTGAGTGTGTGGGTACTCTAACTGAAGCCAAAGTAGTCAGGAACTTTGTTCAATCGGTGGTTTTGTTTCAGGCTTTTCCCCCTGAGGTTATCTAAAGATCACATTTGATGTGAGTTCCTGGTTTCTCTGTGTTGTTACAGAACTGACCTGGCATGGCACGCAGGTCTACACCAGGTAAGTGTTACCGAGGCTGACATTTTTCACATATTCAGCTTCTCATTGCAGCCTTGTGGCTTTGTTGTATGGTGTGGGACAAGGGGAACCTTTGGGCTTGGATGGCCCAGATTTCTTATTTGAGGTGCTCTAGCAGCGTGTTGTGAAGTCCAAAGGTCAATCCAAATCCAATTGATGGTCTCAGAAATAGTTCTAGTTCCAAGCTGGCACCATTTCAAAGAAGAAGAGAAGAGGAGATATGTTCTATGCACAGATTGCTCAAGAGCCTAATCAGCCCTTTCCCTCAAGTGGAGGAAGGTAACTGCTCTGTCAGAGTTAGAGTAGGTTGCCCTTAACACATTAATCACGAACTGACTTTGCTTGTTTCTGACCCAGTTGTATCATTTTAACAAGAGGATGAAGAGCACTCCTTACGAAATCACAGGCTTCCCACTCAAGCTGTCTCGTCTGCAGTGTTTAATATTCCACTCCTCTGATGCTGATTGCAGCACTACGTGCAGGGAGGGGAGGATCAAATGCCTGATGCTTCCTCCACTTGCATTTTGGATCCCTGGCACCCGCCGTGCCCTGGCCTCACAGCAGCAGCAGCAGCAGCAGCCAAGGCAGCTTGTGCAAAAGGCCTGAAATGCCATGTTTTACAAGCTGAAATATGAAGTGATAACTTCAGGAAGTTTGTTCATACTTTGGATAGGTGACCGAGGGAGGAAGCAAGTGCATGGTTTCAGAGTGAGCGAATTATTTAAGCCAACAGCCCAGAAATGCAAAGGACGGATGTCAGGTCTCTGGAAGAAGCTGAACTGGACTGTATTGCCTTGGCACCAACAACAGCAGCGTGGGTGTTCTGAATGCTACCAAGTCCTGGGTTTTGACACGAAATTTTGCATCACCAGGAAAAAAAACATCTGTTCAAATTTTCTTCACCAACACTTCTGTAATTTAGCAACTTGCCAGTTGCATAATAAAATCAAACTGGGCATGTTGCCTTATGTTTGGCACTTTGGTTTATTTACATTTTGCAAAGGTGCCCAAAGATCATTGGGCAATGATAGATGAGAAATTCACACTAATACTGCAGGTTTTTAGATTATTAGTCATTCTTGGACAACTGAGATAATGTCACACAAAAGCTGAGAGAGCCAGAGGGCTTTTTTAAACCTGCTTTTCAAAGCTAATGAGGTTTGTCTATTTCCAGTGTATGTGTATTTTTAATTATGTGCAACTCTGAGACCTGGCAATACTTTTTGAACCTGTTCACCAATTTAAAAGGAAAAAAAATCTAACACAAAGAGGGGGAAAGTTGTCAAGGACACAAATTTCAGCCAAAATCATTAAAACAGAGAGAGAAAGAGCTAATTAAAATTTACACGGGAGAAAGGAAAGGGCAAGAAGGACTGAAAGAATGGAGAGACTATAAATGACCAGCTACAAGGCAAAACCTCAGTTACAGTTCATATATTAGTAAAACTGAAGTTGATCAAACTCAAACAAAAACCACAGTAAACTAGACTTCCTTTATTCCAATGCTTGAGGAGTTACTTGGGGTTTCAGGTTCTTTATGCAATTACACTTTCCTGCATAATATTCCTTACACATACTACTCAGCTACATATAAAGGGGCTTTAAACAATGAGGGGAGGCTGGAATATCTAATGGATAAATTTAGAAGGGAGGGAGGCATTCCACTGTACCAATTGGACTTCACCATCTCCCCTTCCTTGGCATCTAGAGAAAACTCCATTAGAAAAGCAAGAAACCATGACAAAGTAAACCACAATTTTTTCCCTACTGAGAGCTTCAGGCATACAAATGAGTTCTTGCCAGATAGCAAGTGAGATTGTGTCATTTCCAAACAACTGACTCAAAGAAAAAAAATAAAATGCAGGCACCTTGAGAATTCTCTGAGACTCCGAACTGCAGAGATCGTTTTGCAGAATTAAGCTTTGCTCTTGGATTACAAATGTTTGTGCCAAATTTCAGTTTCCGATGCTTTTGCCTGTGTGTGAGTAAGTGTGAAATTATTAATCCTTGAAAGCAGGGATTCATAATAGCGGAGTTATTGACATTTTCTTGGCTCTAACACTGCAGATGTGATGCTAAAGACAAGAAACATTCCCACTGTTTGATGAAGAGGGTACGCAGGAAACACCAGCAGTAATCATTCTCCAGGCAGAAGATGTTTTCTGTCATCTGCTTCTTGACAACTATAAATAAAGGACTCAATCTGATTTTTATACACTATTTCTACGCTGTAAGAAACAGAATGATATATCCCACAGTTTGCAATGGAAGCCATACACACAGTGATGAGATTATAAACAAAGCATGTATGCACCACAAATGTTTGTGTTTTAGGCAGCGTTGTGAAGCAGAGGTTCACAACTGCACTTGTTGGCCTTGGTTAATGCAGAAACTCCATTTCTGGTGCCGTAGCTGAAGTGTTTCAGAGGCAAATCTTGGTACACAGGCAGAGCATGAAACCAGTACTTGCTTGCTAGCATAAAAGAACTGTTATTAAAAGCTACCAAAGTGAAATGCTATCATTATTTTTTTTTCTCTGAACTATGTCAAACGAAGATATTTAAAAGCAGAAATACAGAAAATACAGTGTGGTACTCATCCCCAGGCCTAGAGGATCTCTAAATGAAGCACCAGCACTCCCTGGGAGAGCAGGGGAGTTCAAGAACTCTGGAAAAATACAGTCCTCCTCCTTGAGCTCATGGCTCAGCTCTGCTCTTCCCTTCCTCTGCAACAAGCTGGGAGGCCACCAGGAAAGGTTCAGAAGAGGTAACCAGTGAATCCGTCACTGTTAGAGGAAACAAAAACCTTGGAATTGTCTTTACTTTGCAACTCAGTGTGATTCAGTGGGCCCTGAGCTCACACTGGTGCGAGTCAAACAGCTCAGTGGATTTAACAGCTTAGCCCCACCTGGGCAAGACACCAAACTCAAGCTATTGGACTTTCACCAGAAGGACTGCAATGATGCAGCTGTGCTGCTTCCCATCCCGAGACAGCAGGACCGCCAGCAGCTCCACACTGAGCTCCAAGCAGTGGGTGCCTCTGGAGTGCTCATGGTCTTTGGAGAGCGAGGATATTCTGTGCACCTAGGAACATGGGTCAATTCCCTTCCCTTCCCTTCCCTTCCCTTCCCTTCCCTTCCCTTCCCTTCATTTGTCCTTCC
>VZRJ01002938.1:425981-525981 GCA_013397565.1 Ptilonorhynchus violaceus
GTCTGGCCATTTCATTACCACTTAGGGGGAAAATAATAAACATAAGCCACACAAAACACAGAACTACTGGGCAAACAGGTAAAGGAAGCACCAATCCAACACTCTGCATCTGAACATTTAATTTCATTTTCTTGTGATAAAAACTCTCTTTATATTCTGTTTTCTGAATCAGCACGGGCTCCTTTGTCACCATTCCTGAGTTCCCAGGAAAATGTCTTCCTCTTCCCTCCTTACTTCTTCCTGCAGGACTATGGCCATTCAGCCACGTGGAATCCGTCACCAGTCGCAGGCAAAGACTGAAAAATAAAAAAAACTGAGAAAGCCCTATTGAGAATTGCCAGCGTTCCCATTACCAGATCTGCAACGAGAATGAATCTTCACAACCATACCCCGGCACCGGGGGATTACGCACATCTTTGGGAAGAGGATCTCGCCCTCTGCCCGTTCCCAATCTTCCCTGCGGATCTGCCACGGGCTTTTCCAGGAGCACAGACCTTCCCTGCACGGCAGTGGTATCGGTTTGCAAGCAAATGACCATGCCGGGGAGCGCGAGTTCTCAGGCTATCTGGTGACTGTATCAGCGTGGATGTGTCAGTGCTGTTCTCACACGGCACCGCAGAGCCTTGCACGGAGCCATGTGAGAGTGAGTGAGAAATCAGCTGAATCTAATCAGAAGGAATGGCATAATTAACACGAATTCTGCGAGGAGCTGTTTGTTAAGTGATATGCAGTTTCTCTGTTTAGTGGCTCATTATTCAACCAAGCCCGGGTAAAGCTTCGCTGTCTCCACGGAGCACAATGTAAATAGAAAAAGCAGCTTCATTTTCCCCATCCTGTCACTGCAGACCATAATTTAAGCTGATCATACTTTTCCATTTTTCACAGAATTTTTCCACAGTGTGGATAGGGGCATCTAAAATGTTATTAAAACATGTTAGCTGAGGAAATGGAGGGAGGCAAGCTGGCCAGAGCCGCTTGGAGAAGGCTGCCCCACTGCTTTCTGGCTCCTCCTGAGTCTGCTCAAAGTGTGAGAAAACAAGAATATAATAACAGATTTCTGGTAAGACAAGGAAAGCATCAGTGAGGCAAGTTCTGCAAAGAATTTCAAGCTCACATGGGGAGGTTTTCTTGGAAAGTAGCTTTCTCTTTGGGAAATAACCAAATAAAATCAGTGTTGTCAGGAGATGTGGAATTGCACTCACTCCATGGCACCGCATTGTATGCAAAGAGAAATTTCAGTCAGTAGAAGGCAGGGAGGAACAAGAAGCATCAAAGTGGCTGTTGCTGAAGGAATAGCTCCAACATGACACAATACATTGTCACTGCCACAAGCCAACCAGCGTTGCCTCAGCCCCACCATCCACCTCAGAGCATGGTAAATGCTCTTACTTTCCCCACTGCCAAGGACTTGTGTGCTAATGGACTGCTGACAGATGGGTGAGAACACTTGTTTCATTTTTCTCCTTTTCTTAATTTCTAAAAAAAAAAAAACCCAACCCCTTGGGAAAAAACAAATGCCATCCATTCCTCTGCAGTCTAAGGAAATACAGGCACCTCCTGTTGATTTACATAGCTGTAAAAAAAAAATAAATCAAAACCTACTGTGTCCTATTACGTGAAATGCAAAGAGTGGCATTAGATTTTCTTCCTTTTTGTGCAAGAAATGCACTCATGTAACAGCTGTTGGCACACCCAAGCTGAGCTCCACAGCTGCTGCTGACCAACAGCAAACAGGAGACCACCACCATGGGAGGGCAAGGACACGCAAACAGTGGGCCCCAGGTTTCAGTGTAAAATCTAGGTAGGAAATCAAGGCTAATACATGACCAAAGACATAATTTAGCTGGAGAGCAGCACAGTGGATGCTTTTCCCTCTTTATTTCTCCCTTTTTTAGTGCCCACAGTCATGACTTTTCTTCTTAGGACTTCCACAAGTCTACCAGATATGTCCTGAGCAGAAATGCATGTGCCCATGCAGAATACTGACTCACAGGCCTTTACTTATCTTCAGTGTCTCTGATTCACCATGCTTGGGCAGAACATCTGCCTAGGATTCAGATTTACTAGCTGTGCCTTCTTTGCCTGCCCAGAAACTCTGTCCAGACAGGATCTGAAAAATACATGTCCATTTGGCCTGAATTTCTTGACATTCAGCAGTCCAGAAGGAATGATATTTCCAGTCAGAAAATGAGACAAGATCAACAAACCCCAGACACATGGCAGTTGTGTCTCCAACAACATAGATGGACTGGATGCATCCTCCTTTGGAAAACACTTCCATGTTATACCTCAGTTTCAATAACTTCTATTACAAGCTGGACCCCCTTGCATCAGTTCACCCCTGTTTCAGCAAACCCCAGCTCAGCCTTGCTCCTAAATTCCTGTTAGTGAGTCCTGACTGGCAGCTGAGGAAATCAGAGTGTGTTTTTAACTGCAGGGGTTTGAGGAACCAAAAGTTACCCCAAACCCCACACAGTCATTAGTGTGCAAATGTGAGGCTGGTCAGGCATGTAAGGGAAGTCTCAGTGGAAAGAGAAATAGAGACCAACCTTAAATCCATTGCTGATGATGACTCAGAAACGAAGGAGCAGGAAGAGTAGATTGAGGAGCAAACCACACCACAACTGAGAGACCCAATTTCCAAATAAGCTGCAGTTTGGCCAAGCTGCCCTAAGAGCAGCAGGTTTGTGGTCAAACAGATCTTTCTCGGGAACATGAAGCTCTCCCTTCACTTGAGCAGAAAGGCAGCCACACCTATAAGGTAAGAAAAACCCGTCCTAGAATAATAGTTCAAACCAAAAATAGAATACCTGAATGTTATTTTTCCCCCATTTTCTTCTTTCCTTTTCTCTCATTAGACACATTAGAGCTGTTGGACGGATTTTTTTTTCCATTCATGTTGCATGAATGCAAAAACATGTGCAACATGTGCAAATTAAGGATATAATTGACAGACAAATGGCAGCTGCCAAAGTCAGGAGGGGAAAAGTTTCTAAAAGCTAATGGTTTCACAGATCCTTACAGTTGCATTTTGTTTGTGTGCTTTTTGTTGTCTGGTATGTAGCAGATTCTGGTGAAAATCCCCCAAACTGGTGGTTTTTTATGATTTGAAGCACCCTGTACGTTATTTATGTCAGAATCAATAGAACAGTTTATACAAAAAAGATGTGTTGCAACAGTCAATTCAAAGAGAACAATTTGTATGCAAGTGAAACTGATTAATCCAATAAAAATGATTGCCAAGTCTCCTCAGACTTTTAGAAATACTTTCAATAAACGCATTTTTAATAAAAAAAGCAATGAAATATATCACAGCATAGGACTCAAAAGGAAAGCAAACCTCTTATGAACAACTGAGGAGAAGAATTTACACTTTGATTAAAGTCTGTTTTCATTCAATTATTGATGCAATATGGATATTTTAGTAAGGAATATTATATGTTTTTAAATCCTGGATTGTTTACTCAGATCCCATTTTTTCCATACAGTTATTCCAGGGGAAGTGCCTAACTCCAGGATAACTTCTCTTCCCAGACTTAAGGAAATAAGGTGCATCTTTAAGCTTGTATGGTGGTATCTCCACAATAAGATATAGAAATATATCTGGTCAGAGAAGGTGCTCAGAGTCTGGCTCAGGCCATACTCAGCCTGACTCAGCTATGACCTGCAGGAAATTTTATTTCTCATGCGTCAGAAAAGTTCTGAAATACCAGTGTAAGAAGGCGACACTTTTCTTAAGAAAAAACCCAGATTTTCTGGGGTAGACATTACAGTGTGTCTGTGCTGCTAAGAGTCTCTTTCACTGGAAAGCAAAGCACAGTTATTTGGTGTTCAGCTGAGTCAGCATTCATAGCACAGAAACAGCTTCCAAGGCAGGAAGGAGGGGATGATTCTTTAGATTTGGGTAATATAAGTCTTCCTTCCTTCTGACTGTGGCAGGCACAATTTTGTAATAGGACTCTCCCATCCAAGTGTTTTAAGTCATGGTTGGTTTCATTCCAGCTGCAGAGCCTGGGCTGTGACAGGGCTGGGTGTGTGGTGGCACAGCCAGCGTGACCTGCAGCGCTGGCCCTGCTGCCTCTGTGCCTGCGGGGGACCAGAGGCAGTGACACTGCTGCTTGCTGGGCACGTGGCTTCTCTTACCTCCCAGTGCTCACACATCACCTCTGGGTGGATGGGCAGCTCTTGCCAGAGGGTTCTGTTGGGTTTGTAAGCTGTTTCCTGGCCATGGTCTGTCTGGAGGGACTCGGTGTCCATGGGATTCATTTTTGAAACTGCAGTTCCAGTGACTGGACTCGCCTTTTGCTGTCTTACCTTAAATCCATGAGGCTCTGTGTGAACTCAGATACAACATCCTCCTGCTCCTTCACCAGACATGTGCTCACCCAAACTCTGCTGCCTGTTGGTGAGACAGGCAGAGCAGTCGGGTTACAGAGCTGGCTGTTCTAGAAGCCGTTTCTCCCATCTACTGCAATTTCCTCAGCCTCTGGGGAATCATGACTATTAGCTGTGCAATAATTACATCAGCAGGAATAAAATCATGGAACTGAGGCCTCCCCACCACAGTCACAAGCGCAGATGATGGAGACAAACAAGAAGTGTCACCACCAGTCACCACCAGGCAGACTTGGGCTTGCATAGTTGTGGGGTACATGAAATAAATGACCTTTGGCGTGATGCACACTTAGTCATAAATACAAAAAAACCCCGTCATTCAGCCTACTGCTTCTCCTACACTACCAACGTTTTTTTTCATATTCCAGAAAATAAGTATTCCTGTGAAGTCATCCAGTCATCCTCCCAGGCTGCTCTCTTTTCCTAGATTATTTTTCTTTCAACTTGGGAGCAAAACCCTGGATAGCAGCATGAAAAAAGGCAACCATTAGAGACATATTTGATGAAGCTCTAACATTTGGACTCAGGTACTAGAGTAGTCATCCCTGACGTCAAGGTTTTCAGGGACATATGGCAGCGTAATATAGGTCTGTGAAACAGAAATAAATCAATGTCTGAAATGAGTAACCAAGCTCACAGTGAGAAATAGGTGAGGTAGTTTGGAAGATGAGATCAACCAGTTATCTCTTGACATTGGAGTATCATTTTTGTCAGCTCATTCTTTGTCAAGGAGAGACAGAACAAATTCAAAAGCCTGACACTGAACATCACCAAAGAGGAACATGTCTTTACTAGTAGTGTTTATTTCCTCCTCTGATGCTTAGTGATGTGCTCCAGCAGATTCAAGTCCACTGAGGGGTCAAGGAGGCTGAATCAGATGTCAGCTTCACAAAACCAGTCTGGAGAAAC
This sequence comes from Ptilonorhynchus violaceus, assembly GCA_013397565.1. Taxonomy (NCBI): domain Eukaryota; kingdom Metazoa; phylum Chordata; class Aves; order Passeriformes; family Ptilonorhynchidae; genus Ptilonorhynchus; species Ptilonorhynchus violaceus. The sequence continues at coordinate 431,286 of VZRJ01002938.1, forward strand.
ACCTCCTGATTTTATCTCCTGAAAGACAGAATTGTTATCACAAAACTTGCACTCACAAGTGCAGCAACTCTTCCTTATTTTCTTATTCTGAACATCCTCAAATTCCCCAGATTTGTCCTGATAATTAATGTTAGTCACACATCTTCCTGTGGAATTTGTCCATCAGAAGATTGTTCCTTTAAAAACCTCAAATCTCTTTTTTGTAGCATGTTAAAACACAGTGTAAAACAAAATTTTGTTTCAACAAGGTTAATTTCTTCATTTTGACCCGCAGGTATATTGCAGATTACTATTCTCGTGCTAGCAATAAATTTAGAGATCAAAACAAAATGCTGCAACTTTATTGAAACTGATAGCTGGTATTTCTGACATAACCTAAAAAGGTATTGTGCCAGTGATTTAAAATTGTAAAGTTTTACTGTGCTTTGGAACAAGGAGAATCATTGGCAGAATACCACGCTGTTCCCTAAGGCAATCATGCACATTAACCACAAAAGCAGATAAAAATTTCTCGAGAGCAACCTCTGTCTGTTTTCCCGACCACAGAACACATGGAGGCAAAATATCACACACGAGGCCTTTTAATAAACACTTTTGAATTATTGAAAATACTGAAATAGGAATTTCAGACTCAAAATCCTGGATTTGGGGGAACTGCAGATGGAGAGCTGGGGCTCAGCAGCTACTTTGTGCTGCACAGACAGCGCTGACATTACATTGCAGTCATTTGATGTGACAGGGATCATATGCATTCCCAAAAGCAGCTCCTCGGGCTTACAGTCCTTGAGCAGTCATAAAAAGTAAGATGTCTCTTGAGACATTTCAAAGATAAGGCTGGAGAGAGAAGGGCCATGTGGTTTACAACACTCTTGGATAAATCCCATGACGCAGCGAGGCCGCTTGCAAAGGATCCGGTTCTCCCCATGACAGCGGACAGAAGTGCTGCGCTGGGAGAGCAAAATAGGAAGGAAGCATTTGGAGCTTTGCCACTCTTCCAGAAAAAAATATGGTTTCATGAAAACGCACTCTCAAGAGCATCTTTGTCGTAAAATTTGATGTTGGGGCTGGGTTTTATGACACACGGCCCCAACACCTCCATCCCCACCCCACCCTTCTGATCCCCAGGGGAATGTCTCCTCGGGAGGCTGCCCTGTGATATCCCCTCCCTTGCCGAGGGATCACAGGCACTTTATTGAAGATTTCCACAGCTTTGTCAGTTTGTGCCTTTAGGGCATCTGGTGTTTAGTCACACAATCGTATGGAGGAGGCCCATTAGGCTTCACTTCTGCCAAGTTTGCCGCAATTAGTAAAGATGCTCCTAGTTTTTAACATCTGTGCAAAGCGTGTCCTGGTATGGTGTTTTCTGTTCTTCTCCTCTCCTTTCCCACCTCCTCCTCCTCCTTCTCCTACTCCTCCTCCTTCTCCTTCTCGACTCACAGCAGGTGTCAGCCAGAGTCGGGTCCCTGTGGTAGCCCTGCCATCTGGGTGCCCCTGGCATCGCCCTCCCGCAGGAGCAGGGTGCGGCAGGCAGGGCTGGAGCTTTTGATCCGAGATCAGAGGTGGGGAAAGGAGGCTTCACTTCGAATCCCTCACCAGCTGGGGTGGTTAATCTCTTCCCGTGCCCACAGCAATAAAAATCAGCATTTACATAACACCCGGGGGTCACCCGGGAAGCTCTCTGCTGTCAGTGAAGGCTTATGTCCCTGCCTCAGATGCCCCTGTCGCTGGAAGGGGAGCTTCTCACCACCAAGCACAATGAAAAAAGCCTCCTGCTCCTTTTGGGATGATGGCTCACCCCCTCAGTGAGATATTTGGGTGGGTTTGTGCTGAGGATAACACAGGGATGGGGGTCAGCACCCACCCACCTAGGTCCTCATCACAAGGAAAGACTGCTCTGGCCACACGGGACTAAAACAGTTGTTTAAAGTGATCTCAAAGCAAATCTTTACGCATATAAAAGAAAAAGCTTGAAGTGTTATTTCTTTCACTTAAAAAAAATCTAAATATTAAGTCCTGGCTTTCTTATTTATGCTGTAGGGTTCCTTGGAGGGCTGGCAAACATGGGGAGCTGCAGCATCACAAGCATCAAGCAGCAATGGGAATATATTTCACGTAAAATGCTGCTTATGTTAACATCTCTTCAGCACAAATGCCTGCAAGAACACTCAAGGGACAAACTCTCTTTGTGGAAATTTCAATATTGCTGCCTCTTTCTCTGCAGGCAAGAAAGGATTCCTTTCCAAAATAGGAAGGAAAAGTGTGTGACATTCTGGATATTTCTAAAAGGGAAAAATAAACAGATAGCATTACGAATGAAGTATTTAAAATATTTACATTGTTTGGAATGTGGTATGTATGATAAATTAGTAAATGAATGGAGAATTATCCATCTATACAGGGAACTCTGTCTGTTATACATAGATGTGTCTATATAGGCAGAGAGAGACATGCAGTGATATAGAAAGAAATGTATTCCACAAGTGCTGGGGGTCAGCAGGACACATCATTGGACGCTGGGCTAGAAGTCACAAAACCTGGGATGAAAACCTGGCTCTGCTACCAAGGTTTGGCATTGTCTTGAGGAAAAAAATCTTCATTTCTGTATGTCTGTCTTTCTCCTCTCTTCATCTGCTTAAACTGTAGCTCTAAGGACTTTCAATTACCTTGTGTTGGTATTGAGGATCTCTAGGTGCTGCTACCATCACTCAATCCAGTTCTCTTTCTGAGGACTGTCTGTAAATCTGGGAATGCAAACCAGAGAAGTTCATTCCCTGTAGATTTAGCAGCATCCAGATTGCAAGTCTAACAGCTTCAGTTCCCTCCAGTTTACGAAAGACTGTGCTTTGAAATGTCAGATTTCAGATGCATTTAAGCAAAAAGCTTGTGCCTAGGTAAGATTTAGAAACGAGCAGCAAGTGTTTGTACCCTTATGGATCACAGTCCTGCCCATTCTGTACCTGCAAACTGAGCGAGTCAAAACTTTTTTAATGAGACCAAAATGAAGAGGTTCCCATGGCAAAACAGAACTGCAAATATGAGTGGGGTTTGCAGCAGAGAAATGCACAGCCCTGGCCAGCAGGCTGATTTAATTGAGGCTGGTCTAAAGAATGGAGATTTTCATCATAACAGAAGTCATTTTTCTTGTGCATCTTGGGAAAATGATTCAGTAGGATTCAACACCAACTATTAGCTAGTTAATATTCTGATTTATATGTATATTTCTATTTCTGCTATCTGGGCAGGCAGATCAGCTCCAGCCAGGCTTTTTGGGAGAAATGATAACCTCCAGCAGCCTTGAGTGGGTGTGAATGGAGACAGTGCTCTTGCAGTCCTTTCACAGCCATCCCCACAAGCGTGAGCATCAGAGAAGCAGCTCTCCACCAACTGGGCACACCTGGAGCACGGAAGCAGAATGGGAAGCAGAGAAGAGACTGGCATGCATCTATGAAAAGTTAATCCCAAGTAATGATCTGCACATCAAAAGAATTTGCAAGCATGCCTTATAGGTGGGGATATAGCAGATGGCAGGGGATTTTTTAAATTAATTTCTTCTGAATGTAAGGAAAGCAGAGAATGAAGCATTTATGCAACTGCATGTTGCCTGACTCTTCTGTTTCTTAAAGGCTTAGTTATTTGAATTTTGACTATGGATTTTGCATTGTATCTGCTTTATAAATTGCCTCAGGTATTTAAACTTTATGCTGTCAAAGACATTGAAAGTAGAGTGAAATATGTTTGTTTGTGTGTGTACATGCGTTTTTGATAGGAAAATCAAATGTTTGTTATGATTCAGCCATGATGCTTGCTAGAGCACCCTTGAGTACAAAAATGTACTGTCTCCAGATATGCAGTTCAGAGCCGACAACTGACACTTCATTCTGTGTATTGATCTTTCCTCTGAACATTTTCCAAAAGGAATACCTCTCCTCCATAAAACAAAGGAAAAAAACCCCAACCTAACAATATGTAACTTCGAAATTCTGATATCACACCCCTGAGTGAAGAGCACCGATACGCTTTTCCAAGATAAATGCAGGGAGGGAAATCGTTGTTTCTACTGGACAACTGTGCTCTGTTCAAAATGTTATTTGCATTCACTTTTTGGTTTGATTGAAATGCCTTAATTTCTCCTGGAGTATCTCCTAAAGAACTTTCACTCCCAGTAACTATGATATTACCAAATGATAAAAACAGAAAAAGAGGCAGCATATGTCCATATCTATGCATACATAAGTTTTGAAATAGCTAAAATTAGTGCCTTAATGTGGCAAGAGGTTAGAGGTTAAGAAATCATACTTCAAAGGGAAGAATACTACTTGATTTACTAATAAAAATATATTCATTCTCTAAGGCCATATATGGTCCTTTCTAAAGAAAAAGAGTGTACACACTTATCACTTACCCTACCTTATGGTAGTTCCTACTATAAAGAAGAAACAAAATCACCCGGAACTCCATCCAAGTCTCAGGACAGTTCAGAATGGTCTATATACACACTTCTGAGGTTGAGTACATTTTATACACTGAAAGTAGCTCCCTCCTGTTTGCAGAGCCCGAAGTGGCTCCCTCATCCCCCAGACTCTCCCTCCAAGGGCCGAGCATCACTTTGAGCCCTCGCAGCCCTGAGCTCACCCATCGCCCTGGAGTTCTGCCCCTGAGCAGCTCCTGGGCATCTCACCCAGGGCTGCCGAGAGCAGCGGACCTGACACCGGCCCTGGCCAGAGTGAAACGGATTTAAACCCCCACAGAGGCGATCACATTCCCATGGGAACAGAGGAGCCCTATGGCAGGGTGTGCGGCAGCAGGGCTGACAGATCCAAAGCACCCTGGACACCTGAGCAGCTTCCCTTCCAGCTCAGGAGGGAGCCAAGCCCCAGGCCAGGACTTCCCCTCCTTTGCCAAAACCAGGGGGAGCTTCTCCGCGGCTGAGGGAAGAAGGCGGGAGCCAAATACCAGCATGGGAGGGAGAGCAGGCCGGTGCTTTGGGAGGCGGTGACAAGCTTTGGCGAAGAATCCAAACTTTTTGCCAGAAACAGAAACTCCCCCGTTCGCTGCAGGAGCTCCTTCCAGGCTCATTCCCTCCTTGCCTGCGGGCAAACACACACGCTCATCCTCTCCCCGCTGGAGCCTCCTCAAAGGCAGCTGCGAGGGCGAGACCTTGGCCGTGGCCTTGAGCACACCAGCGCGCCGGGGCCGGTCCGCAGAGCACAGAAGGCTGGCCAGTAGGGGTTGGTCACTTGGCCACTAAAGAGAGATACGACATTTTCACTGTCATCATCCAAATCGAATCCTGGGCTCTGTTTGTTCAGATGATCTCTCTGCTACTCACTCCCTTGATTAGCCACAGAGCAGAGCTTAAACTAGAAAAACAACAAGCATGAGGGAGGGGAAAAAGTCCTCCTCTTAATCTGCCATTTCGATGGCACTGGTTTCTCCACCAGCAGCAGCAGATGCTGATCCCCTGACCTTCTCCAAACTGCACAATTGCCTAAGTGCACTGTGGCCTGGGAGAAGGAAAAGCTGCTCCCACCATCCTCTTCCCAGCAAGGGAAGGGACTGGCCAGTGCCAGAAACCAGCACATCTTGAGACTTGGGTGGTTTGACCTGATTGGAATTAAGCAGCACATGAAGAAAACTTACCTATGAAGAGTGTTTAAATGTTTAAATGTTTAACGTTTAAAAACATTAAAAAATTCTTACAGATTGATTTTTTCTAACCTGTCATGGTGTTTGTGACAAGCACATCTCAGGTGGAAAGACTACAGGAGACATGGTGAGCACATCTGTGATAAATGCTCTGTCTGAAGGGCAGAAGAGACCAGTCTGCCATCAGAAAGAGCCCTGTTAGGAAAAAAACAAAGTCAGAAGATGTGTTGAAGTACTTGGGTATAATTCAGTTTGGGGCGATAGGGTTGGGAGAACAAGGGTAATCTCCCGCTTTTATATTTGCATGCAAAAGTTTGCAAGCAATTTTTGATCTCTTGGGCCCTCCACTCTTAATGCTGTTACCAGTCAAGCTCAGGTTGTAGGAGCCGGTCAGAAAAAGGTCAGGGATGCCCCAGCTGTGGTAGCTGATTCCCCAAAGCTGACACAGGCTTTGTGGGCATCCCCTGGACAGACCTCTGACAATGCACCTTTCAACATCGAATCTCTAATAGTGGTCTGTCCCAGGGAAGCTTCCCTTCCAATATTTCCTATGTCCACAGCAAGGAAATTTTTCAAAAACCACCTTGCAACTCTTAAGCGCTCTCTCATTATTTTAGTTTTTGCAGGTGGATAGTTAGGCAAGAGACACAAGACACACCTGCCAACAGCACTACAAGCACGGGAAGAAGACCAGTTTCACACACTTGAAAAGCTGGTTTTGAACATTTTTTCCACATTGGTGTCTTCGTATTACATAGGAAAAGAGAAAAATTCAGAGATAAAGTTCTTGCTCAGTGACAAAAACTGTTGTTTTCAGCATTTTCAGCTGTCCCTGACTTCCCACTGCAACTTTCCCACTGATCCTCTAACATTACCTTGTGGAAACCACTTCACTGTTCTCTGCCTCCATTCCACTCCCCATGCTCTGTGTTCGAACTGCAAGCTCCACCAGGTAGCAAGATGCCCAATGAATGTACCTCTTTAGCAGCCTTATGTTCTGGGGAGATTCTAGAGACACTTCATGGTACTGTTTTGGTCGACATGGCTTAGTCCAATTCCTGTTCTAAGTGAGCACAGTTAGAAACACTGGTATTTTAGGCAGGTGATTATCTACAAATAATGGGTGATTATCTACAAATCTGAGCAACCTGCACAAGAAGGACCATGGGAATCAGCCTCACCTCCATGCTTGGTTACGCAGATAATTCCATACAGCATTTCCAGGCACATGAAGAACAGGAAAGTCACCAGGAGTGGCTTCACCAAGGGGAAGGCATGGTTGAACTTGTGTGGTGAAATGACTGGCCTGGTAGGTGAGGGGAGAGCAGTGGACATTGCCTAGACTTCAGTAAGGTTTCTGACACTCTCCCATGTAACATCCTTATAGCCAAGTTGATCCTTATTATATCCAAGTTGATAAAGTGTGGACTGGACGAGCAGACAGTGAGGTGAACTAAAATGTTGCTGAACAGTCTGGCCTGAAGGATGGTGAACACATGAACTGTAGGTGGAGCAGCTTTACAGAGAAGGCCCAGGGGTCTTAGTGAACACCAAGTTAAAGATAAGCCAGCAATGTGCCCTTCAGCAAAGGCAGCCAAAGTTATCCTGGGCTGCACTGGAAAAAGCATTGCCAGCAGGTGGAGGGAGGTGATCCTTCCACTCTCCTCAGCACTGGGCATACTGGAGAGACTTCAGCAAAAAGCCACAACAGGGATGTTTAAGGAACTGGAGCATTTCTTCTGTGGGGAAAGACTGAGAGAGATGGGACTGTTCAGCCTGGAGATAAGAAGGCTCAGAGGGGATCTCATCAATGCATATAAACACTCGAAGGGAGGGTGAAAAGAGGACAGAGCCAGGCTCTTCTCAGTGATGCCCAGTGACAGGACCAGGGGCAGTGGCCACAAATTGAAACACAGCAGGTTCTGCCTCCACACCAGGAAACACTTTTTCACTGTGGGGGTGATAGAGCACTAGCATAGGTTGCCCAGTGAGGTTGTGGAGTCTCCATCCTTGGAGATATTCAAAAGTTGCCTGGACAAGTGGCTCTATGTGACTCTGCTTGAGCAGAGGGGTTGGACCTCTGTGTCCCCTCCAGCCTCAAGCATTCCATGATTCTGTGGTTCGAGCTGTTGGCCAGGGGCTTCTCAAGAGCATTTCACAATTTCAAAGGCTTCAGTATTTGGTGTGTTCAAACATTGCATATCAGTCCATCACTGGCTTCCAGCTGGGGGTGCTGATGTGGCACCTCAGTTGCAGTAGACTGTTCCTCTGATAAAAAATTGTCATGTCATGGTTTGAGCTGCTCAGATCTCCCATTTTTGGTTTGATATCACAGTTAAGCTGATCTATGGACTGGCTGATTTGAGAGGGACAGTTCTGCCTGGAGAGGTGAAACCGGAGGGGTTATAAGACTCAGCCACAATTGCCTGTAACATCCTGTGAAAGATCCAGCTCTGACCAACAGATCTGCTCTTCTTGAATGTCAAGGTGCATCTCAGTCTCTGCCTGACCATTAAAGTGGCAGAGTAATAAATCACAGCTCTTTCTACATATTACTGATTCGTGGCACCAGAAAAGATGTGCCTGGTGTTGAAATGGGGATGTCTGGCATTATCCTCTTCCTCTCTTAGAGGAACACCACAATGATTAACACTGAGTTTCCATCATCAGCCTTAGGAACACTTCACATGCCATGGAGCTATGGTCCCAGGTTGTCTGCAGACTCGTATCTGCCTTGCTTACCTTAATTTCTCAGTTTTGAGGTTTTTCCTTCCCATCACAGCACCTGCAACCCTGCCTGTGTTGTTAAATGAGAGCAGAGTTACCAGAGATTAAGACAGTCTCTCAGGAGAAAGGCACAGCTACAGCAAATTGGCACATATGGGCTATTTCCAAAGTTGCTTCCAGTAATTTTGCAGCTGTTAACATGGCACCTTGGCTCAGTCCAGAAAGTACCAGTACTAAAGCTAGTCCTTGGGAAAAAAATAACAAAAGAGGTGGGTGATTTGCCAGCTCATACTTCCTTCATCCTAAACCACCTGTTTAAATTCATCAGCGCACCAGCAAGCAGCTTTGTGATTTCAAGCCTTTCTACTGAAGGTCAAACAAAATCAATAAAGGACTTAAAACCCTGAAATTTTCACTTTGCAGTCATTACTTTGACTGCCATTTTCCATACACCTACCCCATTGAGGGAGGATCTCTGTAAGCTTCTGCACCTTGTGTACAGAAGAAGAAATTATTTTGGAGGGAGAGGTTACAAAGGTGCATACAGGAGGAATTTGTTCTGAACATCCTCCATTTAAGGGTGCTGGTTGACCCATGTGACTGAGGCTCAAAACATGCACTGGTGGCTTCTCATTTGTGCACTGAGAGGAAGCAGGACCAAGATGACAGCATGGCTGGTATGGCTATGGGCATAAGTCAGGCAGGAAGGACTTGAGCTGTTTATTTCCTAATGGTTGTTCTGTAGCTTGCATTTGAGCTAAGACTCTCACAGGAGTCTTCAGCCTGTTGCCAGTGGGGCAGATTTCCAATCCACCGTAGCTATCACATAAGAAAACAAAAACTTTACGTTGAAAAAGAGGATCAGAAACCAATTCTGGGTCCTTGAGAGGCGTAAATGGCAGCTGATCTGAGAGGGACAGCAAGGACTCTCTGCACAGGCTTCCTCTACAAAGGCTCACAGATGGCCTTACCCTGAGCCACCCCTCCAGCCATGAGGAAGCATGCACCCCAGTGGGCTGTGCTGGATGAGAAAGGCTCAGCCCACCAGGTCTTTGTGGTATCCACATTCCCTCCCCAGCAGGAAAGATCTGCTCGGTGCCAGGGCGAGCTTTGGCCGTGGGCAGATGTCCCGCAGCCAGGCAGCAGCAGCAGGGGAGGTGGCTGTGGTGGCAGTGGCTGCTCCTCTGCCACTTGTACATCTCCTTCAGGCCACCCATTGGCAAACCACCTCCAGTGCCTCTGGATTTGCGTGTACACTCTACCATTCCTTCACAGAACATCTCTGCCTGATGCCTTTTGTCCCCCCAAAGAGCCCAATCCCAACCCGTGCCCTGCCTGCACCCAACTGCTCACCTTGAGTCGAACCAGGGAGGGATTTCCCGATCCTGGCTGCAGGCTGGGGCAGATCCTCACGCCCTTATTCCCTGTAAATTGTGCTGTAGGCAGCTACAGTCCCACGGAAATCAATGGGATATTGAATACTAATTAGTGGCAAGCCACACTGCAAGAAGCTGGCAAAACAACTGCCCTTGCCCCAGGAGTGGGAGTTCCTCAGGTCCCTGCCATTGTCACGCAGTTTGGGGGGGCCCTCACGAGCCTGTGGAAAGCAAGATTTTGAATATTTACAAGCAGCACAAAAAATTGGCCCCAAAAATCACTTTCTCATCAGTTTCACTAAGCCTTAATTATAATGTAAATTACAAAATTGGAAGGAATTCAGAGACGAGCAACAAATACACCACTAAGGGGATTGGAGGATTGATTTATGAGAAAAGATTAAAAGACCTAAGAATTATGCAGTTTGACTAAATGATGACCGTGGGCCTGATCTTGCAAACTTTTCCCAGAGATGGCTCTCCACATTAAAGAGCAGGCACGATTTAAAAATATCTACCGTGTCCTCCAGTGAGAAGTTCTGCACATCAGTATTCCAACCCAAGACAGAGGGGAGCATTAGTTTTCATCTTGCAGCTAGTGAAAGTAAAAAATTCTCAGACAAAGCTCAAAGATTGCAATTTTGGGGAGTGTTCTACGTGAAAAACCCCAGAATTTATTCACATCAGATAGAAATGGGGGGTATGTAAACACCTGAGGTGTGGAAATGACCAGTGTAACAGGAGTGACAGAAAAATGATGCTTTTCACTTGGTAGACTGTTAAATGTCTTTATTTGTACCTTTCTGAACTGATGAATTGCACCTTTGCAAGAGTTCTCCACAGATTTTTGTGCTTTTGAGTGCTTTAGAGCTTCACTTGAACTGTAGAAAACATTATAGAGTTGTCACAGGACCAAGAATACAAACCAATTCAAATGACAGAAGAAAGCAACAGGAAAATGGGACATGCAGTACCTCAAAAAGAGAGATGCAACATCAAGCCTTAAACTTGAAACTGTCTTCTTGCCCCATGGCATGGCTGTGTTTGAATAACTGAGGTGCAGTTGTATATCACTTACCAAAGCATAGTTTCAATGCTGTTTTAATAATCATCACAAAATGAAAGAAATAAGATTTATCACAATTGGCAAGTAGCTTTTCCTAAAGGAAAAAACCTAGGTGGTATTTTCCCTAAAGTTGGCTTGAAATGCTTTACTTCTGAAAAAGCAACTTTCACTTTGTTAAATTTGGGAAACGTCAGAATCTTCAACTTACATGGGTTTAGTAAAAATTAACCTACTATTTTATAATGCAAAAAAATTTTTAAAGTGTCAGATGATTCAGAATCAAAATCAACATTGAATTGAAAAGTAATGAAATTAGAAGCAAAACCAAAACTCAAATTGATCAAACAGTAGCAAAACAAATAAATAAACTAATCAATTAATAAAGAAAAGTTTTGCGGTTTGGCTCAATCTAGGCAAAATCCCACTCATTTTTTAATCTGTCTATCTCTTAAATCCATCACTCATCAAAGTCTTGCTTTGGGTAGCTGATCTCCCTCTTGTGCCAGAGCCTGGCTTGGGCAAGGATTCAGTGCATGACACTGGCTCTGCAAAATGGGGTGCAAGTAAATAATGTCTCCAGTGTTGGCTCAGCAACTGAAAATCCTCACAGTGCTGGTCCCAAAGCCAAACCTGGCCCAGAGAGATCTGCCTGAATCCACGTTGCAATGGAGAAGGCAAGTTCCCAGCATTGCCAGGAACAACCTCAGGGATTCAACAGATTCAGATTTTTACCAACAAGCAGAAAAGAAGTAATGCTTATTTCAGTGGCCTTAGAGCAAAGAAAAAAACCCCAAACATTATCTTCCCCAAAAACCTCAAAGCTGCTTATCTGAAGCAGTTCATGAGAGTGAAAGAAGTGGATAAATATGCCATGTAAGGCTGCAATGAGATTTTTTAAAGGCAGGCATGATTTCACTTAGGCAAGCAAGGGGAGGGTGAGTCAGCAGATGATTTTGTAAGAGCGATCCACAGCCGGCTCCAGCGGGGTGGTTCCAGCGTGGCGAGCAGGGCGGGCTGGCTGGTGGCCTGGGAGGGTGCCAGCCCTGTCCCCAGCCTGCCAGGACACGGTCAGCAAAGTCAACACGGAGAGAAGCAGCACCTGAGGAAAACTGCAGAGGGAGGGAAGGCAAACGCCACGGGAGAAAAACACCAAAAGTCTTTGTAAGCCAGGGTAGGTCCACCATGGTCTTCCTCCCTCCCATGGCTGCTTCCTATTGCATCTCTCTGATTCCCACAGGACTTCTCCTTATGGAGGAGGAGGAGGATGAAGAGGGAGAGAAAGGCTCTAGGAGGCCTGGGAGCTGATGCCCCCCTTCCCAGCTGCTCTTTCACACAAGTCTGGGTTTAGGAAGGCCTCACTTACCCTATGGAACAGGGCTGATGTCCTGCTGGTGCCAGCATTCCCCCACCCACCACAGTGCCTGCTTGGAGCCAGCTGATCCATACCTGCTGGGTAGCCGTGTCCAACCTCCACAGTCCCATGCAGGATTCCCACCCAGGAGCCTGGTGGAGTTGCAGGGAATGATGCTACAACTGCTCTGAAGAGCAGGTGAGTTCTGCAGCACCCAAATGAGGGGCAGGCAGGTGTCCTTCCTCCCTCTCTGTGCTCGGGGACATCGGGGCATCCTCCCTCTGTCCCCACGCTGCAGGAGGAGAAAGCAGGAATGGCCAGGGAGGAGCCATCAGGGTCTTTTGCCACAGAGTGAAAAAGGGATGGTGAGCAAGATAAAAAACTGAATGAAGCTTCAAAAAACCCGTGGATTTGTTCACAAAATTTGTTTTTATATCAACACTAATTTTTCTTGCAACCCATGCTTTCGAGTAAATTTCGCCATGTGAACTCTGTTAGGTTTTCATGCCTAAGTCTGATATTGCTTTTCTACTTGATATTTCCTTTGGTTATTCCTGCACAGGTTCACACTCACCATTGCATTTCTTTTTCTTTTTTTTTTCTCTTGCAAGAAATTCATTTCAGCCTCCTTGAAAATCTCTGCAGTTCAATAGTGCCATCTTGAGGCCTCCTACATACAAGGACTATGTGTGTGCTGAATGAACCTCAAGTATTCAGGGAGTTATTTACATTTAAAATATGGTTTTAAAAAGGCACGAGCATATGTACAGATGTACAGAGGAGCAGTTAATTTTTGCTCTGTATTACCTGGAGTTAAGGGATTTAGCCAACAGAAATGTCACCCCCAGTCAAGATTTTCAAAAGCAAACAATACCAGTGAGAGCTCTGCTTTGGGATATGCTACTGGAAATGCCTTAGGAGATACCTGGTGATCAGTTCCAGCCATCTGAAAATCAATGAACTTGCAAAGTATTTTAAGCCAGGTACTCAAAATTAATGATTATTATTTTAATTCTTTTTTTATAAGATGCATGTTTCAATGTTTAAGTGAAGCTAAAGGCAATGTCAGAGGCAAAATAAAACTGTGGTTTTCAAAACTATTTTAAGTCTACACGGGGAGAATATTGCTTTAGATATACCCATGCTTTAAAATAAAGGAGAAACCTTCATGCTTTGGAGTGTAAGTTTAGGGGGTATTAGAAAATCTTTTTCCTTCTACAGCATAGTTCAGACACCAGTAATTTATCACTGCAGGAAAGCAAATGGGTAGATTGTTACAACAAATCATGCACAGGTTGAGAATTTACCGTTGAAAGTGGGATGTTGCTTTTCATTCTTCCTGGTGTAACTGCCAGGTGGCTTTGGGCTTGGGAAAAGGATGTGTGCCAGCACGTTCACAATGAAGTGCCTTGAGGATGAGGCGCCACAGGAAACCAGAGACCCTCAAAAATATGCATTGTTAGCACCACAAATAACCCGTGTTTCCTTGTGATATTTTTCATTTTGAAGCCGAGCAAAAACATAAATCTGTCAGAAGGGATTGCCCATGATGTACATCCCCCAGTTATCAGCTCTATCAAAGTTGCAAAGTTGCACGAGTATGTTCCTTTTTTTTTTTTTTTTACAAGAAGTTTAGATTGCCTCGGACGGGAAGTCCTAAAACTGTGAATTTGACTGAAGTCCAGATGAAAAGCAATCTACCTCCAGCTACGTAAGAGTCAATCTACAGGAAGAAGTCCTGTTTGTTTTCCAGCAGCAGACTGCAGCAGAAGGTAATTTTATCCTCAGCGTTTCGTACAGCTACGACACATCTCACAAAAGAAATCCACTATCGGCCCTGATCATCTCTAAACTATCAGGATCTGAGTCATATCCCGGTCTGGAAGGAGGAGTGGGTAAGAAACTAATTTCCCTTTCACAGCAAAGAAAACCGTGAATTTAAATGATTTTTTTTTCCTCGCTCTGAAGTCCAAAATACCTTGCCAACAAACGGTGGTGGTGTGTCAGATCTTCTGAATGGGTTGGGAATACCTCAGGACAGCCCTTGGGCTGTGCTTCCTACACAAACCTCCTTCTGCAGCCAGCCAGGGCAGCACCGGGATGACTTGGGCTGAAAAAGAGGATTTTTCAGTAGTCCAACAGAGGACAAATAGGAGCCACAGTCGAGGAGTTAGAGCAAATGAGGTCTATCTTTGCAAAAAAAGGCCATGCTGGAGGTCTAGATGATGTTAAACCTATTCACAGAAAATAAATGCCTGATTCTGGGTGTAGCCCGTGGCATTAATTGAGGACTAACGCTGCTGAGCATGAATGAGGCGGCAGAATCTGTCTCTGCGCGAGCGAGAGATCGCTGAGACTGAGCTGGGAGCCGGTTCACTTGGAAACTGTGGCTTGGGAATGAGCCAGGTGTCTATTTTGGGTCCCTCCACAGGCTGGAATTGCCTGCAGTCAAGCCGGACTCCTTTCTAGGACAAGCCAAAATGTTGCTCTGTCTTCTGGAGGAGCAAAGAGCAGGAATAGCGCAATAACTAAAAAGAAATTTCAATTTAGTTGACTCTTAGCTCTAGGGATATTCAAATAACGTTAAGCTTGCTACTGTAATTTTCATGATCAATTCCCGGTGACAATTGGGAATCTAATCAAAAGGTTCAGGAAGACTTACGCAAAAGTTAATTCTGCAGTCTAATCAACTACTGAAAAGTTTTGAATGTGGAAGTTCTGACAATTATTTAGCCAAATGTTACATTTACATTTGCCAATGAGAGACGAAATTTGAGTACATGTTAATATTCTTTTGAATGTTTCATAGAATTTGCATTAATCAAGGTATTACTAAGCTGTCTTTGAAGTTTTTTGTTTTGCAGTGACTGCAGTGCATCATAACATATCTGACGTGGGCTGTAAAAGGATGACATTGTGTCCTGTCATGTCTTCAAGCTGTATTCTAAGCAAGTAATTTTGCCTGTGTCACTATGAAATCTAAATGTTCTGGAAAATTGTAATGTTGGGAGTCTTTTTCCTTTGTCTCATTCTGTACTTTCTTAAGACATTTTAGGTACTTGACATTCATATGTGTGCCTTTCTACAAGCTTGATTTATCATTATAAGCCAAAAATAATTAGTGCTACCTTCTAAAAGGACTCACGCAATTAAAACTGAAAACCTTTTTTTCTATCAAAGTTAGTAAACTTTATTTTGTGAAGAGATAAATGAATAAAAGAAAAAGAAAACTTTCTTTACAACCACTGGCCAAAGACCGACTACTGCCAGTGATGGGAGTTACTTTCCCAGCTTATGTTCAAGAATGAGACTGAACACTCATCAGGAGAAAATCATGCTATTGGAAGGAGAAGAGCAGCTTGTCTGTCTCGAGTTAAGCCATCACTGTAGTGATTTGGAATGGTAAATACAGGAGCATTCCATGGATATAGTTGTGAGGTAAGAAAACCATTAGCGGTTTCAGAAGATGCTTCTGCCAGGGACATGCGGATAATTTAACTCCTGCATGTGTAAGAAGTATTTCCAGGAGAACTTAAATAGCATCACTTGCTTGAGAGCAAAGTGTTGGAGCTCATGCAATGAGAACAGAATATGGAAATTAACAAGTAATAGAAAAGGAAACTGTTGTTTCAAACACCCTCTCCGTGCATTGGGAAGCACAGAGGGCTCCACCAGTGCTGCCATCAGCAAATGCCAACTGCACATTGTGAAATGCTGGGTATGGCTCTGTGATAAGCTTATGTACATATTTCTTTGCTTTAAGCAAAGAAACTTTAGGAACGGGACTTAAAAGAAGGATTGTCCTTAAATGAACTCTGTAAAACAAATAAAACCATAAAGAATTTGTATGAAGTCTTCTTACCTCTATGCATTTTTTGATCCAATTGCCAAGCAAGATGCCAAATTCACCTGCCAACAAGCTGAAGGTCTAGAGCTAGAGAAAGCTGGAGTGTAAGCAAAGAGACCCAACCAATCTCATGAGAAAAAAGTGTGAAAATCATTACAAAGAGAGAATGTGAGTGTGTGCACATGCAACATTTTGCCATGTGAATGATGGAATATATAAATATATATAAGTCAAATTGCAGCTGAAGGCACGACTGTTCCACAGACAATCCCAAAATTATGTACACAAATGGGAACTTGCAAGTGAGTGCAGGCTGTGAATTCTTCCTGGTGTGAGGAGGCACCATGAGAGTTGTGTTCACCTACAGCAGTCATCAGCCAAGCCAGCACTACCCGTGATACAAAGCCAACAAAATCAGTTCAACCCAGATTAAAATAAATTGCCTAATTGTAAAGCTGTCCATATTAAAAAAATATAAAATAAAAAAATAAATGTGTGGTTCTGTGCGCGACATCAGCTGCCTTGAGGGGATCCAGTGTTTCTGAGTAAAAACACCAGTGCTGGAACTCTCCTTGTGGCAAAGCTGATGCTTCACAAACCAGGCACTTTGCACCAAATCACATCACAACTGTGGACCTGGTGATGGGGACAACAGCCACAGACTATGGGACAGAAGGGAAAAAACTATACAGAAAGCTGTGCCCCCTTTTTTCTTTTGCTAATTTTTGATCTCAGCGCAGGGGAAGATGTTCGGTTTGCCTGTTAAAGAGCTGAAGATCCAGATGGGAGCAAGGCTGTAAGCACAACGGCTGTGGCTGCTGGCGTTCCTAAAGCAGATCCACTTGTTCTTGCTCAGGAACAGTTTTGACAGTGTTAAAACGAAGGGAGGCAGAGGAAGTTTGCTGAACACTTCTTCCATCACTGTGGCCATGAGTGGGACTGATGGTAATTGTAGGAAATTAGTGCAGAAAAAAGCAGCTGCAAACAGAGGCATGGCCTCAAGCTATCAAAGTGACTTCTGCGTATTATTTTTTCTCTGGAGAGGATTGCCCAGTCTCCCAGGAAACCAAGTTAGGCTGCATCCTCCTCTTGCTTTCATGTAATGTGTCAATAAGTATTTATAATTGTTTTTTCTTCACATGCAGTCAGAATACACATTAACTCCAGGCTGCACCTTTTTTTTAAAGTCAGTGGAAACACAGGTTTCAATTTCCTCCCTGTTTCTGATTTATGATTAATACACATCTCCTTTGCAATGGCTCATATGCTGTCACTTTTGAACAGAAGAGCACTAGGGAACTTCTAACTTTGAAATTAATTACAGGAATAAAGCCTTCTCTGCCTATTTTCTAATTATCCCTTTCTTTGTTAATGCCAAATAATGCCTTTAGCATCTTCCTGGAAAAAGTCTCATTGATCCCACTCTGTGATTATGGTGCTTTTATCTCCCATCTGTGCTGTGAAAGCTACAGGCCTTCCATTTCCATTTGCAAAAAACCCCCATGATTAAAATCATTAGTGCAAACAATAAAATAAAATAAAAAAAGCCGTACAGGTACATGATGCAAGCCATATACAAGGCAGCCTTATCTACTCATGGATGAAGGAGGGGGAAAAAAGAGACATGCCTTTGACTCTGTGACTGAGGGACAAGTTAGAATTTAAATTAACCTAAGAGATTTTGCAGACAGTGAGAAAACCCCCAAACATTAGGAGTCCATTGGTGAGATGGCTGGACAAAGGTCACATCCCAGCCGAGGCTGAGCTCTGGAGCAAAGCCATCCTTCTCCTTCACTGCTCACAGTTGCTCTTTGCTAACCTTTTGTCTCAGTTGCAGAAGGGGCTGACACAGCTGTCATGCACATCCACTCTGGCTTGCCCCAAAAATTTGGGAGAGCAAGGAGAATCCTGGGGATGGAGCTGGAATTGAGACGGCTGATAGATAATCTGAGACTGGAGCCAGAAAGGATGTCTTCCCAAGTTCAGGGATCAGGACAGGAGCACCCTCAGGTGCCAGCCCCAGGAGGTAGCAGCAGCCCCACATTCTCTCTGTCCACCTCCCCCTGTCCAGCTCAGGGAAGCAGCAGGGATGGAGTGATTATTGTGTTTTTACCCATTATTCAATCACCATCCAGCTCTGCCAGGCGCCTCTGGAAGGTGTTCACATACAGTGACTTTTGACCAGAGCCCAGGAAGGGGATTTTCCCAGCGTGGCATCTCCTTCCACTCACGGCAAGCACCTGGTGGCTGCTGCTGCTCCACTTTCCAATGAGATATTCCCTCCTGATGGGAGCAGCCTCTGCTCCGGGAGCAGCCACTTTGCAGGAAGAGCAGGGGACAGCCCGTGCTTGCTTGGAACGCTTCCATCCCTCCTGCCACACCTTGTCCTGTGCCCACCTCCCACGGCATCCCGGGACACCAGGGCAGGGCCAGTAGCAGGGCTGGGTGGGCTGGAAGAGCTGGATTCCCGGGACAGAGCTGTCAGCACGCTCCAGGGTGCCTGCTGCAGGAATCTGCCAACATTGTGAAACTCCCAGAAAAGGGCACGTGCGTAATTTTTTTGCCGCGTGTACCTCATGTCAGACCTTGCTCTTTTTTTGTTGTTTTATCTTGGTTTTGGCTCCACAACTTGCTGCTCTCTGGTTTGTTCTCGTGATCCCTAGAGTCGTGCCATGGTGCTCTGAGCTTGCCACGGTGTTTGCAGGAGAGTTGGCAAACAGCTCCCGCTTCCCTCCCAGTGTGATTTATCCACGGAGAGCCGGAGGGGATGACGTTTGTGCAGGTTAGTGACCTGGAGGCCTGGAAGCACTGCTCCAGGCCTGGAGGATGATGAACTGTTGTGTAATGCAGAGTCCAAAAAGTACATTGAAAGTCGAATTACAAACACCTGGGGAGCAGTGGAGCTCTCAGCTCCACCTCCCACATCCCCACTTGAAATGCATGAGTTGGCTTTCCATTGCTTCCCTGATATTTTTTTTTTCCATTACAGAAGAGGCTAAAGCTTTTCCAGGGGAAATATTAGTGAAATGTCATGGAAGATTGTAAGTAACACAGCACTGGGTTCCCTCTCTCAAACAAGACCCAAACATCTCAAAAACAGCTTTGAAGAAATCATATCACGGCAGCAACAGGAGCAATAAATGTCTGATGAAACAGTTGGAACAAATTCCCTGAATTTTAAGACAATGTGTGCAGTCAAAAACGAAAACAAAAAAAAAACTCCCCTGTTTTAAAGTGTTCCTTATGCAAAAAAAAATTCTATCTTTTTTGGCAATTTCTTGAAGGGCTTGATGTTTCTTGGGTTTTCTTCAAAGAAGATCTACAGAAACCAGTGAGAAAATGAGCACATTCCTTGTAATACCTAAAATTAACAACAGTGAGGCCCCAGTCTAGGCCTGATGCACTTCTTTAAAATTAGGTTGGCCTGCACTCTTCATTTATTTACTCACTCAGCAGCCCAAGGGAATATTCTTCGTGTGTGAAGCAAAGCACGTGCCCTTGCAAGAGCAGATTTTGTGTCACTAAAAGCGAAAATGTAATACTGCAAATGAAGGAATGCCTCATTAGAATTGCATTTACCTCACCACAAATGCCAGCCAAGAATTTTTTTTTAAACATATACCCACACTTATGGCTTCCAGATATGTTCTGCTACCAAAAAAAGGGGCCAGAAGTGACCCGTGATATGATCCCTTGTCTAAGGGTGTCTTTGTAGCTTATTAAAGAGATGCCTACGGAGAGTGTAAGCAAAGGGGTTGTGGGGAAAGAGAGAGGTGAAGGATAGCTGGGAACGATCCCAATTTAAGAGCAATTCAAAGAACAATGGGGCCCAGGATGGAATTCTCATTTCACACAAGTTCCCACCAAGAAATACTCTTCCCTACAGACAGTTCCATCACAGCAACAGCTAAGGATCAAAAGCCAACCTTAAAATAACTTTCTATTAAAGTTTGTTTTAATAAAATGAGCTTTGGATGAAATTTTAGTTCTTGAAATTACAGCAGATTATTTTCTGGTTGGATTCAGTTCTGCTTTCCCATCCATATTGTGCTGTAAGCAAGGTTATGGCCAACTTCTTTTATCTCGGTGAAATTTTGTCTTCGTGGATTAGGAAAAAAAAGAAAGTGGGGTGTTTGTTGTAAAACACTGCCAGGAATTCCCCCAGATAATGCTCTTTTGCTTCTCTCTCCAGAGGTTGAGACACAAATTTTTGCTTTTGGAATGGGAGTAGTTTGCATATTGCAGCTGGGAAAAGCACATCTCTCTATGAACTCTTGGAGGCAAAGACAGCCTGAGGAGGCACTTGCAGGGTTGCATTAGGGAGGGGTGTTAGCTTGGGCTCCCACAGACTGCTGGGACTATCCATGCCAAGGGGAAAATGTATTTTATTTACAACGTGCAGGAAAGTTGCAGAATGTTTCTGAAGATAGGTGGCTGCCCTGTGAATTCACTCTCTACAGAGTTCAACGAACAGGCAGCTGCTGAAAGAGCCTCTGAAAGTTTTCATTGAGTTGCTGGCTGCCTCCCCTCACCAGCTATCTTCCTGACTGGGGTTAAATAAGGACAAGCTTTTAAAACTCTAGTATCTTAAAACAAGTTACCTTATTTTTTGCTGATTTGGCATCTATTTCCATGGAAACAGAAGCAAGAACTAGAAGCCAGCAGCTGAAGTTGGCTACACCACTGCTCTTGGCTTGTTCTACTTCCATTTCCATGGAAACTGATGCAAAATCAGTGCAAACAAGGCAAAGTTTGCTGCTTTTTTTTTTTTCTTTTAATTAACCCTTTCTTGATTTTCCTCTTCAAAATTAACTTGTTGCCAGAACTGCAGACAAAAAGTCACTGGAAATGCAAGGAAGAGCAGCAAAGACACCTTCACAAGCCTGTGCAGGTGTTTGCCTGTGTGCATGTGTGTGCACTTTGCTTTCTAACGTGAACCTTCAAAGTAGTCCCCAATTTACTTTGAGGATGCTAAAGAAAAAGAAGCGTGTGATATAAGGGAGTGACATGCACAATTGTTCCCCATGGAAGTTAAAAGCAGAAGCAATAAACTGGCAATGGAGGGAAGCAGTTTGATGAAAAGAAATGGCACTTTTTGCTTATGGCTTTCTAGGAGTTTTCTAGAGTGTTGCTCCTCAGAAGCAATGTACAGTCTCCTTTTTGGCTAAAAACCCACTGAAACTCAGATTTTGGCATACTTTTTTCTTTTTCCTTTCTTTTTTTTTTCCCCCTCCTAATCTGACAGTGTGCTAGAGCACATAGAGCACATGCTACAAGCTTTCAGAGGTGCTGGGTAACACACGAAATTTAATGTGGAGCCAAAGCATTACAGGCTGTGTTACAGAGTTTGGGCAGGCTGGGATTGACCACTGCTCGTGGAGCATGAGATATGCAGGTTTTCTCTGAGTTCATGACTGAACCTGATCTGAGATTAAGTCATATTTAAGGCATTGATTCATTTATCCCGCTTCATTAACAGGGATTTTGGTGCCTATCCTAAAAAATCTGGATCCAGACATGCAAACCCCAGTGGAATAAAGCATTGAATCATCTACCTGAGTCCTCCAAAAGCCAAAGCAAATATAATTTATCTCTATGCTCTACTGTTTCACACTGCTGGAGCAATGCTTACATGTAGAAAAGGTTTTCCAGATTGCAGGTCTGCTTAGACCTAGGGGGCTTTGGAGGACTCTCCTTCGATTGATTGGAGAAGGCTGGTGGGAGAAAATGGGATAAAGGGAATGAAGGTGGCCTAGGTCACACATTTAGTTACCAAAACAATAAAACGCCGGATTTATAGCCAGAAGAGAACAGAAGCCAAGGTTTTCAGAGAGATGAAAAAAAAATACAAAGAAAATCAATACTTTTCATGTCTTGATTAATTCTTCCTTCCAATTAATACACTTTTAGATTAGGGCAGTTTTTAAGAACTTGTTCATAGTTGCACTGGACACAGCAGAACCTGGTCTGTACCAGCTCTGATCCCACCTGAAAAGGAATCAATGCCTGAACATCAAAAATTGTTTATAAATACAGCAAATTGTCACCCGCAAATGTCAGTTGCATTGTAACAAAACTATTCAAGACTACAGGGCGCAAATTCCCTTTGGTATGTCGGAAAAACAAAGGTCACTGCCTAAAGTGCCCTTGTACTGTTAAAATTCACATTTACATTCCCCGGTCCTAGCACTGGGTATTGGTCAAAACCACTCCCAAGGTTAGTCAAAGCACTTTCCACATCTTTCTCCCAAACTACTTTCCCTTCCATCCAGACATCTGGAACAACACAGCTGATTAAAAATATTAACCAGAGATTCCAGTCTGATGGACAGAAAACAAATGGGACCAAACAATGGCTCTTTAGAAAGAAGGTTGTGGTTTGACAAATTTATGGCTTAGCAGTCTGCCACTGGATCAAATATCTGTCTTGTTTTATTTTTTCAGGGTATTTTTTTTTAAGATTTTTCCTTTACCAGGTAACTAGGTCAGAAGGAATCTTTTCATACCCATATTTTAAATGTGTTTCACTTTGGTCTTGGAAAGCAGGCTGTTTTGTTAACAGCTCCAGTTCATTAACCAACCCATTCCAAAAGTGTCTCCCTGCCATGCCATTTTTATTTTAGATGATCATATTTTGTCTTGCTTCTGCCTTGCACAGGAAGATGCAAAAGTCCAAAAATCTGAACGACACCAGAAAGTCTGCATTATTTTTAATCCTTTTAACTGCTGGGACACAGAACCAATAGCACATATCCAAGAAAAATATTGTGGGTAGGTCTTTCCCCACTGAAAAATTGTACGACATGAAAATATTTTTGGTTTTGTATAGGAAGACGAGTTTTTTTAAATTGATTTATTTATTTTGCCTAGGAAGGGATGCTTTGGTTCTTTGTTGCAGTATCACCAAAAAAAATCGTGATGCAGGCGCTGGAGTTTCTTTTGCAGTCACTTGGACTTGGACTTGGCCTAAGGAGCTGCTTGGCTGTTCCAGTGGTCCAGGAGCACGTGCAAGGCCGATGCCAAGGGCAACTGCTCCTTGACAAGGTGCTTTGTTCCCTTCCCAAGCAGCTCATCCTCGCCTCTTTCCCGCATGTTTTGTGCAGGGAGTGACCAGCACACCCCGTTTTGCTGTGCAGCCAATTTTCTTTTCACTATCCTTTTCCCTTAGGCTCAAGACTCCTGCATCTCATTTTCTGTCTGTGGATACTGATGCATCAAAATCCAGGATCCTCTTCCACACTTTTTGCTGCTTGGCAGGCTCCCATAAATGCTGCGAACACCACAGTAGCTGATAGCATTCGCTGGCCTTTTGTACTGACATTTCAGCCTCTCACAAACTAGAACTGGCCTTATCTGTTGGCCACAGTGCCTGAGGCTTTTCTTCTCACTGGCTTTTTCTTCCAGCTGCCTACCAGAACGCAAAGATTTCCAAAAGAACAACAGGTTTCCTTTTCTGCAGCGAAAGAATGGAATCAGGGAGAATCCAAAAATACCACAGATACAGAACAATACCTATTTTTATATCATTAATGTACTAGATTATTGATGCTTCAGACTAATTTCATCCAAGTTTATCAAACAATAGGAATTATTTCCTGGTGAGAGGAAAAAAAAAGTCAAATTTGTATCCCTCTTTTAGTATTTTCATTGATTGAAAATGCAGAAAAATCCATATACACACGACATCAAACCTTCTCAAAGTGAATTGAAGTGCAAACGCTCTGCCAGCTCAGCTGTGGTGTTTCACACCACCCACACCTCAGTGGCCCCTTTTTCTGTCTGTATTTGTAGTCTGGGCAGTGGGGTTTGTTTGCTTGGGTTTTTTCTCCTCCTCTTCCTTTATCTTTCATCTTTCAGCAAAAGAAAAAGGGAAAGAAACGGGCTGGGGAGAATAAGGCTCTGTAACAGAAGCTGTCCATTACAAATCCAACTGGAACAAAAATTTTCTGTTGCAGATCACTTCAAAACAGATGTTTCTTTCATAATCGTGCAATCGGGAGGAAAACAGAGAAAAAGGAAGTGATCGCATCCTCCCAAGTGCTGTGAGTTTTGTAGCATTCAAAGAGATACATTTTTCGTTTTGAAAGAATTGAAAATGTGTCAAGCTGCTCTAGCTATTAATCCACACACCCAGCCTGAACTGGGATGGAAGTGATAAGCAGTTTGATATCAAGTCTGTACTGGTTCTTTGGCAATCGTTTAATATTATCTTGGATGTGACTAGTGAAAAATACTATAAAGAATAATCATGTTGCACCACGCCCTGAGCTGATTTCCACCCTTGTCCTGCGAAGCCGCTCTGTGTGGCAGCCAAGGTCTTATCCGGGCCGTGCAGGCAGCAAGACCTCAGGGCAGGGCTTACTGAGGACCTCAGGAAGAGTGAGAGCCTCTCCTCTTCCAGGAAAACTTTGATTTTTCCTGTCTATTTTTTCCTTTCTGTGCATGGCAGTGAGATGCAGCCCTCCCGCCACCCGCCCGGCAATACCCTGTTGCTCAGCAACCCCATAGTTGCTGAGAAGGCTCTTTTCCAGCAGCAAACCTGGGCTGAAGAGGAAGATGTGATGATATGACACCCAAAACCTGCCATTTAGGTTGGCCAAGCAGCAAAATCCATGTGAGCAGATGCAGGTCAGTAACAGCAAAGACCCTGGCAGCAATGTCAGCTGAGGAGCAGCAGCACTGCACCTTCTGCTCCTCTGCATCTGGGCTCTTTTGAAACACTTAGTGGTGATTATCCCAAATTATTTAATTCATTTTAACTAATTAAAAAGGTCTCCTGCTCTGCAAAGCCATTTCCGGTGTCCCAGTTAGATCCAGAGCATGCAGCTGGCACCACAATTTTGCTTGGAGTGAGCCAGCCAGCAGCACCGATGAGATGGGAAAGGGAGGCTGCAAAACTCTGCTGACATGAAACCCACCCCTGGGAGCAGCTGGCATTGATCAGGGGGAGATGGGCAATAGACTGGGGTGGAAAGAGTCAGTGGGGAACAGCTGGATTGCGTTAATGAATTGGGTGGAAAGTGGGAGGTGGGTTAAGTAAAAGGTGTATTTCATCCCGTAAATACTTGGGAAAAATCAGCCTGTACTTTCCTTATCTCCTCCAGATCTAGCAGTACAGGTAGGTCCTCTCCCACCTCGATGAGTAGCTGGAGATCACAGCCATACCCTATAAACCCACAGCCATTGGGCTCTGCAGGGACTGGGTGTTTTGGGGACCCAGGAGCTCCAGTGCCCACAGGGTTGTGGCCAGAAGTGGGGCTGTGCTGCCAGGTGTGTTTCCACACCTCTCATGGCATGTGGAGAAAGGAGGGATTAGGGGACAGAGGCTGGATAAACACTTTCACCTCTGTTGGTAGAAACCATTCCAAAAGCTGCAACTGATCTGACTTTGATAGGGCAGTACGTTCATATCGGTCCTTTTTAGAAATTTTTAAAAATTATAACTTCTAGAAAACTAACCAGGCTTTTCTGTTAGGGCCACGTTCTCACGTGGTTAATGGTGTTGCATAGAAGTGTCTTGTCACAAGTTTTGTGAAGGTCCCATAGGGTCATTAGGGCAAACCGATCCTTCCAGCAGACACCATGCAATCCACGCCCTGAAAATCCCACAACCTGGCACACGGAGAAGACCTACAAGGCTTCTGCAGACCTGGCTGTTTGCCAGCTGACCACAATACCTACGTGCCATGTCACCAGAAGGAAAGGAGAACAAATACAGGTTTGACATTACCCGCTGAATAACCTTGGTAAAAGAGAGGCCACTTTCAGCAGCACAGCCCCTCTCACAATGCTCAGCAAGCTGTGGTTTCTCACCTGCCTCTCTGGGCTAGTTCAGATGTGTATCTACTCATTTTTGAGCTTTGGGTTTCAATGCTGTGAGCATGAATGAGTGTTTCCTACACACGTCGTCTGTGCTCGGGGACGGCCCAGCCTGAGCAGAAATGTTTGAGGGAAGGAGGGAGCTCAGACCCTGGGGGTAAATGCAAACGCCAGCAGCAAGCTTGAGGTGAATATGATGGACCAGCTCCCACTCTTTGAATAAAAAGTTGCTTTTATAACACTTCAGGGTGATGCAGGTCTGATACACTGTAAGAAAGAGAGATAAACATTGCTTTACGTGTGCCTGAACTATGCAAAAGTGCAAGAATAACACAGACACTGAGGTGTCATTAATAGCACAGAAGCCCTGCTGTCCATGTAGTGGGTTTTTGTGCCAGAGCCCAGGATTTGCCATGTGAAAGGCTCAGTTACCAGCCCCAGAGGCTGAAGCCCTCCCCTTTCCATGGGGCAGCGCAGGCTGAGGAACCAGGAGACAGGAGCCTGGGTGTCTGCTCCTAAAATTACAACAGAGGATTGAAGACAGAAGGAAGGCAATTAAATTAGTAAAGAAACTGGAGGGTGTGTGTTTTATATATTACATAAAGACAGATTGCTGGTGTGTAATTTTGGTACCATCCGGAGAAGAGCTGGGCAGGGACAATGTGAGCACCAACGCTGCAGAGCTGCTGGCAAGAAACAGTGGGCAGGGCTGATTCCTGCAGAGGGGAGAAGAACAATGTACCAGCAAGAGAAGAGGCCCGGGATAAACTTCTGGAGAGTGCCCCTCTCCTTTGCAGCTTCTGTGGGATTCAAAACATCCCCCTTCCATCTCAGCAGGGCTTGTTATCCTCCTCTGTCTGTGCTGTACCCTCTAGACAAACCCTAAATGTTACTTTGTCCATTTTTTGCATAGGGATGCACCAGGAGACGAAGCAACCTCCCACAAGGGCATGGAGCTGAGCAGAGATCCTGGATCTCCCAAGTGCCACAATTCATGAGCATCTGTGCTTTAAAGAGTTGCCTTGCACTTTTAGGATCACCTTCCTCCAGCAGCCCCTCCACAAAGTGAGGGGCAATTGCAGAGTCCAGCATGCACCCCTGTGGCTCTCATGTCCCTGTGTCCCATCAGACTGTGGTCAAATGCTGGAGGGGATAATAAAGGATGGCTACAGTGCACCTTTTCTTCCATTAAAAATGTGCTAGGAAATGGTCTGCCCACTTGGTGGGAGTAGTCCAGCTGGAGGAGGGATGAGAAGTCTCCAAAGCCCCAGTCTGCTCCCCACTGCTCCCATGGTGAGATATGGCCCAGGAGAGCCTCACGTGTCAATGAAAACATGACAGCTGGGGGCAGGAGAGGAGCCAAGCCCAGTGCCACCACAGCAACATGGGCTGCCTGGGGCCAGGGTACCACTTGCTCCTTCAAGGTGTGCTTTCCTGGCCCTGAGCAGCAGCCTGCCAGAGCTCCTGGCATAGTCCTGTGCCCAGCACCCAGGGCAGGATGGGTAGCCAGCAGTTTCTGTAATTTCCAAGTCTTTGTCCTAATGAGAACAGATTTTGGGTGTGACCACAGTAATTTCTAAATATATATGAAACCTCTGACATGCTCCTGAGTTTGTTCCTATTCCTTTCTCTAACTTCTTTCCAGTGCCAGGGCCATCAAGAAAAGACATTCAAAAGCACACAAGTCTTGCTGAAAAGTCCCGTTTTCCAAGAGAGGCTTAGAGGCCAGGCTGTTATGTCAGCTGGGAGTTTTGGAAAGCTTCAGGCTATCCTGCTTTCTGTGGCATGAAACCTTGTGGTGCAATCACTGCTAAACAATGCAGTTCTCAAGAAACAGAGCACTGATGATTCCACCTGACAGCCTTTCCAGTGCTTTTATGAGAAGGGCAAACCAAGCCAAGAAAGCATCTGAGAAGTCAAGCCATGCACCCTCACAAATCTCCAGGAATAAAGCAACACCAAGGGTCTGGCTTCTGGTAAAATGTGCCTTTCTGCCACGCTATTACTCCTTCCAAATCAGTTTTCACTAAGTGTCCCACGTGTGCCCTTTGCTCCAGCGACAGGATATCCTTCATTTGTCTGCACCAAGTGCAGATGAGCACTTCTTCATGCTGTTTTCCAAGTCGGCCGATGGGAGGGTCAGCAGGGGCCAAAGCAGCTGCAACAAGTAAAGGAAAGATAACCATGGCAACCCAAGTTATCTGCATCCTCCATGTATTTCCTTCTCCCCACCCCACTTCATATCTTTCCCACCCAAACCTCAAGCCGATAGAGCCAGTGACCAGCTGGCAGGATGGGGACTGCAGCAGTGTCTCCCGCACCCAGAGTGTCTTGCTGTGTTTCGGGGCTCACCACTGAAGGCTGAAGTCATCAAAAAGAGACCAAAACCGTAGAGAGGGACAACTTGCAAAAAGCAGAGCTCTTCGCTTCTGTAGATGGGGCGCTGGATATGTTGCCTTTCCTCCAGAGTTGCAGATGCATTGATGCTGCTCCTGGTTTTGGCTCTGAGCTGTAACCCTTCCACAGCAGCAACAGCTTCTCCGCCTCTGCCCCACGCCAAACCCAGCTACAGTTTTGGCCGGACTTTCCTGGGACTTGATAAATGCAACGCCTGCATTGGGACATCCATATGCAAGAAGTTCTTTAAAGAGGAAATAAGGTCAGAAACTCAGCACAGTCGTTTTTAAGGCATTCTGTGTAGTAATTTGAAAGTTGCCTGTTAGAATTTCCAAGTACTTTCATGGACAATGCAAAGAGTAGCTTAGCACCCAGTTGCCATTACAGCACTCAGTGTTTTAATAATGTTTATAAGCTGCTGCTTTGTCTCTTTGCTTCTAAAGCCATGCAAACATGATGAGACTTCAGCCCTGAATTCTAATTTGTACGCGGGAGTAATAGGCACAAATTTCTGCCTACTAAGTGGCTCCAAAAAAATTCAAGGCAGCGATGGGGGAAGGGAAGAGGGAAGAAAGAAATCAGCTTGTTTAGATTTACTGGAAACATTTTATTATGAGCAACTGACTCAAGGCAAAGGGGGCTTAGCTTTGTGTGCTCCCAACAGAGTACGTTAACTACAAACATATAAACATGCTATAAAATTTTGTACCAGGTGCAACAACGTGAATGTGCAGAATTTCACGTGCGTTTTGACTAAGATCAAAAGTGATCTAAACCTGCCTGAGGCATGAGGACTTCTGCGCATGAGGTTACCCACGCACTTGAAAATAGAACGTGGCTAAATTACTGGTACATTTTGGGGAGATTTGTGTGAGGACTTGAAGGCAGAAATTGCATCTGCCTCAATGTTGATGAGACGTACTCTGTCCAAGTGGTCATCAGACCAATCCAATCACTTTTAGGCTCAAAAGCAGAGCTTATCTGACAACAGCAGGGAAAACGTTGCCAGTTGTATTTGGGGAGAAAGTTAAAGGCAGTGCTTGGCAGAGGAAGGGTTTATTGGGTCTGATATGATTTATAGAGCCATATGCACTTTCTTTTATAGATATAAAAGCCTGGGGGAGAAGAAATGATTATAGTAAAATTGTATTTTTAATGCTATAATGTAAGTAGTATAGTATTAGACAAATCACCGTTTTTATCTTAAACTATCCTATAAAACGTAGCATAGTAAAACCATAATGGTTTGTCTGGGATGGACTTGTAATTCCAGACATCCATCCTTCCCCACTGCCACTGGAAAAAGGCAGCTTGCAGCTTTGCTAAGCCAAAGCAGTCCTTGCTGTTGCACATCGGGGGTCCCAGTCCTTGTCACTTTGCCCTTTGGCTTTCCACCTCTGCCGTCCCAGAGCGAGCAGTAAGAGAGGTGCAGAGGGCCCAGTGCCAGGTTTCTCCCAGCCCAGCCTGGACTCCTGTCCCAAAATGCAGGATGGATCTGCAATCAGGGGTGCATTCAGGGTGGGGTCTGCTCTGCATTTTATTCCCTGCTGCAGGATGGCACCGGAGCTGGCTCCTGCCCCATGCCCCAACCTGCTGCAGCCTCTTTGCCGCTCACCTGTGCAGGGATTTTAGGGACCTGGTGCAAAGCAGCTCCCTTTTGCTTACTCCCTCTTGGCCACTGGGGAGGACGGGGCCATGCAGGTTCCCTCAGCCCTGCCAAAAACAGCAGAACTGCCTCTGGCTGTGGGGTTCCAGCCGCACCGTGCCTCGGGCTGTGGAGAGAGGTGCTACGTGAGCCAAGGCAGGAGGGCCCCGCGCTGGCTTCCCTCCAGGGACAGTGGGAATGGGATGTGCAGAGTGTCCCACTGGGGTCCAGGAGTGCAGAGCCACAAATGTGGGAGCACCATGCTTCTGCCTCAGGGAAGGTAAAGGGGCTTCCTAATCCAGAGACTTCTTTTTCTCTCCCACCAGCCCACAGTTGGCTTCCCACAATTCAGTGATAACATGCAGTTCTGCTCTGGGTACTTCGGGAAAAGGAACTTAAAATGTTCTCCTGAGCAGTCACTCAGCTTCAGGCTTTCCTTTGCAGGGGTAAAACTTGTTCTCCCACTTGATTTCTTGAAAAACTGGGATTTTTTTTGGCAAGTGGGAGGTTAAACAGGGGAAATTTCAGGGGTGCTTACGCTCTTTGATCCACCCTCATGTATCTTTTCACATGTTCACAAAGGTGGATGGCACTTGGGCTTCTCTGTGTTAATTCACATTAGAACATGCTTCATTAATTCTCCATCATTTCTGGGAGCTCTGACATGCATTCACAGTAAGAAGATGTGGGTTTTGTTCCCAGAACGGCTGGTGACTCATCTTGTGCTCTAATGTTCTATGCTTCCCTTATCTTTGCCCAACTTTATCCATCTGTAAATGAGAATACCAAGCCTGCCTACCAACTGTACTGAGAGCAGAGTGCAGTGAAAGTTTTCGTAAAATATTAGGTTTTCAAAACTCTGCAGAACTAAGCTGACCAAAACTATTCACAGACTTGTGCCAATGCTGGTGCTGAGGTTTGTCCAAAAATAATGGGAAAGGAGCCTGAAAAAGCTGGAATGCTTCAATTTGCTGGGGGTTCATGTGGTATTTCTTTTTTTGTTTGTTTGTTTTAAGACTTACTTAATTTTAAAAAAAATTTAAAATTCGAAATGCAAGCAAAATTATTTTGGCTGAAAATAATCTCATTGAGGAATAAAGAAAAACAAGTTTGGATTTCTTCAGCACCTAGTTCTGGGTTGATCTAAAATCTGTGACTCCCTTATTCACATAGATCTCACTGAAGGTCTTAGAGCACATGCAGGCCCTCAGCTAAAAGGCTTCATACGAGAGGGAGTTGTTGTTACAGCACAACTTGATGATGAATCTTGAAAGTATCTAGCAAGTGTGCCAGGCCAGCGCTGTGCTGCCCAGAAACGACGCCAAATACAGACTTGCTGCAGCCCATGCCGGGTTCCCAGGCCCGTGTGGCTCTCCCCCAAGAGCTCTGCAGAGGAAATCACTCCATCCACACTCAAGTTAACGCTCAGCCCTGGATTTCACACATCCATGTGCTGCTTGCACGCGGGAGGCGGCGCTTTCCTGCCCTCTGCCTGACGTGAGCTCCCCTGAACGCACACGCTTGAGTCAAGTCACAAGGCATATTTGTGCTTAACTTAAAAAAAAGAAAAAAGAAAGAAAGAGAAACCCAGCCCAGAGCCATCTCTTCCCTGTACGTGCCTGGCACGCTGTGCCCGCTTTGCAGATTAGGCACTGGGAGGGGTCCCGATGCACAACAAATCACACTGAGGCACAGCAATTATTGTTTTCTTTAGTCATAGCTCAAAACCAGACACAAAAAAACCCCCAAAGCCAACCAAAACCAAAAAATGTGTTGATTTTCATGTCAGGCGCCCTAATTGTAGGGAATCTTCAATTTCATATTGGGCAAAATGCCCAAACAACCAAAATGCTGGAATCCACCAACCTGTTCACACAAGGCGCTGGGCTTCTCCACTTTTGGTCAGCCTCCATGGTAAATTTTGGGGAGGAGACACATGGCAAGAGTTGAAAGCCAAAGCAGGGGAAGCACCAGGGTTTCCCCCATCCTGGGGGAGCTGATCTGCACAGGGTCTATGGTGTGGGGGAAGGGAGACGAGGTGCCGCCTTCAGGAGGGATCGTCTGATCAGTCTCAGATGATGGCTCGTGTCACTGAGCCAGTTATTTGCCTGAAATCTTGGAAAATTAATTCTCCCCTCCAGTTTCTCTGTGCTGATTTCACACATGAAAGTTGAAAGGAAAGACCAGCTTCGGCTTTCAGACTTGTTAATGTCTTTTCGTAAAACTCCAGCTAGGCTAATCCTGCAGGGAACCTCTCGCCTCTCCTCTTTCACTTCTGAGCTACCGGCTTTAATTTATGGTGAGATTAAATTAGGATGTGCTTTCTTACGCACTTGGGCAAGGAGCTGAGGGCAGGAGGGTTCAGAGGCAGCGAGTGCAGGGTGTTGGCCAAACCAAAGGTCAGAGTTCGGCTCTTTTCCAAGAGCAGGTTACAGACACACTCCCAGAACAGGCACCATGCTCCTCAGCTCTGGCATGTGCGACGCGTGTGTGGGCAGGGCTGAGGGGGCTGCTGAAACAAAAAAAAAATTACCTAATTACCCAGCCCATATGCTCCCCTCCTGTGCCTGTGTGGGGGGAGCAAATTAGTGCAAGATCTCCATGGCTACAGAGGTGCTGCACGCCCAGGCCACACGCACCCTGTCCCCCCATCACACCCCAAACTCTGGTGGTGCCAGGGAGGTCATTCATCCTGGCTGCTGAGATACAGTCAGGGATGTCAGGGGAGACGTGTTGACCCCAGCACTGAGTAAAGCCACCACCTCAAATCGAAGGTCATTTTGGTATTTCCAAATGCTTTTATTGTCAGGAGGTTTTATTATCAGGAGGGTCCTTTGAAGTGTCAAGCACTCCTTTTTTGGGACCCTTTCTCTAGGATTAAGGAAATTTAAAAACACTGGGAATTCTTCATGAACCAAAACCCTGTAACCTTCTCCATTTCCTCCCTCCCTGGCCCGAAAGATTCCATGTGGGTGTTTCATCCCTCACCCCATGGCACTGTTCATGACAAGGGATGGTTTAAGTGGAAAGCAAAGAAGGACATTTTTTCCAAAGCACATTTCCTCAGCTGATGGTTTCAGCCTGCTCACCTCACCCCGGTGCCCGGGGCCTCCCACACAGGGTCACTCGGCCTTCTCCAGGCGATGCCAGAAAGCCCCTGGGGCCGGCCTGGAGGAGCTGAGCGGGGCGGGCGCTGTGCGGGTGTCCGTGTGGCTTTTAACCCGCTCTCCGTGGGGCTCTCGTTTTGGTTTGGCAGGTTTGACACCTGGCTTTCTTCTCGTTTAAAGCTGCCCCCCAGCTACCTGCTCAGCTACTCGGGCAACTACACCGACGATGCGCAGAGCTGGCGCCTGGTGGACATCACCCGGCTCACCTCCAAGTACCAGCACGACCGGGCCGACAAGCGCATCTGCACCTCGCTGCTCAAGACCAAGACCTGCAGCCTGGAGCGGGCCCTGCGCCGCACCCAGCGCTTCCAGAAGTGGCTGCGGGCCAAGCGCCTCACGCCCGACCTGGTCCAGGTCCGTGTCCCGCGGCTCCGGTGCCCCACCATGGCTGGGGGAGCAGGGGGAGAGGGAGTTCCGTGTGGTTTAGCGGGGTAAAAAGGGTCTGAAGGGGATGCAACTTGCTGGTTGGAGGGTGAGTTTGGGTGGTGGCTGGTGCTCTTCTTCCTGCCCGGTCGGCGGAGATGGGGCAGCCCTGCGTGCCCCCAGCCAAGACAAAGGGGAGAAGCAAAATGAGGCCCTGGTGGGAAGAAAAGTGCCACAGTGCAGGGCCAAGCCCACCCAGCCACAGGTAATGCCATGGCACAGCCTGTCCAGTGCTCGAAGTGCTTGGCCCTGGCGAGGAAGGCATCAGCTCCTGGCTCCTTGTGCAGGCTGAGGCTGAAGGCCCGTGGAAAGCCATAGCACCCATTGGCTTCAGGCACGGGGATAACAATGGGCCACGAACACAAACACGGCAACAGATCCATTGGGGAGGTTGCTGCTATTACTTTTTCTAGTATTCCAACACGTCTCAGCATTGTGTGTTTGCTTTGGATTTTTTTTTTTGGTCATAAATTTGCACCCAAAAGGGCAGCCCATGCCTTGAGAGTGATTTTGCTTTGGGCCAGGGACCAAGTCAGCGTGGGCCTCTCTTGTTTGTGGCTGGCAGGACGAGGGGCATGGGCAGAGCCAGAGCCTCAATTACTCATCCTCCTGCCATCCATAGCAAATGACCTCAGGCACAAACAAGCACAGTGCACTTTCTGCCACAGTCCTGGGGTGTCGCAGGCAAAGCCAGGACAGGAGCACCGTGTGTGGGCATCGCTGCCACCAGATAGATAGGCAGAGATAGCACAGGGCATCCCCCTCACCCCACCCAAACAACAGCAAAACATTGCAATAAGCACTGGAAAGGGCCAGGGGCCGGGGTTGGATACACACTGAACAACACCCTGAGAGGCAAAGAAAGATTATTCCAGTACTTCTCCCCCTTCCAAGAAAGAAGTGACTGTGAAAAACAGACTTCATTTTTTTTCTATAAAGGCAACTGCTTGCTGCAAACACTCAGCTTTGTTGAGTGCTAAAGCTATACTGCTTTAGTTTTTCCTCTTCTGTTACCCTGTGGAGCAGGATATCTGAGGAGGCAGCGTGAGAGATCTGCTGGGGCTAAGCCCGGGCTGCACTGGGAGGGATTCACCCAAATCGCTGACAGTCCAGCACAAGAGGTCACCCTGAAGTCACCCTGAAGGGCACAGGAGGGCACCCTGAAGTATGTGCCTCCCAGGTGGCACATACCTGACAGGGAAAAGCTTTTTTGGGGCAAAGCTACACTGTACTTTGTCTAGTAACCCTGGGAGAGGCCCAATGGAGAGGGGTCAGTGTATCACTTCCACTCAGAGCATCCCTCATCTGAGCTTGTGTGTCCAGGGAAAATTCCTCCTTGGGGTGGCAGGCAGCAGATTCCCAGGCATCTGCTGGCCACCACTGTCTCTACAGGTAGCACTGCATGGGGCTGCAGGAGGATGAGTTGGGCTGTCAGGTCCTCCAGCCTTTCTGGAATGTCCCAGGTGTTTGTGCCAAACTGTGGTGCCCTGCCAGCAGCGCTGAGTGAAAAGGAAGGAGTCGAGAGCTTAAAACGTCCATTTGCTGAGCTGGGTGAAAAAGTAACTGGAGAAATGTGGCTCTGTGGTATCTCAGATCTGCTGCAAAGTTAAATCATCAGCTGAGCACAAATGCTTCTCCTTAAAAGGCTCTTCATGTGCTGTACAGTTTTCCCTACCCCGTCCTCTCGGAGTCTGAAGTCCCGGCTGAGCTGGCTGGGTTGCACACACACACACACACACACATATATGGATGCACATGTGCACACACACAGCACCACGCAGAGACTCTGGCTGGGCTGCCCTGACCTTGCACCTATCCAGTTTCTCCCAGGAGCTTGAATTTCCCTGTGCAGCAGCAGTGGGAAGCTGAGCTGACGCCGGCTCCAGGGCGCCTCTGAAGTGAGCTCAGGGCCAGCCCAGGGACAAACTCCCTGGGACATTTCATCAACCCCTGAAGCTTTTTAGCTGGAAAGGGCATGGGAGGCTGCAGGGAGGCACAGACCTTTGCACATCAGCCTCAGGATTGCTCTGCTCATGTTTTCATGGTCCTTTGATTCTGTAGATCAATCAGAGAAACAAAAATTGGAATATAAACACTTCTAACAGCATACAGGTTTAAATACACAGCAAAGCACAGTGATCCAGAAGCCGTGGGACCTACTCCCCCACCTCCAAATTTCAGCAGCAATCACTTTTTAAGATCAGGCATGTGCTCTGCAAAATGGCTTCTGGTCTCACAGTGGTCTAAATTGAAAAACAGACAGTGGCAGCAACATTTCAGTCATACTGTGTGTGTGTGTTTGTATTTGAGACCCCCCCTCCCACCCCCACTGTGTGGACCACAGTGTGACCTTCCCAATCCAGCCAGCCAGCCGCACAGAGATTGGGATCGCCTTCCTCTCTGGCCACCCCACGTGCCCTCCTCCCAGCTGAAAACCAACAGTTCTGCCTGCCCTCAGCCCAGCACCACTGCCCCTCTGCGAAGTTTGCTGGGCAAACACGTTGGTAACCCAGCATGAGCCACTGGAGAGGGGTTTTGGGCGTACCATGCGTCCCTGCAAATACTTACCTGAAGGACTGCTCTTATGGCTTTATTCTCCCCTTCTCCCTCTTTTCAGAGGTGTTAACAGCACACCTCTCTCAATGCCTGACACAGTGCCCACCCTGGTTCACAAAGCTGCTGGTGCTTGTTCTCCCTCCCCTGCAGTTTACCCTATATAGCAGCACTGGGGAAAGCTAATGGGCCCAGGTAATTTTGTCTTACAGACAGAGCATTACAACAAACCATAACGTGCTTGAATCAAAATGACAGACCATGAAGTAACGTTTTTCCACTTTACACTGCCTGCCCTGCCTGACCCAGCCATCAGCTGAGCCGCCTGCCACAGTGATTATTTCACCCGCCACAGTGAAAATCTTTATTAGATGCAGCAAAGTCTTCAGTCTTAAAACCCAGCCTGCCTCAGAGACAAGCAGGATTTGGCTGGGGCTCAGCCAGCACGGCAGCCCCAGCCACCTGATGCTTCTCCCAGGGGCTCATCACCTCAGACTGCGCTGGGTGCTTTCCCTGTTGGAGGGGAAGAGCAACAACAAAGCAGGTTGGTTTCAGCACAGATCGCCCACAGGGCAAATTTACAGCCCTGCCTACAAAGCACAGCCTGGAAAATGCTGAAGGCAGATGGAGGAAAGGAGTGCCAAGGTGAAAAGCCAGCAATTGCAGCCCCTCTCTAGGACAGACCGTTTGAAACTACTGACCAGCAACTACTGACCGGCAACTACTGACCAGGACCTTGTCCTGCCCTCAGCAGATGCACCAGCACCCCAGTTATTTGGCCTCTGAGTCCAGTCCACATCACTCTGCTTGCTGCACATGGGCAGCAGCTCACTCCCCTGTCCATTAGTCCATCCTAGGGAAGGATGGGCACTATGGGGCTCCTGGAGCCACCTTCCAGAACTGTCACATCTTTGACCCGGTACCTCATCACCAGAGACTTCCATAAACCTGCTGGCAGTAGGGATGAGCTCCTCAGGGCATCCTTACTTTCTTTGTTTTGGGAGCAAAGGAAACCCTTGGATTCACATGGCCAGGAGCTGTAGGTGCTTTGACACTCACATCCAAGTGTTTACTCCTGGATTCCACCCTAAACCTGGTAGTTTGGTGAAGCTGTACCCAGGTAGTGGCTCATGGGGCAGGAGACAGCCATGCTCCTGGTCTGGGCCATCCCTCCTCAGGCTGACTGAAGAGAAAACAAAGCAAGAAGAAGTTGTCTTCCAGAAATTGTCTTCATGTCCAAGTGAAGTCCGGACGTGTTGTGCTACATACACATATGTATGTATACATGGAGTGTAAAATGTCAGGTACTGTGCAGTAGGGGTTAAAAAATCACAGCTGAGTTCAGGCTTTGCAGGAAGTACTCACTATCAGATATAGAAATGTGGGTATTTAATCAAAGTAAATAAGAAGCTTTCCATATCAATCACAAACAACATGTCAGGCTGTCTGTCAGGTCTTATTCTCTGGGGTGATAAGTTGCTGCAAAGGACTTAAGATATTCTCAGATAAATCTGTATCTCCAGTGTCTCGAGTATGTGTTCTTCACATTTGTCTTCCACTGACAGTTTTTGTCTGACAGTTTTACAACTCCAGCTCCTTTTCTGCTGTAGGGATGTTTCCATCAGTCTGCAGGAAGGTGAGACCCCTCTCCACTGAAACAATCAAGCAGGTGCTGGGCTTTACAGTGATGTCTGTCTGCTGAAATCAAAAGGCCCCATTGTCCGGTTTTTGTGGATCAGGGCTTCATTAAACTGTAGGAAGCTGCACCTTGCGAAGGTGGCATCACCCAGCTCTGCTCCTCTACTCCCACATCTCTGCTGATGTACCCAAAACTGTTCCTCAGGAAAGCAGCAGCCATGAGCACCACACGCAGTGAGTGTCCACATCTCTGTTAAAGAGGATGAGCTCTGACCTCGGAAAAATCCTAATTACACCTTCCATGCCTTCTCCGCCACTGTGATTTCTGTTCCTGCTGTGTACTCTTCAGGGTCTCAGCTTTTGAATTGCAAACTCCTGGAGGCAGCAAGGCTTTCTAACTTCAGCTGCAAATATTTGCATACACACTGAGCTGCAAGAGACTTTCTCTACCATTTATCTCTTTCTTAACACAGTTCTGTTCTCCTCGTTTTTTCTCACTTCTCCTCCAAAGGGAAAGTGACAGAGTCAGCCACAACGTTCCTGCAAGTGCTGCAAGACAGAAATCCATAACTATCCCTCCCCCTGCACCCCTTCCGTGGTTTTAGATAATTGATTGAGAAAATATTTCCTTGATAAGGCTACACCAAAGGAGAGAAGTGTATGAAGACTTGCAGCTGGAACTGAGGAGAATTATTTTTGACAAATGTTTTATTCTTTTGGGGGAAAAAGGTTTTTTGAGTTTTGTGAAACAACAGTTCAGTTGGGGTTGAGTTTCCCAGGTAGTTTGTACCAGCTATTGGCATTTAGGACTTGTTTTGTACAACTGATGACCAAGGAAGGGACTTCACTGAGGCCAGCGGGGATACAGAGGAGAAGACATGGGACATCCAGTCCTTCCTTTCCACCTCCAGCTGGGAGAGTGTCATACTCCTCCTTTCCATGTTTCTTTATTTCTTCGTCATGGCTGGGTAACTACGTGTTCTATGCCAAGTGAACAGCTCGCACAGGAAGGGCTGAGAGGGACCTACCTCGGAGTTACCAAATGACCTGGGGAGATGCTGCGTCAAATCTTTGCTCTCAGCATGAAGGATGGCAGGGAGCAGCGTGAGCTCCAGTGCCTTTTGTTCTGAAGCACATCTCCCAGCCATCAAATTATAAAGAAAACACAAAAGAGTAAATTTGGCTACTGTGATAATTTTTTATAAAGAGGCTTAAAAAACCCTGATTGCCTTCCCCAGCAGAGGCATGGCAAGGCAGTGCTTCCGTGCCACTGTGGGCAACCCTCCACACATTCACTCCCCTTGGCTATTAAGGAAGACTAACTGAAAAATTTTAAAAAAGGCCATTTTTGACTATGAAGATATAAATTTCTATGCCATTTATACCAGCTGTAGATTGCTTGTGCAATTCTACAAGCCAAACCTCCAAATCTGAATGATGAAATCCAGTAATAATTGACTCCATTAGCCCAACGGTTCTCTGTTTGTTGCTGGTATTTACAAAAAATACTCACAGGCTATTCAAAT
The DNA here is from genome assembly GCA_013397565.1 of Ptilonorhynchus violaceus. Classification (NCBI taxonomy): domain Eukaryota; kingdom Metazoa; phylum Chordata; class Aves; order Passeriformes; family Ptilonorhynchidae; genus Ptilonorhynchus; species Ptilonorhynchus violaceus. The sequence goes on from VZRJ01002938.1 coordinate 470,467, forward strand.
TTGGTTTTGATAGCTAATGCGTGAGTTTATCAGAGAGAGAGCACATCCTGTGCTTATACTCACACACAATGTTTATTTACATTTTTAAAGTGTGTTTACTGACCTTAGAAAATAGTCTTTCCAAGAAAGCTGCTCGCAGGTTAAGCAAACAGTGAGGCGATCCGAAGATTATTTAACGAGGGAAGTGACTCACTGGCCTAACAACAGGAGGGCCTCCACAGAGAGCCGGGATGCCAGGGCTGGAAATCTGGGTGGAGGGAGGAGTCCCGCAGTGAGGAGAGACCTGGCGTTGAGCAGTCAGGGGAATATGAGGTTCGCAGTGCCCATGAATGGGAGCCATTCTGGAAACTTCAGTAGTGACCTGGCATTTTTGAATGGTTTGCTGCCGAGATCCCCCACGTCCCCACATCCTTCAGCGCTGTGCCGCAGTGGGCAGAGCACAGAGGTGCCCATACCCCCAGCATGGTCCAAGCACATTGCAACACCTCAGGCTGGAAATGAGACATCCCTGCCGTGTTTTCCCCTCTCACCAGGGCCTGTCTAGCCCACTGCTGCGCTGCCCATCCCAGCGTCTCCTGGACAGGATCGTGCGGCGCTACGCGGAGGTGCCGGACGCCGGCAGCATCTACATGGATCACCTCACCGACCGGGACAAGCTGCGCCTGCTGTACACCCTGGCAGTGAACCCACACCCCATCCTCTTACAGGTACGAGCCACCCTGCCCCAGCTCAAACACCACAAGCAAACCCTGGCATGAGACGTGTGCCAGCCCCAGGTCCCAGCCGTGGCCTTTGTCAGCTCCCTGGCCTCCAAAAGGCATGTTTCTTCTGTGGGGTCGGATGGCTGAAACCGAGCAGACTCATGACGTGCTCCTTGCATCAGTCTGTCAAGCTGTGGAGAGACAGCGATGTCCAGACCCTTAAATAAAACAGAACGCAGGTGGGTTATTGCACCAGAGCACTGTGAAAGCCAGGGTTTTACACGTCCCCGATATTTCACAGTGTTCGGTTTGCATTGCTAATGCATCACTTAAAATCACAGCTTGTTGATGAAAAAGAAAGAGCAAGATTTCTCATGCTCCACGTGCCGGTGCTGTGTTTTCCATTTGCCTGCCGCTGGTAACTAGCCCTGGATTTCAAAACTCTGGGTTTGAAGGCAGCGATCTGGGAGGCCCCACACCCCTCCCCTGGACTCCTTCTGGCATGTCTGGCATGTGGCTCCTCTCTTTCCTTGTCTCCAAGGGAGTATCCTCACCTTTCCCCACCCCACCTTTAGTCCTCATTGCTGTTTCTTGCAACCCTTTATGATTCCACAAGGAAAAGAAGCAGCATCACCCATCTCTGGCCCCAGGCCACTGCTGCATCAGCAGCTCACAGGGCTCTGTGTGGCCCCAGGGAAGGGGAATGGTGCTCGTGCTGTGGGAGGCTCCTGGGATCATTCACCCACCCCAGCCAGGGGTTATTGAGATGTGAAGCTGAGGCTCTTAGCACTCTGAAGATATGGGAATGCAGCTTAAAGAGGTGAAAAAAACATGCCAAAGAGAAATGGCTTGATTTTACATGGTTGTCCAAAACGCCTTCACAGCAGAAGGGAGAAACAACCTTAAACATGAAACTGGACGAGTCCATAACGCCTTGGCAGGGTCTGAGGCCCTGGGCAGACAGAAAAGTTATAATGCAAATGACAGAAAGCTTTAGCTTTGCAGTCATACGGTTTGGTTTCCACCTGGGATAACTGTGCTGCTGGCACGAGCTGCAGGGATGCAGGGAGCCCAGCCCAGGTGTCCCCACTGGAGCAAACACCCAGCACTTCAGTCCCTGAGACTGCAAATCTCTTACAAAAGAGCCTGGCAGTTCTCACCAATTAGCAAAAACTGCTTTAGCCCCACCTCAGCTCCGAGCTGTGACTTCATCTGTTCAGCGCTCATGAGGGACCCATCAAAGACACCTAAAATTAGCTGTTCTGTGGCTAAAATTTTCATGAATTTGAAACCTATTATTATCTTGGACTTTCCAGTTAGCTTCTCTTGTAGAATAAGCCTTGAAATACCAGATTCTTCCTTCATTACAAAAAACAGGACCAAAGGGGAAAAAAAAAAGCATCATAACTACTCCAGGATGGGGCAGTTAGTGCCGTTCCCAGCTGCCGGGGCAGGATGGGGTGAGGGAGGGTTGCGGGCCTTAGAAACCGAAACCCAACGCTGCTGCTTGGAGATAGGGGAGGGAGGTGGGTCCGTGGGCAGAGGGCAGGGATGATGCCCCCATTCCCGCTCTCCCTGGCAGATCTTCCCCGACGTGGAGGGCTGGCCCTTCCCGCGGTACCTGGGCTCCTGCGGGCGCCTGGTGGTCAGCGCCAGCACCCGGCCCCTGCGCGACTTCTCCGGCGCGGCCGCCGAGGTGGCCGCGGACCTGGCCCTGCAGCTCCTGGCCGTGCTGCGCTCCATGGCCACCAACGACCTCAACTACTTCTTCTACTTCACCCACGTGGACGCTGGCACCTTCGGCGTGTCCGGCAACGGGCATCTGTTCATCCGGGATGCCAGCACGCTGGGCATCATCGACAAGGAGGAAGGTACTCAGCGGGCTCATCTGTCGCGGGAGGGCTCGGGAGGCAGGGCAAACAAATCTTTCTCCTTCCACCTTTGTCCCTCCTGCTAGTTGTTTGGTTTTTTTAATTTAATTAACCAAACACCGCTTGCTGAATTAAATAATGAAAAATTAGTTATAGGAGAGATCGTGGCTCTGAGTCGGCAGGGCGGAAGGTATTTTGTGTGTGCAGTCGGTGGTTTGGTGAGCACTCTGTAGCTGGCAGCAGCTTTCAGTGTGCACAGCGTGCTGGATGCTCTCATTTGAAGTCTTCCTTTTCAAACTTTTGCCACACAAATGTCAGTATTTGCAAGCAGAAATTTTGTCATTTCATTTGGCTTAAGTATTGGGACAAATTGGACCCTTTTTACATGCATTCATCACATCAGCTAATAATGGTTATTATTATTATAACAACAATAGTAACAAAAGTGTCCTTTTGTCACTTTTACATAAAAGCAATGGTTACTATTCACTTTTCACAGGTTACATTGATCTGCCCCTGGAAGAAGAGCCAGTCAAAGACTATTCTTCCAATAACGTAACAGTTTCATTTTGAATATTCAAATTTTCAAAAGGCCTTTCCTCAGCTCACACATTCAGCTGAGCAGGTCTCAAATATTCAGAAGCAGCTGTCAGAAAATTTTCCACTGGGTTTCCTTTTCTTGTCCCAACAGCCATTACTGTTAACTTGACTCCAGTTAGATGAGCTGCTTTGCAATGTAATGATTTTGGTTAACATGGAAAAAATTACAGGTCTGGGTATTTGTGGTAATTTTTGTAGGAACTCCACATTTTAGGTTTTTTACTCCAGTTCTCATTTTTTTCTGCATCAGCTTGACTTGACAGACTCCTCTCCAGTTCCTCTGACAGGCGGTTCTGCAGAGCTCTGTCATTCAGAAAAATATACATATTTCAGGAGAGGGAAAATTGGCTCATGTACAGCTACAGCACTGAGTCATTTGTGCCTAAAGGTGGTCGTATCCTTTAGATAGCAACAAACCCCATGTTAACACAGAGGTACAGATATCTGTGACTGTCCAAGAGTTCACTGCTGTGCTTCTAACAACCGGTTTAATTGTCCCCAACAGGGAGCCAGCTGATGGACGGCCAACAGGAGTATCAAGATATATTCAGCTGCCTGACTGTGGACTGCCAGTCTGCACTCGTGTCCTGCAGCTCCATCAGGGAGAAGCACAGCCTCGTCATGGTGTGCCAAGAGCTTTTTCCCAAGCTCCTGAGGGGGAAATTCCTGCCCTCCGTGCAGGAGAAGATCGACGGGTTCCTGCAGCACTGCGCCGATGGCCTCGCTGAGGAGCAGGGTGTCAACGAGGCCATCGCGGAGCTGGCTCAGATCCTGAAGCCTCTGCGGTCCTGCGACTCCCGCTTCGCCTACCGCTACCCTGACTGCAGATACAGCGACAAATACTGACAGGGGAGCACCCCCGAGCAGGGTCAGCCCCCTGCCAGTGCGGGGAGCGAGAAGGAACCAGGGTAGCTGGAAAGAGCTGCCCCAAATCCGAGGCTTTCTCATCAAGGCGGAGGAAGAGGAAGCAAAGTGCACACGGGAGTTATTATTCATCTCCCAGAGATGCATTTGTTACACGGGATATAGACGTGGTGTATGGTTTATGGATTATTAGCATTGTCATGAGTGACGAGGGGCTACAGGATTAATAAATCTCATTCACATGCTTGGGCCTCGGAAGAGTTTTCCGTGCCTTTTGTTGAAAAGCAAGGCAGGATGCTCACAACCAGCTAGATAGAGGAGGTTTATAGCCAAGAAAGCCTTTCTGATGGAGATGATATGTACATAATGTGGGATGGATGGAAGCATTTAAGACTTTCCCTGTGGCTATTTTTAATGTGATAAAAATCGTAGATAAACTGAACCACCGGATCAGTTCTGTACCACGACCCATCACAGAGCACTTTCATAAAATGTTTAGATTTTATTACATTTATGGCACACAGAACAGAAAGACACAATCAACAGCATTAAAAAGCTGAAATGTCCCATGTCTCTTGAGACTTAATTTCTCTAATCCCCGAGTATAATTACTTCTACTCTTTCCCAAGCTGATGGACAGTAATCGGAGACCAATATGGGGCTTTGGTTTAAGATGAGAAAAAAAACCCCAACTCCAGGATGTGATTGCTCAGCAGATATTTTCACATTTTTCTCTTTAAAGTGGAGGAACCATTTGCACAAAACCACTCACATGGGAAAATTACCTTACAAGGAGAAGCAAGACAGGCAGAGGACAAGGCATTAATTTACACTGAGCCTGACGAGACTTGCTGAACACTCAGTACTCCAGTGTAGGTGCTGGGGCACCCCCCAAGAGCTGGGGAGGTCTAAGTTCTGACCAGCAAGAGGTACAGCCATCCTCATCCATTTGCCTTCCAAAGGAGGAATTGGCAAGCCATTCCCCAAAGGAGTGACTCAGGCACTTGAAATTTGGGGCGGTGAACTTATTTCACAGCAGTTGTCAACCCAGGGCTGGATACAGGTGCCTCATTTTGTGGGAGATGGTTGCATCAGTTGCAAAACACAAATTTTTCACCCAGAATCTGTCAGTCCCCCTCACATGAACTCTCTGTGGGGTGTCAGAGGCCCACACCAAACCTTCTTTGATGTGTAGGGGTCGGACAGACCTCACCTGGGTTTGGGGCTTTCTTCTGGGATCCAGGCGTGCAGGAGTCACCAGGCAAATTTTACTGAGCTGAGTGAGAAGTGAGGCTTTCTGGATCACCCATAAGTGTTTTCATCATGGAAAGAGTCTTCCTCTAGCCGTGGTTCAAAAAAGAAATTGGTAACAGCATAAAGGCAGAAAAAGATGTGAGTGCATTGGCATCACCAGTGGTTGTTCTGACTTGGGTTGTACAGAGCAGGAATGTAACTCCAGATCTTGTGCTGGCTCTGAGGGGCTCAGTGCATGCAGAGCATCCAGCCTGGAGCTCAAGGGTGGGTGAAGGTTGACAGGACAGGTTGGGCATTCAAAACCACACACACATGGTCTGACACCTTGGGAAATCTAACCCAGGACATTTATTTTGCCTTTCTTCCTGGCATAAAATATCAAGTGCGCCTTTTACCTCTCGAGATGTAGAAACAGTGAAAATAATTTGTAGGTAAATTTAGCTGCAGGCCCAGATGGTCAGACAGCAAAAAGGTTTAAATATACAGCCTCAGCTATGGCTGCAGTCCTCTTTCCTGGTTTCAGTCTATTTCTACATCATGGCTCTCTTCCAGAAAGAAAAACATGTCCTTCACTGAGATCCACAAGGCTGTCTAACAACCTGTTTCCATCAGTTTTTCTTGAATGTGTCTGCATCTCCAACCTCTTGGTGTGTGGCTTTACCTGACAGCTGGGTGTTAGCTCTGGACCCCTTTTCCTCTAGTGAGTATCCCACACTGTGCTGGAAACAGAGGAAACACAGAAGGGATGCACATGCTCAGCACCTTAGAGAATGTCAGGAGCAAGCTCAGATCCCTCAGGAATAGTCCAGTGTTGGGTAAAAGGACTGAGAGGTGTCACACAGGCTTTGTCTGGGCCCTGGTAACTCTCAATCTGAAAGAGCTGGGGAGGAGAAACAGAAGAGCTGTGGTTTTACTTTGCTGCCTGGACTCAGTTGGCAAGGCTGCAGCAGAAGCCTTGAGACACGTAGCATCTATTTTTACAGGGCTCGATTCAAAGCTGTTAAAGCTGAGAGGAGTCTCCCCACTGCTTTTAATAGACTTTGATACAAATTTGAATAAAAAAGACACTCATGATTAAAAATAACGAAATTGTGGATTTACAAATTATTAAAGCATTGGGAACTGTGTTCTCCACCAGTTTCTTTTCAGACATTGATTACAAAGGCCAGGCTCATATAAGACTGTGACTAATAAGCCAGCCATAAAATCAGTCCATGGCTCAGAGAACAATAATTTTCCTAAACTAAATCTCATTTCCCTCTACTTCCCTGGCTTTTTCTTTTTTTTTTTTTCCCCACATTGCCAATTTTTACTCTTAATATTTTCCTTTTTCTTGGCAGTCAGACCCTGGAATCAGTGCCCACCCTGTCTGCCAGCTCCAGTCAAGCCTTCAAATCCTAGTAGGCCAAGCTCCAAAAGGATGTGAAATTAACTTATAAATGGCAATTATTTAAAACCTAATCCTTCCCAAAAGAACTCTCAAGCAATTTTTTCCTCTCTGCGTTCGAGTTATTTCTGTCAGTGGCTTTGTTTGAGCCTTTGCAAACTGTTCCTGGTAACAACTTCAACTGTTTCCACAGCAGAACAGAAATGGCAGGAGAGCTCTTCCACCAATCTCCCAGTCAGCCTCAGCACCTCCTTTATCTTTTGCAGCTGCTTTTATGCCCAGCTGCTTATCAGGTGTCTCTCTTAGTGCCCCATATCCCACATATTTTTAAAGTTTTCATGTCTAGAGGTTTGTAAAACTGTGTTTCCTGCCACATTTTGACTCGCAGAGTATTTTGACTCTGTCATTTCTCAGGGGGTGGGGGCTGCTGCCTGTCCCAGGAGGTTGGAGATTCAGATTTCCCACTCTGTAGCTTTTGTGGGTGATAATTTCTTGCCCCACTCTGCACACACCTCACCCTTTCCCCGCCGGCTCCCAGCTTCCCACAAGGGGCTTCCCAAAAAACATCGTGGCGTTTTGGCGAGCAGGGAATCGGCACTCCACAGCTCCTGTCCACAGGAGCAGCCAGACAAGCACATTTCATGCATCTTTCCACCAAGCTCAGCCAACAACTGTTGTTTGCAGGTGCTTTTTATTTGCCTTCTGGTTTTCTAAGACTTTAGGATGCACTTGGGTCCCATTTGCCAATTACTCTCTATAGCCAGGTGCTCTAGATACTTTATTGCTAATTTCTCCTCAGCTTCCCCCATCATCACATGAATCTGGAAAGCAGAGCTTTAACAAAAATATTGAATGTCATGAGATGTTATGAAATCACACGAACCAGCACCGCGGTGTTCTGAAGTGGCTCACCAAGACACATTAATTTGATTAATAGGTGAGCCGGGCTGCTACTGTACCCTCTGTTCTGCTAATTCAGTGCTGAACAGAGCTTGGTAGCCATCCTGAAACTAAAAACAAACAAACAGGAATCTGAGGGAAAGGAAAATTAAATGAAACAGCTACTCTCGGGGGGGGGGAGAGGCACACACAGTTTCTGCCTTACAGATTAGAAAATATGGCCAGACTGATTTGCTCTCCTCCACAGGGGAATGGTCTCAGCCAGAGGGGCTCAGTGGGGCTTCAGGATGACCCAACTGAGACCCCCAAGGAAGGGTGAGGATGATCCAAAGGTACAGAAACAGTGAAGAGAGAAGAAAAGACAGGTGGGAAGCTGGGGAGGGACACCTGTAAAGGTCTTCAAACAGTTTTGTTTCAGCCATAGCTTTACTTGCAGCATTCTACCTTTTTCCTCTTCTGAAGCAACAAGAATAGTCCTTTTTTCCACAGGTCTCCAGCTGGAGCTGAAGGGTGCTCCCTGCATTATAAAGTATCCCCAGCTCCTGCCAACATTCCTCATTCCTGACCAAAAGGCCGTCAAAATCCCACCACTGAGTTTCTCACCTCTCTCCACCAGTAGGATGGGATGGGATTGGCTACAAGACTCCCCAGCTCCCCCCAAACATTCAAGGGGAAAGAGCAGGCAAACATCTCCTCAATGGGAAAAGGACAAAGAGCTCTGGTGAGAGCCAGGGCTGCACCTCCTTCACCTCTATCAGCTCCTCCCATATCTTCCACCCTGAGCCCCTCACCTCTTTAGAGATCAACTGCCTGGGATTAGCATTTAAAAAAAAAAAAAAAAAACAACCAAAAATCAAGATCTATTCCTTGCAACATAGAGTACAAACGACAATAGTCAGTCTAGAACAAACTTTTCAGGTGTTTGAAGAACAAGAATACACCAGCCTCTTCCCTGGGGACATGCAGCTTTAAAAGAAGCAGCTTGTCAGGTTCTACAATCCTATAGTACTACTCAGCAAGGATGCACAGAGCTACAGCCCTTGCCTTACACAGTTCATTTGCCACATTGCATGCAAAGATAGCTCTTTAGACTTAACACCCACAGAAATGTCGTGCAAGGTTCAGCATATTATGTGTTTGAAAAGGACCTTGTCAGTCACACGGGATTTTTTTTTTCCCCCTTTCAAAATTTAAGCGTTCATTTGGATAAAGGCTTGTCAGATTCATTCCTCTAGTGATGCCTTAAAATACTGGGTTTTCTTGCTCTGAAAAAATAAGTAAGACACTAGGAATAATCAGGGACTTTTCACAGGGATTGAAACCTTCATATTCTCGGTGCAGAAAGAGAGAAGATCACCTCAGGGGTTTCACTCCACTCTGGCTGGAGCAGCTGTAAACATTTACTCGTTTTTTCCCCACCACCTGAAGATGAAGATGGAGAAAAGAAAGTGCCTTTATGTGTTTGCACTATTTCTACAAGCAAAACAAAGCAGGGATTTGTGTACAGTTCAGGCACTCCTGAAGGAAAGGAGCAGAAAGGTGCTGGAACAATGATGCTGCTGGGGGTGAGTGCAGGGATTAAACATCTCTGTTCCCAGTCAGGGCACTTGTCACCGTTTCAGATGCCCATGAAAGGAGTCTCTGCATGACTGCTGGTGTTTTAAAATGGAAATCCCTTCAGCAGGTGGACAAGGGATGGGGACAGTTGTCCAGATTTCAGGAAATTAATTATTTATCCCTTCCCGTTTCCACTCACAGCACTGCTTGTCCTGCCTTTCCCTTTCCAACAGAGAGAGGAGCCCATGGGGTGCCTTTGTCACGTGAGGGATGGACGGGATCAAAGCTCCCAGGTGCCAAAGGACCAGAGGAGCTGCCTGAGGAATAGGGCCAGGGGTGGTGGCCAGTGCTTTGGAGCTTTCCATCTCATGGCTGCACTGACAAATACTGACAGGCGTTCCTCTTTGTGTCTACAAGGGTGTGAAAGAAAAAAATAAATGTGTAGGAAGTGGTCTTGTTGGATTCTGTGAGTGAAATGACCAGAAAAACCCAACAAACAGCTGCTGACTTGTTTTGTCACTGTGCTTAGGGAAAGGCTCTCCAAAGTTAAGCAGTTTGACTTTTATGGCAGGAGTAGCTCTGGGGTTACCAACCCCAGGGAAGGGCTGCCCAAGCAGGGATGAACTTTATGGTTGCACGTCCCTAGGTGGGAGCCAAGCAGAGCTTTCTAAAAATACAGCTTTTGCATGACTGAAGGATTGCATGTACAGCAATATAAAGTTACTGGGGAAGCAGGGCAGGCAAGAGTAGCTTCCGAATGGAGGGCAGGAGTATGAATATGACCTTGAGGTTTCACCAAAAAATGTTTGGTTTTATCCAAAAGAAATGGCTAACCCCTCAGCTCTGGCAGATCAAAGAGGAAGCAAAAAATGTCAAAAGCCATAGAAACAACCAGGACTTTTCTAACTGGACCAGAGCCTTCAAGTCTGTCATTCCCAAGGGTGTCTGTGCTCATGGGATTTTATGAGAGGAGCTGTTCACAAATTTGATAGAAACACAGGCTGAACTAAAGGCCAGAGGACTCTCAGTTCTACAGAGGCAAAAATTAGGAATTACTGGAAAAGCTGTGACTACAGAGCCCCTTTTTTCCCTGCTGCAGATCTGTGAGCACACCCATTCCTGCTCTGAGACACCGGCCAGCTTCCTCTGGAGCAGGTGGAAGCAAAGCCCAAAATGCAGTCCCCCAGTCACCTCCTGCTGCTGGACAAGGCTGGAGGGATGCTGCATGGCAGAGGAGTGAACTCATGCAAGGGAAATTTTGGAGGCTGGATTTGCAGGTTGCAGGGGCAGCTGTGAGCTGCTTCATATCTTTTTTTAAGCCACGTAGGGAGCCCGGTGGGAAAGTGGGATCTGCTGTGATCTCTGCCCAAGTTTCTCCCGAGGAGCCCTGCAACGGTGGGATCTCTTTAAAGACACCACATTAGAAGTTCAGAGTAAACGTGTACTGACAATAAATAAAAAATACACACACACATAGCCCAGGTGGCTGAACAGCAGCACAAGGGAGCGATTCTAACCAAACAGACACCCTTCAAAAAGTGGAGATCAGATGCAGAAATTAGGCAAATTAGATGCAAGACTACAATAAGGCAGCCCCAGAAGAGAAATCCAGGGAGTGACTTGCTACCAGCATGGAGGCTGACAATGAACCCTTTCTCAAACACATCAGAGGCAGAAAGTCTGCCAGAAGAGCTGCTGAGGCCAGCAGGAAATCTCAGTGCAAGGCAGCCCGAGGAATGAAGAAATCAGTGTTTTGCAATGATAGGCACAGGCGGTGTCTCAAAGAAGAAATAGGAGTAAGAGCTCAAGTGACTCTGTTAAGAGTAAAATCGGGTAAACCCCACCCCAACCTCCCCCTCTGCCAGAGCAAGGAGCACACGAGGGAGGGTGGGGGTCACTGAACCAAGGCTTGGATGCTGCTCTGTACTAAAGGTGGTGAAAAATGGGTCTGGTGGAAACAGCAGCCGGTGGGTGTGAGTGAGGAGCCCTGCTCAGGGCGTGTGACCCCATCCAAGGCAGATGATCTTCATGGGGACAAAACCAGGAGCAGAGCAGGGGCTCCAGGGAGCTCAGCCTGCCAAAGGAGCCTGGGAAGAGCTGGGGTGTCAGCACAGCACAGAGAAAAACAGGATAACTGGAGAGGCACAGGCGTGGGAGGGTTTTCCAGGGGGAATTCAGCCCTGCAAGATGTCATGAGCATGAGGAGAGGCGACTGCCGAGGAATTCCCCACGTCAAGGATTGTAGGGTAGTGGGAGGACACGACAGGACAAGGATCCTTCTTTGTCTTGTTTCCAACATTCCTCCCCAAACTCAGAACCAGAGAATGTTCCCAGCCCGATGTTCCGGCCCAAGTGAATTCCAAATGTCACAGGAAGGGCTGGAACAAGGACTGGGGCTCCCGGGGCGATGTCCCAGGTCGTGGTCAGGTGCCCACTTCTCATGACCAAGGAAACATCTTTCTGAGTTGAAAAGGAGCCTTAAGTTTTGCAGTGTCTGTAAAATTAAAGATGTGAATAATCTTACAATATTTATGAATAAAGCTATTGCAACATAGCTAATAATGACTCACAGTCTTCTCAAGGAAACACCCTAATTTTTCACTGATATCTCCTTTCGGGGAATAAAAACCCCAAACCAAACCCAGCTTGAAGGAAATAATCTTATCCTGATCCAAAGGAACCGGCTAAACATCAGAGTTGTGAGTAGGAGGGAGAGAACACAGTGTAATGGCACATGGGAGCTTTGAGATCCCAGGTCTATTAAAGTGCTGGTTTGCCAGATTAGCCACTTTGCATGCCTGGAAATGTTCATTCAGAACAAACTTTCATCATAAGCAAAAGCAAATTATCAGGCAAAAGTGCATCTGGTTTGATTTTTGAGGGCTGGTACCCTTGAGAGACTTTTATTTCACCATCTGAAACAGCTCTCTGTGGCTGGGCATGGATTGGTGCAGGTTTCCCTCCTCTCACAGAGTCAGAATGGTCCGAGAGAGTTGATCTGATATTTGTTTGCATTTCAGGGTTTGGAAACTTTGGACTCAGAAAATTTGCTTTCCTCCCAGGTGAAACCTGGTAGCTTGAGAAACTGTCCCTCCTCCTGTCTCCCTTGGGTTTTTTTGAGAGATTGACTAGCATGACCAAGTTACCCTGACGTCTTACCCAAAACAGCTTCATCTGTGTCTGCAAGGCTCTTTTTCCTTCTAACCATCCTCACTCCTCTATCTTTAAGGAAGCTGAGTCATTTCTCTCAGAGGACCAAAGAGACCCCAGACTCCTCCCCGGGGGACAATTCATCATTCCAGAAATGGAGACAGTTGTGTTTTCTGATCTGAAATGAGAGAGGCCTGGGGAGCACCCAGTGGGGCTCTGCCCAGGCACAAGCAGCCAGGGAGGAGGACACCTTTCCTCACCCTGAGAGGAAGCAGCTACAACCCTGTTTGCTCCCAGGGGGATGTTCCCACTGCCATCAGCAGTGGCTGCCTGGTCACTGCCCTTCCCCAGGGGTTTGGCTGCAGAGGAGCTTTGCATGGGCATCTCTTGGACAAGAGTTGGACAAGAGCTGCTTCAGCTGCTTGGGACAGGGAACAGAAACTCTTTCCTCGAAGTCGCTGCAGCTGGAGAGGTGCCAGGGGAAAAACTTCCCCTTGCTGCACCCAGAGAAGATGAAAGTGAATTGCAAAGAGAAAAAATAAGGAAAGGTTATCACCCAAACCACCAATGAGTCCTCCAATTCCAACTTAATTAAGGGAGCATGGCAGGGCAGAGCACCCCAAGGCTTGAGGTTCTGTGCTTCTGCACGTCAGGTGAGATGAACTGTGCTGGGGGGAACCTGCCATCCAAACAGGTACAGCAAATACATTAAGGAAAGCAGAAAGTGTGAAGGAGGTTTCACTGCAAAAAATGTAAATGCAGCTCTTTCTAGTTCATTTCCTATTAATTGGACCGCAGTTTCCTTCCTCTGCTGACCTGATAGCCACTGGTCAATAACCCTGGGGGGGTAAAAGGTGGAGGCAGAGGAGGGAAAGACGTGACCCATGTGACAGGGAAGTGATGACTCAGAGCATTTTAGCATGGCAAGAAGCAAACATGAAAAAAAACCAAATAAAGAATCACAAAGTAATTCAAGTGAAACCAACGTTTAAAGCAGCGTTTCAGCGATGGGGACTAAGGTGGAGGAGTGTTGGAGGGACATTATGCCTTCAGTTTTTAAAACTTTTAAAGACATTTAATGTTTTCTCAGACAGCCCAAACAAATGAATCACCTTGCAACAAGACAAATAAAAGCCTATTCTAAAAAGAACTATTTTTCTTGTATCCCTGTGGATTTGCCATTATCAGTGACAGGCACAGGTCTATGTACAGTATTGAGCTAATTGCTTTATTATATCCTTTGGGCTGGAAATTTCTCTTAATGTCAACCTATTCTTCAAACCCAAATTCTTCCTCCCCTCTGAGCATTAAATCCACCAAGAGAAGGTGACGAGCATGGCTGAGACACAAGGAGTGTGTCAATGAACAGAAAGGCTGCACTAAAGGATGTTTGCCAGTGACAGCATGGAGATAAATGTTAAAGAGAAAGAGAGGTATTTTGAGAAGGGGAGATGAGCACAACCACTGAAAAGCACCAAAATGAGCACACAAATAAGGCATACGAGACATTCAAGAAGTGAAGAGATTTGCCAGAATAGAGAGAAAGAGGGTTTCTTCTCTGGCAGATCTCAAGCAAGATAGCTTGCCAAACAAACTGGAAGAGGAAGGAGGTGCAAAAAAAAAAAGACACAAAGCAGTGAGCAGCACTTCCTCTCTATGTGAGATCTTTTTTTCCTGTGTATTCAACTTTTTGAAAGCAGTCACACCACCCAGCTTCTGGAAGATGAGAAGAAATGCACGTCCCTTCTCCGCAGCCACAGCAAAACTCACTTTCTGAGCTGACATATCCACTGCTGCCCTGCATCCACCATCCCTGCAGTGCGGGGGCTCCCTGGGCAGAAATGCCAAACGTGGGCAATCACTGGCAGGGAGGAAAGGAAACACTGAAGCAAGATGCTCCACCCCTGTATCCTCTCTCCAGGTATAAAAATCCGCCAGCACAAACCTCCTCATTCCTTCCCAAGACCCTTTCTCAGCACAACTCGGAGAGCCATGAGGGAAAACACCGCATTCCTCATTTTCCTGGCAGCACCCATCGGCCTGGCTGACGGTGAACAGCAAGGGAAGAAGGTGCTGAGCTGCCCCAGCACCTCTGCAGTGGCTGCCCCTGCTACCCCAGCACGCCCAGGCTGAACTGCTGGGGGAGAGGAAGAGTGTGGTGGACAGGGGATCATCCTTCCCACGAGCCCAAGGGCTGGGAATATTTCCGTGCTGGAGGCCAAATCGATTTTCCTAGCCCAGTTTCCACATTAATGCACAGCTTAGTGGTGTCCAGCATCACATCCCAGACATCTCGTGGCTGTGACCCCAGAGGGAGGGAAGCCATGGGCTGTGCTGGCAGGTCCTGGGGCTCTCACCCCACAGGCGCCAGCGGGACGGACGGGCGGAGAAACACCAGGGAGAGCTGGAAAACGCAGCTCCTGGCACACACAGGGCAATCAAACACCTATTCAGACACAGCAGCACTTCATTCATACGCTGCCTTATGTTCTCCCATCTCGCAGTTGTGTAAATAAGCCATAGAGAGCATTAGCCATGGTATTCTTCAGAGCACAGCCCTAATTGCTGAAGGCTCCATCGAGCTCTGTAAACAGCATTTTGCACTGATTTCGAAAATTAGGAACTGAAGTTGCACTTATGATAATTGCCAACTCGTTTTGCTCGGTGCTGGAAAACTCATTCCACCTTTGCTTTTCACTTTGTGGCTGCTGAAGGAGCTTTCCGAAGGTATCATCAGTTACTGACACATGTATCATTTCTCTGTTAAACAGAGCTGAGGGGGGATCACCAAGCACTCGGTCCAACAATTTTTTGCCTCCCAGGCTTTTCCCCTGCCAGACTTTGCTCCTTTTCTCCTTTGTTTGCTACCTCTAAAAAATTGTATACTTGCACCTGTAAGACACTTCTCACAAAGACTGATATTTTTTCCTCCCGATCTTTTAATTTTTCTTTTACAAGTGAAATATTTTCTGCTGTATCTATCTCAGAGATAACCCTGCAGAACTTCTGACTGGAGCACACAGGTAAAAGCTGAAAGATCAAAAAAATGACAGAATCATTAAGGTTGGAAAAGCCCTCCAAGATCATCAAGTCCAACCTTTGACTGAACACCACCATGTCAATTAAACCATGGCATTGATTGCCACATCCAGTGGTTTCTTGAACACTTCAAGGACGGTGACTCCACCACCATCCTGGGCAGCCCCTTCCCATGCTTGACAACCCTTTTAGTGAAAAAGTCTTCCTGAGAATGAAGATGCTGAATTAGGATTTAAAAGTGAGGCTGCCACTTGACTTAGAATCACATGGTTACAACAGACAGCTCAGTGCACAAAGACAAAGCAATTTCCTGTTTAGGAATAGCAAAAGCTCATTGCATTTGAGTGCAGGAATGGATAATGATGAAGGAAACCTAATCCATGTGCAGCTGAGGTATTTTTCTCCTATGTCCATCTGCCTGCGATCTGTGGCAGGCTGGTTCTTGGCCAAAGCTCAGTATTTTGCTGCAAAACGTGTGCCAGGGGGCACCCGTGGGCTGAGCCCACACTGCTATTTCTCGGCAACATTACACCCCATCAACCTGTCACTGAAACCAATTTTTTATTTTTAAATCTCCCAGCCAGGTATCCGGTGTCCTCACCCTTATCTGATGGCTGCATATCAGCATCCCTGAGCTGCCCAGGCACTCCTGCCTCCTCGAGCATAACTACAATCCCTTTGCCACCTAAACACAAACCTGCCTGGGTGCTTTCACAAGGCTTCCAGGGCTGCACCAGCCTGGGAAGCATCGGGAGGTAAAGACTGGGCAGAGCATTAAGGAGCAGCAGCCCTAAACCCTCTCCGACACATTCCCAGCTCCTGCTGTCTGCCCTCCCCAAGGGATGTGGGGGAGCACCCAGCCCTGCCCTGGGCTCTCCTCCAACAGGATTCAGGGAAAAGTGTGAGGAGCTGTTGTGGTACTAAAAGGCTCACGCATTCCAGGGGTCACAAGCAGCTGCTGTGCTGCGGCAGAGCTGGAATATTTTGCCCTCCTGTGCTCAGCAGAGCCAGCTCCACCCTGCTCCTCCTTCCTCCTGGTGCCCAGCACAGGAGCTGGCAGAGCTGCCCCGTTTGCAATGGATACATCCCTAAATCATTAGCATTTAATCCAGGACAGCAGAGATAACACTGGCATCTCAAGCAAGACAAAGTCCTGCACATAAACACAGAGCCATAAGTCTGTCCTGAGCCTGCCAGCAGTTCCTGAGCCCCTGGAATACGTTTCCAGATCTTCAGCTATGAAGACATTTGACCTTTAAGGAGGTCTTTGACTACTGGAACTGAACTGCAGCAGATGCTCTTATCACATTGCACTGGACACCCTGCCCAGCGCCACTACCCTCAAAAAGCCCTCCACACCCCCTCCCATCCCCCCCAAAAAACCCCAAACCTATGGCAAGTGTGACTGGCTGCTAGTTGTTGTCCTTGGATATTTTCATAGCCCAAATAAGACTACTCCTGGTGGCTCACTTATCTTCCTGTAGCCAATGTTCACTCCTACCTGAGAACCACTTTGGTTCTTAAATAGGTCATTTTTTGTACCCACCTGAACCTTGCCTGCAGACAGGTGACCAAACCCTTTTTGCACCCACTGCCCACCTGGTGCCAGAAAAGTCCTTCAAGTTACTGCTGTGAAGGTCAGACAGCCTGTGGGACAGCCCACTGGCAGTGATGTTCTGGGGGAAAAAAACGACCTCAAATCCCTAAATTTTATGTATGTTAAAATTGAACAGATTAAAGCTCCAGCAGCATCCAGGAATGAACTGCATGTTGTACTCAGCATATGGCATTGGCAGCTAGAGATGAGTGACCACTGCCACAAGAAAAGCCCAGTTTCCTCAAAGGACTACTCATTTTCCCACTGATTTGGTGCTGACAAGTACAGAGGAGGAAAGGGCTGAAAACATCCTTTATTCCTGTTCAACTTTCTCTGTGCCCCGAAGGCTGAACTAAATGATAGCCCAGCCACATGCCACTGGACACATCTTGTGATACTTCTTCTCTCAGTCTTCTCTTGTGGTGTCCCTTCCTGATCCTTTCAATGATTTTAAGTCCTTGCACGTATTTAGAGCCAACACTCTCATTCCACATTTCAGTGCTCCCCTGGACTCTGGAAATGGCTGAGTTGTGCGGGTGTGACTTTCAAGAAGCTCCCAGCTGCATGAATTACAGGAGTTGGTGCTTTAGCCCATCTGTTTAACCATTAGCCCATCCATTTACTGTTTCCTGGGCTTTGCTACCTTTAAATTGCTCTGTCTTACAGCCATTCTGGCTTGGTATCCCTTTTCACCAGCTTCAGTCCCAAACCACGGTCACTCCCTGTATCCTGGGCGGTAGCACACATTCAAACCAGGCTTG
This sequence comes from Ptilonorhynchus violaceus, assembly GCA_013397565.1. NCBI lineage: Eukaryota > Metazoa > Chordata > Aves > Passeriformes > Ptilonorhynchidae > Ptilonorhynchus > Ptilonorhynchus violaceus. The sequence goes on from VZRJ01002938.1 coordinate 488,148, forward strand.
AAAATACCTTCCATGAGAAAAAAATTGTGGGATACGTCATATGAGAGCAGTGCTCCATCCTGCAGGAAAGCAGAGTGTGTTGCCTTCTGTGAGAGAGGAACCAGCCTCCGTCAAGAGCTCGGGGGCAGGACAGGAGGGAGGCAGGGGGCTCCAATGATAAATTCAATTCCATCCCAGCTCCCCACGTGTCCCAGCTGCTGTGTGTGCCCACTGCCCCACTGTTCCCCGGGCAAGGGCAGCAGCAATGGCATTTTAACCCTTTAACAAGGCCCCTGGCAGCAGAGGCTGGCAGTGACCTGTAAACACTGACGCTGCTGCCCAAGTGAGGCTGGAGCTGAGCCCTCCCTGCTGCTGTCACTCTGAAGTGCCTCTTCCCGTTTTCCAACACTTCAGTATGTTTTTATGGCTTCCCAAAGTAAATAAGGATACATGCACCTCACCCCACACCTATCTTTTGAATCTTTTAATGAGTGGTTTTAACCTCTACAACTCATCCCTGCTGCCTTATTCCCAGTGCCGTGGGAGAGCCCAGCACTGCTCCTTGCAGGCACAGTAGCTGACACTCCAGCCCTTCCTACCTGGGGTGGCAGGGGACAGCTCCTGTGGGGCTCAGGGATGGTCCCTATGCTCCTGGTCCGGACACAGAGCTGTGCACCCTCCCCACGTACCCCATCACCACGGGGGCTCTCCCCCTCCTCCTGTTTTCAGCCTTGCATGGAGTTTCTGGCACCAACAAGGAAATGCCATGTTCCACCTCCTCCAAGTGCCCTGTTCTCCCTTCTTTTTGGAGGAATGCCGTCGTTTTCCCGGAATGAGGCTGCCCTGGGACCTCCCCGTGCCCGGTTGTTGCCTTGCTGGCACAGCCCCGTCCCTGGCACCCTGTGCCCTCCTCCACGGGGCCCTCGGGCAGCAGCCCTGCACTGAGTTCGGAGTTGAGCTTCAGCTTCGTTTTCAGCTTGAACTTGTCTGGGCATCACCTGCACCCCTCCCTCCTCCACTCTCAGCACCAGCACAATGGGGACAGTCAGTACTGGTCAGCTTTGATCTATCCCCGAAGGAAACCACACTCCTCAGCCTTTTCCCCACGCACTCTCACTGGAGTCATTCCTCTCTCTGCTCCCACACCGGTTAAAGCAGCCATGGAAGATCGTAGAATCCTAAAATGCTGAGAGGTTAGAACAGACTTTAGAGCTCATCTAGCCCCAATCCCCTGCCATGGACAGGGGCACCTTCCACTATCCCAGGTTGCTCCAGGCCCCGTTCAACCTGGGCTTGAACACTGCCAGGGATGGGCCAGCCACAGCTTCTCTGGGCAACTTGTGCCAGGGCCTCACCACCCTCACAGGGAAGAATTTCTTCCTAACATCTAAGCTGAATTTCCCTTCAGTCTGTACACGTTCCCCCTTGTCCTATAAAAAGGAGTCTCACTCTCGTTCCCTGTAGGCCCCTTCAGATACTAGAAGGTGCTCTCAGGTCTCCACACAACCTTCTCCATGCTGAACAGCCTCAACTTTCTCAGCCTGTCTTGGCAGGGCAGGTGTTGCAGTCCTCCTTGTCAACTTTGTGGCCCTTCTCTAGACCTGCTCCAACAGTTCCATGTNTGTACACGTTTCCCCTTGTCCTATAAAAAGGAGTCTCACTCTCGTTCCCTGTAGGCCCCTTCAGATACTAGAAGGTGCTCTCAGGTCTCCACACAACCTTCTCCATGCTGAACAGCCTCAACTTTCTCAGCCTGTCTTGGCAGGGCAGGTGTTGCAGTCCTCCTTGTCAACTTTGTGGCCCTTCTCTAGACCTGCTCCAACAGTTCCATGTCTTTATGGACAAGACTCCCTACCACTCTCATCTACTGGCCCCATTGTTGCTCTCTGGCCTCAGACAAAATGGTTCTGGTCTAGGGAAGCTCAGGCTTAAACACCCTCCTCCCTCCTAATCCCCTGCACCAATCTTCCTCTTCCAGCTAGAAAGGCGCAGGCTCGGGGTGCTTTGTCTTCAGGATCAACAAGTTACCTGCCACATAAATTCAGGAAGCTTTGGGATTTTCCTTTCAGTAGGTACTTCTCACTTTCTAGTGACTTTTATCTAAATACTTCATATATAGATACCAACAATCAGTACTCCTAAACTGTAACCACTGGTAGGACTTCTCCAAAAGAGCAAAGATATACTGCTCCCAAGTTATGTACCCAAAGGAAAGTTTTAAAACTCAAATGCTCTCTTGAATATATTTATGGAAGGACTTCTTTAAGCTCAGAAACACACGACTATTTCTTCCCCCCATTTAAGGGATCCCTTTTTGTCAAGCTCCTCAAGGACAGTTCTCAGATTCACAGCTCAGTAGCAAATATTGCTATTTCCAATTCTTTCACATCTGTAATTCAACTTTTTACTATTTTTTTTAACACCCATTTGTATCTCTGGTTTTATCCATCCCCTAATAATATAATTTTTGTTAGCCTGTTTAACAGGCTTAACTTTTTAAAAATTCTTGCAACAAATGCCATGTCTTTGGTTGTTTTCAATCTTTCACATTTTGACCTTTATCTGCCTGCTACTACAATCTGTAGCCACAAGCAAACCAGAATCACTTGCAGTACAGCTCAGCTGTGGAGCTCAGGGCCCCAAGACCAATATTCCTTGGAAAGTGAGCCAGTTCCCTCCATTCAGCTTCTGATTCCAGCCTCCCCCCAGCCCTGCCCAACTCCTAAGGCTTGGAAACACCCAGAGATTACAAATGTTTCACTTCCATCAGGTGCTTCACAACTGAAGAAGCAGAAGTGCTTCTTAATAAGTACAACTGATAAAATATTAACTTGTGCTTTTTTAATAAAATGAAACAAAAGCATTCTAAATCATAGCAGCTTATAGATCCAAACTGTCCATCGCTTAGGAGCAGCGTGTGATTAAGGAGTATGAAAACTGCAAAATATTAAAGCCCTGCAGCAATTCAAATTCATGACAACACCTTCCCACAGAACAAGCAATGCTGCCTGATGCTCTACTGATTTGGTCTACTTGCTCATTGGCAAAATACGAATATTCTTCCTTGGTAATGCCATATCCTCTTTTCCAAAGGGGAGGAAAGGTACAAAGCCCTTTTGATTAGCACACAGTAGCTCTTTCCCTAATTAGCAATGTACTTTTACAGCACTGAGAAATGAGGACCTTTTGTTTACCATTAGTTGAGGTAAGTGTATCTTGCTTTTATTTGGGTTTAAGACTACTTTAAAGGAGTAGCTTTTCAGTTGCAGCATGGTTTGTCAAGATTACAATATTTATGACTGCATAAAATACATAAGTAAAAAAAAAAATTATGAGTTGTAGAGTTTGTTATCAAGAGCTGAGACTTACATCTTTACAGAACTGCAAATACTGGCTTCCTAACTGCTAGTTGATAATTTTGCTGGCAAGAGCATTTTGTTACGCTTTTCTTTCATCTCTACACCCTTTTGTCCAGCTGCTGTAGGAACTAGCAAGAAAGTCAGCTGTAACTGTGGTTGAACTGTTGTAACAGCGTTAGATAAGCTGTGCTGATTCTTCATTGAAACACCCTTCGTTTGAAGCTACAACATAAGAGGCGATTCTTTTTGTTCAAAAGGAACTATCCGCATGCTCTGTGCCTGTAACACTTCACATTGATTACAAAAAATTGAACAATGCAATCACTAACATACCCCACTAATGAGAAATTATGAGAAACTGTTCGATGCAGAACCTTCTGCATCAGTCCACTCTGATCGATAAGAAAGCTATCAATTTCGAAATTTAGATTTAATGCATTTTCAAGAAGCTAATGAGAAAGGAGCAACTTAAAATAAATACCATCATTAAAACTGCAAACTGTTACAATGATATATTATAAACTTGTCCTAAATAAACCTAGTGCTTCAAAAATTTACCAGTGAATTCGTATTACAAAATATGTGAAAATACAATAGAATACCACAAAACAACGTCCTTTTTCGGGGTCGACAATGACGCCAAGATGATTCAGTCTTAACTTTTAAAATCGTTAATAGAACATATTGTAATATATAAGTTGCAATTTGGTTGAAATCTAGAGAACATCCCCACCAAAACTCAAATTCACCTTCTTCATTCCTCCTCTAAAACTAGTGCCAAACTTCCTGTCAAAGTCGGTATTTTCTTGAAGAGCTTTAAAATTTAGCCATTACTTATTTTTCTACTACTACATTTTGGCAGCAACTATTTATTGGTCTGTTATTGCAAAAAGTGCAATTTAACAATAAACCAGTCTGAAGGTCATTCTATGTCTTGAGGATACATACCATATATTTCTTTAAAAATAATCATACTTTTGTAAGCAATACTTTACAGTAGACACCTCAAATCTACCATAGATGTAAAACTTAAAACGAGAAAAATTTAGTCTCTAAATCTTTATACACATATTTATATTCGAGTTTCTATATATATTATATATATACACAAGCACAAGAGTATATATAAAATATATATAATCAGATTCAAAAAAGAACAAAAACTGGGCACTGTACATAAAATCTTTTTAAAACTCAAACAATAGAAAAACTTTAAACATTAAACAATTTTAATAAAAGTTTCTGTACAATGCTAAGCAGTTTTATTTACATATAGAAAATGTAATAGGAGTAGTGTTTGAAATTACAGAACTCCTTAAAATTTCAATGGCAGGTAATCTGGAAAAAATAACAGCATTCCATTCACAAATATTTTCAAGCAATAAATATGTATTTATAAATAGTGTAAATTTACATCAAGATTAGAAACAAAAATCACAAATCTGAAGTTTATTCCTTAGTCTATGTGCAACCCATTTATCTTTGTGACTTGGCTGTTAATTGTTTTAAATTTTATTTAGGAACCAAAAAGTGTAACCGTCATGGTTTCAAAACAAGACAGAAAAACATAAAAGCAGTAAAAAATTTATATCACCTAACTCTTCACATTAAAAAAAAAAAAAAAAAAAAGTTGAACAAAGAAAGACTTAAAATTTCTAACTACCTTACAAAGAAATGACCAGCTAAGCTAGTACTTTTTCCAAGGGAAATTCTGAAGGGGGAAAAATGGATGAAACCAACTCATCAGCCCAGAAACAGAGAAATACAAAAGAGGTGGTCTTCAAGTCAGTAGTCTGTATAATGTTGCCAGTTTTGTCAGATATATACAAAACATGGAATTATTTTTTTGAAGTACAGCTGGATGAGCTTTATTTGTTTTGAGTTCTGGAGTAGGAGGCAGTGCTCTCTCCTGTCCAGTTGGTTGACACTCCGCACTTGGAAGGTTGCATAGACACAGCTTTCAGCCAGCAGCCTTACGGGATAGCTACAAAAATCAGTGGTGCAGAACTGGGTCACTTCCTGAATATCAGAAAAGTTTTCATTTAATGTCCATGAAAAAATGTCAAGATGAGGAGGATGGCAATGGAGGAGCCTGAAAGAGAAAACATTACATTACCTTTTCTACAAGGGTGCAAAACTCTGTGTTTAACCAAGACCTGCACAAACTGTAACCATGAGAGTTTAAAGTCACACACACTATTCTTTTTACACTTCAGGACTCTTCCGAGTGGATACTGGCACTTTTTTCCAACTTACTCAATCACAACGTGTATTTTATGAACACTCTGCATTAGGATTTTGCCTATACTGCAGACTGGAGTGTGCTGTGGGGATGCCTGTGTTAATGTGATGTGAGCAGCCAAAACAAGTCCTGTTACGGCAGCAAAGAGCTCCATGTGGGCCCACTATAGATATATCTTTATACACTCTAAAACAGGGATTCTCAACCTGTTTACCAATGGTCCATTTGTGGCCCTCCAAGTGCCTTGTGGGCTTGATTTTTCCCTCCTCCCCTCTACCTGAACAGTAACATACCCCCCTGAGGTTAAGGTATCTGTGGAAAGGGTCTCAGATTCCCTGACACTGGGACAAAGTGCCTCAAGAGTGAAGTGTCTTGTCCTGTCAGGTGTGCTGTCAGGAAACAAGGCCTAGAAGATACCTAAGTGCTTCCCCACACTGCACTTTGTGGCATTCCATCAAAGTACTGAGTCTTTGATGGGGTTTCCTCCTCTTTGTCTGCTCATCAGTGGAATCCCTTCAAGGAGCTGCTCACAGTCTTTAAAGACACTTTGGACCACACCAGAGTACCCAGCTATGGAACTCTGGCTGATCCCTGTGTTTGCTGCCAGTACTTTAACCCCAAACAGAGTCTCTCTGTTTAGCCTATTGCCCCTTTGCCAGTTGAAAGCATCTTCGTCCTGTGACTTGCTACAAACCTGACCTCTCCTCCTAGATCTGGGAGATGTCACTTCTAGGCTATGACTCCTCCCAGTCCAGACTGTATCCCCTTTAAAAGCCATGAATGGCACACTAATTTTGCACAATAACAATTATCAGTATCCTTCAGGGCCCCAGCCTCAGGTTTTGGTGGGTAAAGAGCTACTCACAGGTTGAGAACCCTTGTTCTAGGGACAGTATCATCACTGTTATCTATATAATGTATAAACACAGACAACAAAATATCCCTCCCTCCCTCCCTCTCATCTCCATACAGAAACAGTGTTCCCCATTTCCACTCAACTGGATGAAGTATCTGAGAACAGGTGTTTATTTATATGCTTTTCTGTAACAGATCATCACTTTAAAATTGCAGCATTTCACAAACTATAATGACAGTGACCTCCCAGAAGTGTGAGCTGAAGTTCAACCAACCCAGGCTCTGTAGGACTAATGAAGAGAATTAAATTCAGAGGACATGGTCCCCACACTCTCACCAGCCTCTACTGCTGAACCTTGAGGCCTTAACTCAGAAGGTCACAACTTGGCATGCTACCAACACATGAAATAACTAAACACACATTTTCTGCAGCACCTGGAAACGAATCAAAAGGCACAGCCCTTACTGGGCCGTTGTATTAAATTCCACATGAAATTCCCATAACACTTAGTCCCATGTTTGTCTCCTTCGACAAAAAGCCATGGCTTATAAATACATCCAGCATCGCTTTCATCGTGGTTACAAAAAAAGCCATCTTTGCCTGGAACAATGAAACCTGGGTGAAATGTTAGGACAGTTGTGCTGACACAGTTCAAAGCAGGAGGCTGCCATATATAGCACAGAGCTATAATGGCAAAGAGGCTTTTTGCTTTAAATTGAAATGCAAAGGAGGCCCCAAGCCAAAAGACAGAACTGTTTGAGAGCATCCACTTGCTAAGCAGAAGGACAGTGCTGATTTGGGAGGGGATGGGGGGGGAAGGGGAAGGAAGGGTCTGAGTGCATAGGATGCTCTGCTGCTATACTGACTTCATACCACAACCAATGTATTAGAGATGCTCTTGAACCTGGTGCTAGTTTCTCCAAGCTTCACTGTCCTGATTCTTCCCATCTCCATCTGATCCAGTTATGGTCTTCAGGTGATCTCTATTGGATTTTTAAAGCCACAACTTTATGAATTGTAACATCATACTTTTCCTGAAAACTCAGTGGTTACGTTCTGCAGTAAGTTACTGTAGAATTTCACACAATTCTGACTCTTCAGCGTTTGTTCTGCAAATATCACACACAACCCAAACCTCCATTGGAACCAGAAAGTCCACGGTACTCGTACAACGGAGCACCAAGACAGTCTACAACTGCTTTACAAATAGTGTATTTATTCACCCACTTATTAATTGGACTTACTAATGTAAATTGATCATAGACTTGCATCAAGTCCTCCATTTTGTACTGTTCTAGCACCACGAAGTTTTCCAGGTTCGTGCTTATCTTGCGTGCACAGTCTTGGCAATGTACAACATAGGTCTTTCGAGAATTGCTCTCACTAGTGACAAAAAGCAGATCAAAGACTTCCACCTATTAGACAGGAAAACAGAAAGCCAAGCGTTACAATTTCATTTTTTAAAAAGTTAAAACCATGAAAACTGTGTTTTCGTCAAGATTTACAACCTTACCCAGCCGCACGCAAAGAGAAAAATTAGATTTGTTCAGGGAAAATCTGTTCTCCTAAGGCTCAGGCAGAGCAGTGAAACGCTGTAAACTCACTAATATTACACTTAGGATGTCTGCATGAACAGCGCCACGGGAAAGCTTTGGGTCAATATTGACAAAGCAGGATTCATTTGCTGAATAGGGGTTACTCAGTAAGGTGGGGATTTAAAACAATTACATCTATTTTTCCTTTTTATTGTCTGCAAAAGAAGTTCGTTATTTATTTCCTTACTACTGAACCACGTGCTCACTCTGCCCAAGAGGCTCAGTCAGAAGACAACTAGAAACTGATTTTCAGGGGTTAGGAAAATGTTATTTTCTTTTAAGCTTCATGAAAACTATTATTCAATACTTCAAGCAACTATTAACAGAAAGCACAATAAAAAAATGCAGCAAAAAGGTATGTCCTGTGGAAAAGAAGTACTTAAATTCTCTCTCTTGTGGGTGTGTTGTTGACTTCTGAAATGAAGACAGATACACCTTTAAAATTAACCTCAGCAGATCAAATTATATGTAGGAAGGGGTAACAACATTTTATAATAACTGAGAATTGAAAATCGACCTAGTGAAAAACAATGTTGTGGAAGTACTGTGGGAGAGCCTTCAGCAGAATACAGGCTGTGTCTAGAAAAACATCTGGGTGAGCTGTTGGAAGGCAGTACTGCATCACATAGATGTGCTTACAGCACAGAGCAGATGCTGCAACTTAAAAGCAACATTTAAACATCATCAACAACAAAAGAATGGGCAAAATTTAAATAAATATTACAGTGGTACATGAGCCCAAGGCGTTTTTTACTGACCTCACAAATGCTACAGTAATGAGCTGGCTCGTCCTTTGCTCGTCCATGCCAGACAATCTCCTTCCCTGCAGCAATCAGAGCTTCCCTCAGTGTCTGACACTGTTTGAGAGTTCTTAACAGGCAGTACCTGCAACCACAACCAGTTGTATGTTCAGTTCAAACTTCAACTGTACAGCAAGACTCAAGCAGGCTTCAATTTCTTCCAAGACCCTGTACCTGGAGCGTGCTCTTCCTCTGGGATTTCAGAAACAGCTGCCTAAAAAGAATCACTGGACTCATGATTTAGAGAGAAGTCAAACCTTGTGCTTATGGACCTCTTTCAGAACTGCCCTTTGCCCTGGAAACAGGCTGTACCTTTCATTTTTGACTGGGACACACGAATGCTCTTTCAAGCACAATAGAACAATGTGCTTTCAAAAGCAATCCGTGTATTTTATTTTGAACTATAAATTTGTCAGCAAGAAGTCAGCTTGAACTGCCAAGTTCAACATAACTGTTTATATTTTGTGTGACTATAGCCTAATCCAAAGAACTGTTTTAACATCCTAAAAACCCTGTTACTTCCTCAGCACTACTAAACTTTATTGTCCGAAGTTTTCTGAAACCCCAAGTTCTGCCAGGAATCACTTAACACACAGAAGAAACAGAATCTATGAACATGTATCTTCTCCCATGAAAAAGGAAAAAGAACAGACAGGCTGGTATTACAAAAGTCCCTTCACAAAAAAAAAAAAAAAATTAACACAAAAAATAATTCTAACACCTATTTTATGAATGAAGAAAAGAACCAGTCAAATGTCAAATTAAAATCCACAATCCCGTCATACCCCCTGTAAAGGTAAAAAAAATTAAATAGTTTTGTCACAATTTTATACAGTTCTCTTCTGTACAAGAAAATGTAACTTGTTTCCTAGCATTTTATGAGCTACATATGTTCTTCAAAAAAAGCTGGCAAAATAGGTCGCCATTTTTCTAAATTACAATGTTATTTACAATAATTTTAGCTCTCAGCTATCCTATTTATTTGAGCTGCAGCCTTTGCAGCCTTTAATTTTCTCCTCCACGGGGTGGTTACATTACATGCTCATTAGATGCAGAAGGAAGATTGAAAAAAATTAGGGGCAAAAACAAACACTGGACAGAAAACAAAGTGCTCAAGAGTTCTATCAAATGTTTTCAACTTGATCCTTCTCCCATTTTAAAGCCTTAAACATGTAATACATACATTCTGTATTTTAAAAAAAACCACGTTTCTTTCATGTGTTTCCAAGTAGTTAAAACAGAAACTCAGCATTTTGAAATACTCTCCTCTTGTTTCACAGTCATACTGTTCATCTTCACTAAAAACAAGTCCATGGCTTCACCAACACCCTCACTGCAAGGATAACACAAAACTGAAAGTGTGTTTCTCTGTTAAGCATCTTACTTTCATATACAAAATTTCATGAAAATTATACAGCTCATTAAGCTGTAACTCCTTCAACACTTTTGAAATTTGATGTGAATGTGACTTATGATGTTAAGGCCAACCATATGTGATGGATTAAGTATTAATTCACTTGAGTGTCGGGTTATTGTGCTCCTGACAAGCTCAGTAACTTTGGAAAAGCATTCATTTATGCAATACAGCCTGATTTCAAATAAACTTAGGAGCTGCCATTCTTCTCTTCTGCTGTTACCTGGAGAAGTCTTTGGGCATCCAAAAGAGCAACTGGAAACACACCTGCACACCTGGCACCGTTGTTCTCTCCTGACTTCCAAAGACTTTTCAAAGTGTTATTTTCAAAGAGTTTTCTATTGTTACAGTTGTGAAAAAAGAACTGCCCAACATGTAACCCGCTTACAACACTGCTGCAATGTTTGCCAAATTTGCAAACAAAGCAGAAAACAATAGCTAGAAGGTGAATTCCCCCTCCTTGGATAAAATTCAGGTCTGGGTCCTAGTAATGGCACTTGAAAATGTAAGTATTAACTACTTCATGCATTCAAGGATGGGGGAAAGTATACAAACTACCACTTTGAAAATGCACCAGTTTCCTGAAGTTTGGGAAGCCTGAAGAAAGCTAAAGAAGTGCCTAGCGAAGTGACAGTGTGCAAATTAAATGGGGTCAGTTTTTAGTACTGTAGGCCTGCTTTTTGTTCTTGTACAGTGAGAATTCAATTAGAAAAAAACCTAGACCATCTCTCTCTTTTAAATTCTTTACAAGTATGGCATAAAGATTTGAGTAAATCATGTCCAGTCAAATTCAAATATTTAACAGAAGAGGATTTAAAAATGGACATAATCCTGATTTATTCTAGAAGGGCAGTGAGAAACCTGTCTGAATATTTAGATATTCAGCAAAACTTTTCCAAAGCGTGGAGACCATCCCAATGGCAATGCAGAACCGACCTCTTTGTACCTTTCAGTAATACATCTTCCCTGATACTGAAATGTATTTTATCTAGCTTCATGATTTTATGCAAACTCATTTCTCCCATGTCATGTTCTTTTATGTTTCTGAAACTATTTTTGTAATGGAACTTCGTACTTCAGTTACTTTAGAATTAATTTTTTAAGCCTTTATTACTATGTTCGCACTACCTCTGAAATTCTTCTCTTCCTCAGATGCGTTTGTAAAAGTCCTTCTGGCTTCCATCTAAGAGGTTTGCAGTTAATTTTTCTTTTCCTGAGGGCTGTCCGCCCTCAGCCAAGTTTTAAATCATTTTTTTCTGCTGTGATTCTGCTCAGGATTCTACTGTTAAAATCAAATCCTTGAAAAACATCTCGTGAGAAAGTTTCAGGTTTTGCTCTTTGACTCTCATCTAGCAAGACAGCACCCAATTGCACATTAACTAAAAATATAACGAGGCATCAGATTTCTTCCAAAAGCAAAGTTTCCTTCTATTACTTTTTCCCTTCTGCTATTCCATTTCTTTTCATCACTAATCTGGTTCCCAATATTTTTATCTATGCTCAAATTTTAGTTTATTGCCTCTGCAGTGGTTACTCTCACACAATCCACTAAGACATATTCGGTATTTATCTCTGAAATTGAATTAGAAGCTACTTTTTATCATTTTTCAAGAGCTAGTCTTTTATACTATGCTGATACCCAAGAAGCCCCAGAGACGGAAGTCAAAACTACTTAAAACCCTTTCTGTATCTTTGACGTGCAATTTTAGACAGACCTGTGCTTGGCAAAAGGATGACAGCTGTGTCACTTATTTTTATTTCCTGATGACAAATGAAGTCAGCTATCCAAGACAAAATTCAACCAGCCCTATTAAAAATGACGATTTTTCAAGTGTTTTTATACACATGCATACACTCACATATATGTAGCACACAAATATCTCTGTTTTGTACATGGAAAATCCAGGTGCAGTGGACAACAGCTACTTGCCAGCTGGTTTTTCCTGCACACAAGCAGTCCATAGGAAAATTGTGGAACTGCTTTCCTATCTTAGGGAAATTCATGAAGGTTTCTGCGTTTCCAGTATGTTTACAAAGCCAAGGTCAGACACCAGGCTGTGCTGACACCCATTTCTAGGAACTGCTAACCCATACCTACAGGACAGACCAGAACAAAAAGTTATCTCAGGCTGCTGCTACTGGACATCACAAACCAGAGCTGATCATCCCCTCTTTTCCCCCCTCTGCACACACAGCAGGAACTTGAGATTTGGCTGACAACTAAGCTGGATGGGGGGGCTTCATCAAGTGAACTGGAAATGGTTTCAGTAGGCTGGAAAAGCAAACACATGCACAAAATTTCTATTTGCTCCTCAGCAGCTCTGTTTATTTGTAATGTACACCTAAAATTTAGGAGTCTTGCTAGAAAAAGCTGAGCTGCTGTCAGCCAGAAGACAAGAGGAAACTACCATTTTGTCCTCTGTGTTTCTTCATGACATTTTAAGCGATTTTCTTGGAGAAGGATGCTGTGGCTCAGTCGTGTTTTTCTCCTTTTAAGCCTAAACCATGGCAAACTCAAAATACGAGTGGCCAAAATATCAAAATCGTATTTTGTCAAAGACATTCCAGAACTGATGTGAGCTTTACAATAGATGCCTGCTGGGCTTTATATATATTTTATACAAATAAAGATAAAAGTGAAGTGAGCTTGTGGATTTGGGTTTTTTTAATGGACTTTTTGGCTTCCTCCCTCCCACACTGCTTCTCTTCCTCCTATTTCTTATTTCTAACTATTCAGTTTCTCTTCTCCCTTCTATGACAGCTGGCATTAGGAATATGAGCACTAATTGTTTAATTGAAAGGGCAAGGACTGCCAGGCCTTCAGCAAATACGTTCTTTACCCTAAATATCAGTTACTAGATTTTAAGAAAGTATTCACATACAAACGTTATCCCCATAATAAAGCTTTAGAGTGACTACAAATCTCTCTGTCGTCAGCTTCCAACGTTCTCAGTTCTTACAAATTTAACATTTCCCCAATGCCACCATTCTGCAACAGATGTTCAAGCCTAAATTAAATTCCTACTTTAAGAAGGTGTCTCACTCATATGTCACCAATAAATCCTACTGGGGGGAAAAAAGACACTCTTCTCCTTTGCCCTTTTTTTGCAAGTTAACTCACACATTTTTTTAAAGCCCATTTCAAGGCAAATAATAAAAGGATTCAATGCTTGTTGACCCAATATGGTGATAAGACTAAGAAGTGCTCAGAAGTGCTTTGGCAGACTCGGCCAAAACAGAGAATGCTGCTACCAGAAGATTCTCATGATGAGTAATATGCTTTGGAATTCATTCCCACACTTTCTTCAAGACAAACCTATGTTACATGCTGAAATGTTCATTCATTCCTCAGCCTAGGTAAGGTGCTGCAATATGATTTACATTTGCTTGAAGTTGCACCCTTTAAAGAAAATCACTACAGATGCTTGAAGCCTGGAATATTCCTGCATTTTGGAATATGCGTATGAGAAATGTCACTAAACTCAATTATCATCTTACACATCAATCACTTCATTGTTCAGAAGAGCAAAGGGAAGGAGGCTCTCAAATTCCTACTTGCTTTTATGAGAAATTTATACTGGATCTCCAAATAACAGCGTGAGAGCACTAACTAGAGGTTCTAGAAATGTAAAATTTACAAAGTTTAACTTTGCTGTGAAAATTACTGAATCTTCTAATTCTAATACTTGGGTTGATGACCTAATTTTCTTATTTCTGATGGTATGTACTCTGAACAGCTGTTGTGATCAAATTCAACTGTTTCTGTAAACTGCTGAATTAAGTCTTTGGCACATTTAACTAAAAAGTTACTTAAGATGATTCTAAAGCTATGCCACAATAACATCACATAAAACGTAATAAAATTAAGGATATCTATAAATGGCGTGTTTGAAAACACAATCTAAGGTGACTCTGGTTTGGTTCTCAGGAACGGAGAAGTTTTACGAAGAAATATTTATAAATCAACTACTGGCTTATGTGTGAAGAGGAAAAAGGTACAATAAATGCTCAAAGAAACAAAACTTACTTTATCATTTCGAAAAGCTTTGGATCTGAGACCTTGATATTCCGAGCCATATTCCATGAAAGGTGAACCATGGGTACTATGGACTTCACGCTCTGCAGCTTATTCCACTCGTACCGTTCCACTGCCAACTTGTACTGACAGGCTGCACAAACACACATGTGCACAAACAATTAGTCAGGCTAAGAAACAATTACCAACCAAGATCACTTGGTTATAGTAATAATTTATATCTTTCACAGCTGAACTTCAGTCACAATGGCCCATTCATTTCAACTACATTTCCATTCTTTAAAATGTCTTTCAGAAAAGTGTATTTATGATGCTAAAAGAACGCACAATACCACAGCAGTAACAAGTACCTGTGAAAACAACTTACTGACAAGTGTTCCAATTTCTCTGTTGAACAGGGAGCAGTATTTAATAACAGTTCATTAGTAAATTTTTAAATGTTTCAATTAAAAAAAAAAAATCTAGCCTTGAAATGTCTGCGTCTCACTCTATTCACAATTTATCATCATTTTATACCACTATGGTATATAATCTCTTCTTGAGAGAAGAAGTGAGTCAGACTTTTTCATTAAGCAGCCTACTCACTCCACCCTTCTTTTAAAAATGTTTTACAAAATTTACAGTGACTGAACATGAGAGGTCTATCAGTCAGTCATTCAATCCTAGAGATATGCTCTTTACTGCACCATATAAAGACACACTTTAAACTATTTAAGAAAACAGAAATTTTTTGGAAGTACATTCTCTTCAAATGCTTGACAGACTCTTTTAGCTGTGGAATTTCTTTCCACTCACAGATAAAAATCTTCCAAGAACATGGTTCAGAATTAAAGATTTCTAGAGCAATAAGTCTGAAAAATCTAATATTCCTTTATGAACTGTATTTTGTAACTGTTTGCATTTCCTGATGCTTTCACCAAAGAGTTATTAGGTACCCACTGTCCTCTGAAGTTAGAGGATTAGTCCTTAAACTCATATGCAAGCCGTGAAGCAGTTTGCTGGGTAGAACAAATTTTGGGAGAAAAGGTTAAGAAATGGCCTAAGAAGACAGTATTTGAATTAATATAAACATTTTATTTTTACAAGTCCATTCAAAGCACGAGTGCCAAGACTTCATTCTTGCTGCTTTCTCTTCCTCTTACAATGGAATAATTTCAAGCTTCAACACATCCTGTTTTAGAAATGCAGCACATTCTTTTTTTTTTTTCCCTCCAGTAAAGCATGGCAGATTAGGAAGAACTGGCAGGTTCCGTGCCCTTTTCAGCAGAATGGTACCTAATTGCACAGTTCAGCACAGGCACGGCTCACACATACCTGTGAGAGGGCCAACATTCCACGCGATGTTGTTGCACCAACCAATAGCCTGAACCCAATGAACAGTGCCAGCATTTATCCACACCAAATCCCCCGGCCTTTGAATGAATCTATAAACTGGGACATTGGCTTCATACAAATCTTCCAAGTTTGGCCACCAAGATCCCATTAGGAAATTCATATTGTTCCTAAAACAACAGGAAAAAGAAAGTCTTCAGCATTTACCAACAGACATATTAGTGGCAGACACTTCATTGAAATTACTTGCAAAAAATGACCATCACCATAAATGTTTTCTGCAGCTAATGAGTGGCCCAGGAAGAGATATCAAAAGGAAAGTGTCATGTATAAAATTCCTGATTGCAATTCCACACTTCACATCCTGCAATACATTAGAACACCTCCCCATCTAGCTGCCCATGTGAAGTTAGTTTATGGCTTAAGTTCTATTTTCCTTTAAGTTTCCCAGTATTTTAGTGATGCTGAGGCAGACAAACCCCTGGTCAGATGTAGTGTGACACTGGTGCCAAATGCTGCTTTTTAAATCACTGACTGATTTCTGTACAGAGCAGCTCCTAAGGATGTTTTCTGTTCTGAACAGGTACTCACACTGTCAGTGCATGCACGTGAAGCTTGTCCACACAACAAGCAACCTCCTGGCAACATTTCAGCTGTGATCATGGGTCTGTGCCCTCAGCCAAGAAATGCTGACCCTCCCGAGCAGCATGGAAAAACACCTCCATATGGATCTCCTAACTAAACTCTTCCACTAGGGTTAGACAATCCATACTTCTCTCCCATCCTTATCCCAGCATTACACTGCTTTTATACTGCACCATGAGAGATGATTCGCAATGCACAGTTTCCCAAGACAATAAAGTGCCTCTCAGCTGGCACTGTAGACGTTTTGTGAGATTACCAAGACCTCAGTTTCTGTGTCACCCTCAGAAGGACAGTGACAAGCAGGTAAAAAGGCACATCGTGCCACAGACATTGCAAGTGCATCAGTGGAATTACATTTTTGAGATGGCTTATCTTTGTAAAGGTGGATGAAATAAGAACAGCTGTCAGTAGATAGCAGAAAATACACAGTACAGAGACACTGAGGTGAATTTGCAGAGCTCTGGAAGAGTTCTGAAGTCAAGAGCTTAATCCAGTTTTAACTGGGTAAGACCAAAAATGTCTTCCATACAGTCAACCTCAGAGGCTCCAGCTTGAAGACTGGCATGATGAGGGGACACAACTGCTGCTGCCTCTTTTTTGTGTGTGTGCATGTACAAACATGTATTGTTCTGTTTGTTTTTAAAGCAACCATTCTACATGAGGCACAACACAGAAATCCTCATCTTAGAACTGGCTGAGTAATTCTCCAATGCTCAGGGTACCTCAGCTTTTCCAGGGAGTTACAAACATGGAAGTCTATGCAAAGCCTGCCATGATGCCTCCTGGGGTCTGTGCAAATTAAGCTTTCACTCTAAATGCAACAAGAGAACATAACAAAATACCATTGACCCTGTATTTGCTTCTGATAAGAGAATTCTGCCTTTTTTTTTTTTTGGTCACAGGCAATCCAGGTTTCTGTACGTTGTACAAATGTGGTATTTTGTATAAACTCTAGATTTTGCATTTTGACTTACTTTAAAAGTCTTTTCTGCTAACATGGAAATCCCATAAATAATGTCCCCTTAGAACATCCTCAGTAATTTCCCCCCTCAGGTCTCAGAAAGGCACAAAAAACTTGATAAAATAAGAGAAAAACAGCATGTCCAGCTTACTTTTCACAGAAGTCATTCATGACACCCCAATAGCTTTCAGGGACAACAAACCATTCACAGTCACCTGGACCAATATTTATATTTACTGAGCAGAAGTTGTTATTTTCTTGATGACCTGAAATTTAAGAGAAAAGTAAACACACGTTATGTAAGGCCTTTCTATCAAAACAATGCCATGAAAATGCAAAGATACAATTACTGAAGAAACTTACACCATTGTTCAAGTATTTTTATATATTTATATGACACTTACATACACTATTTAGGTTACACAGTTAAGCTACCAGTGACACGAGAATTCTGCTTTTGTTAGTTTGTGGGTAACAAAAAGTTGGCACTACCAATCTTGGGAATCTGACCAATATTTCAGCAGTTCCCTTCGTGTAGAAATAAATACTTCAAAAGCTCAGATTTTGTGTTTCATGATATCTCTTGACAGTTCTGGTCAGGTGCAAAACTTCGTGACTTCAGGCACTGAATAGACAAGGAGTGCAAAAATCTGTCTGAAAGAGTTTTCAAAATCAATGCAGAAATGCCAGTATTTTATCTTCTTCTGACAGCTGGAAAACTGAGCCATAATCCCTAATGGAATTTTCTGAAGTTGTACGTCAGAAAAAAGAGACCCCGAATTTTAGTCCAGATTCCTCAAGTCTCAGTCCAGTGCCCCAACACAGCACAATTCCTAATGGGGGGGTTGAATCCTATTCTCAAGACAGCAAAAATCTAAAAAAGTAAAAGTTACTGATTTCTGTAATTGCACAAGACCCATTTGGGAAACCTGTAAAAACTTCCAACGTATGTAAAATGCAAATATTGCCCAAATATATAAACCCAACCTTCTTTTTCTCCTTAAAGAATCCAGTATTGCATGCAAGAGGTCAGTAGGGCAACTCCCCAGCACTGCAGAAATCCAGAAAGTTCCACTGTAAGTGCTTTGTACACACAGAGTTCAGTTAAGTAAGACATATAAAAATACTGAATATGTAGATTTATCACATTTAGGCATGCTCTAAGATACAGAAAGTCTGCAGTGCAGTTACACCAAGACCTCTGCAGCAGAACCTGATTTTTTCATGCAGATTATACTCACCTGGTGTCCTGCTTCCTGGAACCTTCATGTACAGCTGCACTGTGTTCATGCCCAGGATGGTATGACCAACATGGCTTAGAAGATTTCCTGCTGATACCACACGTACAAAAGCAGGAAGTTTTGTCAGTTCATGGAGTTGCAACTTCCACCTGCAGCAAAATAGCAAATTGACAAACTGTGAATCCCTGAAACTCTTCGAAAAGTTCGGGAAATATAAATATTTTCAAAATATTGTTAGCACAGGCATCTGTGGTACTCTTTCAATTTCAAAATATTTCCAAATACAATTAAAAATCTGACAGGCTAGTTGAGGGGAAACAGTTTTGTAGTGAAAGCTGAGACTACAGATCAGAAGATCTGGCATCTACCTGGGAACATACAAGAACTATTTAAAGCATCAAAATCCAATTCCCTAGGAGGCTCAGGTTACTTATGCTCAGGTTAATTTGAAATCTCTCTCCCAATGGCTTGTTCAGAGTGATAGTTTATTAGCAACTATTTTGTATCTACAGATGGAATTTCCTTTAGAAAAAAACGTCATCAATATCTAAAATTTTGTAACAACCTCTAATCACGTCCATAGATGCACACACTTATCTTCCCGTGACTCTACCACAAGAAACCTCATTATTTTAAGTGCTCCTTACTCCCCAAATACCATAAACTTTGCTTCTTCTCTAATGACTGAAATAGATGAGAATTTTTGTACTGCAGCTGGCGGGACTGACAGCCTAGGATCTTTGATGGAAATATGTATTAACTAGAGACTGAACCAAATAAATAATTATTACTGGACAATAAAAACACCCTATCAGAGTAGTTTTAGTATTTTATAAGCTATCTTCTTCTACTCACAGAATGATATATAGTCTACACAATACTCAATTTATTCCTTGTTTTTTTGAGGCTCTGGGGGAGGTATCATGGCTCACCCACAGGTAAGCACTGGTTTGGTCTTTGCTACGTATTTTGAACCCTGTTACTGCATAAAGAAGCAAGAGTTATGAGAAAGTGGAAACAGAAAAAAAATGACAGTATAAATGAAAGGGAAAAAACCCCATGAATAACAAAAATTCAGATTTAAGAGAAAAGACAAAAACTTTAATCGTACAGTTTCTATGCAAAGACTAAAAACTTGGTATTATCAAGAAGTAATAAAGCTGCAAACAAACAATTTAAAGCCTCACAATGAAACAAAGGGAATGGATTAGAAGTAGGACTACAGTTTCTGATGGATGTTTAAATTCAATTCTGGGAAAACAAAAATCCTGGAAAGAGAAGTTTGAAAGGACATTTTAGCGTGAGAAGGACTTATTCTAACAACAGTTTGAAGACCAAAGGTAACCCTTTTATTGTGGAAATGGCGTGTGCAACTGGAATTTATGAACAGACTGACTGAAGTCTGAGAACACTCCACTGCATTTCCAGAAGGATTATCACACTGTGAAATACCACTGTGAGCAGGAGAAACTGTAATCAACTTACTTCTTGTCATCTGACAGGTCAATGTTGGTCCCAAACTTGATTGTTTTGAAAGGTCCTCTTCTCCTCCTCCCAGAGCTGCAAATGTAAAAAATATAACAGCAAATGTGAAAATGGGAATTATGTAAAATACCATATATAACCAACTGCAGAACTAACACAGTTATACCACACTTACTTGTCAGAAGATGTGGATTCATTATCTGAGTGGTCCTTGTGGTGACTCTTCTTCTCATTTTCCTCCTATAAAATGCAATTTTGTAATGTTTTTATGTATGTATACCGACACACATAAAAGAATATATACAAAAAATATAGGCATAAAGTGATAACACAGGCATAGATGTAAGTACATTTGTTTCAAGATACTGACACTATCTTTGAAATATCCATATCTAGGATTTTATGTCAACAAAATAAAAAAAGTTAGTCAAAAGGCATTTAAAAAAAAATTCTTCATGGCTGCAGATTCCATGACACTTGGGCCAGGACAACAGAAAATGTCTGCACTGTAAACATTTCTGCTGGCCTGCATTCCAGTTGGAAATGAGTATGTTGGTATGCTCCATTACGAGGGTGACCTGGAATCCAATCTTAAGGAACACTGTTACCTTTTTCAGACTAGAACATCTACCTCCCTTCAAAGGCAAGCAGGTATCCTGATACGAAACTAAGATGACTAATATTTATAAAACTAATTTTATAAAATCCATTATATAAAGTCTTTTGAATTTTTCATAGCCATGTGCTATTTTAGCACTAGCAGTAGCTGGGACCATGACTAGTGGAAAAAATCCAACCAATATTAAATGATGCAATTTGATCTTTTTAGCAGACTGTGCTCAAAGACTTCTATTTTGGCAAGTCTAGGACATAGAAGGAAGAAGAAAGACACAAAAAGGAAGAATGAACTGTCTGGAGTCTATCCAAAGATCTCTGGCTTTGAATGGGATTGTTGTTAAATCTCAAAGTGCCCTGTGTACCTGAGAAAGTCTTATTCATCCTTTGAATGAAGGACAAAGAGAAACAAAAAGGAACCTAGTGATGATGGATTTATCAAATGCTGCAAGACATGTTAGAAAAGCAATGTAAGAGCTGTTAGAGGAATAAAGAAAATAGATCACTTAGGGCAAGCCAAAAGGACTGTGGCTGTAGGAAGAAGAAATAAAGCTTTGATTCAAACACTGAAAAGTCACCTAAGGACAGGTCAGAGCAGTGTTAGGCAAAGGACACGTGTACAGTGTCTGATTTCCAGGGGAAAAATGAAAATCATCACTCTAAAAATTATCTTATGCATTGCATTTTTACCACCAATTTGTAACAGCAAGGGAAAAAAATCCTAGAAAATCCTGCAGGGCACATCATGGTGCAAATCCAAAGCTGAGGCTTTCAGTGGTATGTGATCAATTATGTACGTTTTTAAACATAGATATGTAGAGAGATATATAGATAGACAGATATAATGTTCCAGTGATGTAATGTTCTCCAGCCCCTCTGGAATGATGTACAAGAATACAACACCAGTGCAACTGCTCAAGGGGCACCAGAAAACTTCAGCCAACATCCTACTTAAATCTATTATCACTGCAGAGGAAGAAAAATCCCAAGCTCTTGATGATTTCCATGCCCCCCACTTCCCAATGGTATTCCTGTTTCTTTTGTTTACCCTGTACCAGCTCAAAACCTTATAACTAGATTCCCTTCTGTTTTCTTGAACTACCAATTAATTTCTTTGTTTTTAATCCTTTCCTCTAATGCACAAAGTTTAAATTTAGACTTTATCTTTCCTTTCTTGCTGAAATCATTGCTGTTTCTGTGTAATGCCACTGAAACCCAGAACAGTCAACTCCCCAGACTGGCATTTTCCCTGTTTTCTAACCAACAACTGGTCAAGATTATCTTCTTGTCTTAGTTCTGCCTTAGCCCCATCTTTTCCTAACACCAGGCAACATAAGCCTCCAAGGAGTGCCCAAAGCCAGTTTCAAGTATGTGTTCACTACTTCACTAAAAATATCAGAAGTAATACCAATAAAATTGCATTTCACAGAATCACAGAATAGTTAGGGTTGGAAGGGACCTCTGGAGATGACAGAGTACAACCCTCCCTGCCAAGGCAGGAAGGGGAAATATTATTTCTAATACTTCACTCTGTCACATACGTCTAAAAACTTCTAAACTGAATAGGAACTGTTATGTTTGGAACCCAACAAAAGACAAGTATTAGTGTAAACTTCTAATAAGCCACATCCAAATTAATTCAAGATAGTATGAAAAAGAAAGAAATCCGATTTCAAACTATGTGGGAAATTAGAAGCAATCCAAATTTTAAAAAAAGCCTCTTAAATTTTAAGTATTTTAGTATGAATTTTGACCTTATTATATGAAAGCTCAAATGAACAAAATTTAAAGTACGTAATAGTTGTGAGTTTTACGTTATTAAACTTAAGTTTACACTACGCATTTGGGAAAGACAATATACTATTTGACCCTCTATTCAAAACAGATTTTGAAAACTTACCTGTGCTTTTTATGCTAATGGAAATATCTCTTTTTCCTTAGCACTTTCTGCTTGTTCCCAACAGCCATTACTAATTTGCTCCAGAGTCAGCACGCAGTGTGTGAATTGTAACTTAAATAGCAGCAGTTAACTCACCCTTAAAGACTCCTGGAATGAGGAGGCCTGGTACTGTGCATATTTAGCAATTGTTGTATGAGATCTACTGCTTTCACAACGCCAGATTTTCTTTGTTCCAGTGGGGTCCCAGTTTTCATCTGCTGGCTGCAGTAGCTGTGTCCTTACTTCTACGATGTGTTCGTTATTCGCTTCTACCAATGTCTTAGTAGAGAAGAGTCCTAGATCTAATAAAGAGAAATAAAATTAATAAATGACGGTTAAAATATAATACAAAAGTTTCTGGAAAATGCCTGAAGTTATTGAAAGGTTTACTCTAAAGTAATTTTCCCCCCTCACAACACTGCCCACCTGAAAGTTAATTATTAACAGTCAAAAAACTTTTCTCCATACATCCAGTAGAAAATTAGAAAAAACTTGGCAGCTACTGTATGGACTATTTTCCAAGAACCATTTTACATGCCTTGTCTGAAAACAATGTTTAAATCTATTACCAAGAAAGTATTTTTTAATCCAGAGTTTTATGAACATGCTTCCATCATATAACACACAGTCAAATTATACATCATTAAATCTAAACAGAAAGACATGCATCCGGTTTTTATAGGAAAAATGTCTAGCTGTAAATTTCCATATCCACACTCTGTGCTCAATAAAATCTGCTGTATTTGTGGTGGGGTTTTTTTGGCACAATCAAGATTAGAAACAACAGCAAACTGAGAAATGAGAGAATACCCTAATGACTTGGAATATACCAGTAATACAGTATTACAGAAATAAAAGATCTACTTTTAAGAACTGAGAGACTTCTTTTTAAAAAACACACATTTCTTCGCCCAAGTTAAAAAAAAACAAAGGTAAATTTACCTAATTTAAGCGCTCCAGCAAGGCCACGTATTACAGTAACAGGGTTGTTTGGATTTGTACAAAATTGATGTAAAGGTGGAAAGAAAGCATCTCGTTTATTTTCCAACTGCAAAATTATAATGGAATATTAGATGTCAGATCAATCTAAATTCCTTATTTGTAAAATAAGAAATAATAATTAAAAGAAAAGAGAAACAACAGAAAGAAAACACGAATTTTCTCTGTTTCCCTGCGCTGTGGGGAATGAACAGCTACACCACACAATTCTTTCTATGGTAAATGCTGGGTTCACTCCTGAAATTAATTTGTTACTGTAATTTGTTTCTTGGCATGAATTATTCCCAGGTTGCTTCAGCTTTGCAACTCAGGTTTCCTGAACTCAATTTCTTTATCTGACAGTAGCACTGTACATTCCCTAAATCTACACAATTCTCTGAAGAGCAATACAGTTTCTTTTCAGAAGTTAAAAAAAGCTAATTTTACAGATAATGTATACAAGAAACAGTGTAATTAAAAGACTACCCTCATGGTATATGTCGTGTTAACCAGAAAGGTTGATTTGATTTTCTTATGCTTCTCTGCACCTATAACCTCAATTTTATGCTATAGTCTCCCTCCTGATTTTTTTTTTAATTGCTGCGAGTCTTTTAAAATGCTGAAGGCATCTCTTGCAATAAACAAAGCACAACGCAGAGTTCCCAGACAGTGGGACCCAGGCTGGCACACTTGCAGCACAGTGACTTTCTAGCTTTGTGACGACTCAACAAAGCTGGGAAGGACTTGTATTTCGGTAGATGAGTTCTTTTATTACTAAGGAAGTTAGCTCAGTAAAGCTATTATGAAATTTTGTTTTCAGAACAGAAGTTTTAATGCTTGCATAAGAAAATACTACTCATCTAAACACTGCTTTTTTCTGGTGACGTTTTGTTCTTAACATCACCTCATCTTCTATTCATTTTTCTTCACTATGTTTTGAAGCAGGTTGTTGAGAGTTTAGTTTAATGACCTGCTCATTTATACATAAGCTGCCACTTGCAAAAAATTGTACATACATGTCTGAAATACTGTGCATTGTATCTCATGAACTGTTTTGCTTGTTCTGCCAACATTTTGAGTATTAAAAATAAAAAAATCTGAAGCATTTTTCCTTTTGCTTACTGAAATTCCTAATTTACAAGTACTTTAAGAGTCAAACTATGTCTCAAAAGTTTCTTTAAGGTTACCATTTTTCCTGCTTATATACCAGTTTGGAGAGCACTGTAATTAGAACTCAGAGACGAACAGTGCCATCTTTAAAATAATTACATTATGTAATTCAGATATCCAAACAATTAGAAAAGACAGGCAGCAGTGTACTTCTGCCACTAGATTTACTTACATAAATACTAGGTGTAGGTGGATTCAGCTTGTCCTTTGGCAAGGGAGGGTACGGTGGAGGCGGTGGTCGTGGAGGTGGGCATTTATCCAATAGAATACTACTGTTAGATAAGCCATTTTTACCCAGATTCCTAAAAGGAAAGAAGAGCTGTCTCTGTCAATACTTGACAAATAAAATAAATACATACCAGTGTAATCTCTTATGCAAAATAATGTTGTATAAGGAGAAACCATAATTTGAGATGCAAATAAGGCTCATATATTTTAATCAAGAATTTTCAGTGTATAATTTGATATTATTCAAAATTATTCCCACTTTGCCTGCTGAATCTACAACACATCATCACTACTAGTTTAAAATATAGCCATTTTAAATAAAAGCAAGTGTGACTCATTTGACAAAATTTAACAGAAAAAACAGGTTTCAACTGGAAATGGAGAACCTTAGCAGGTGGATGATCATGGAACAGGAACTGAGGTAGCAGAGCAGAAGTCAGAAAATGATGTCTCAGCCAAAAAACTGCTGAGTCACAAACCCCAACTATAACTACACTACAGACACTGAACTGCACCACCACCTACCCCTCCCTGACTTACACATTTTGAAGCAGAAGGAGCCACTGATGCATAATCCATGTTTTGGAGAAACAAGGGAAAGGTCCTACCCCCAGTGAGCTGCTGTGTCAACACCTGTGTGAGTGACTCCAGTGAGAACCTCACTGCCTGTATTTGCAGCCTCTCTCTGGAGATTTTCCAGGTGTGCAGGACCCAATGTGTAACTTTTCCTATAACAATGAAAAGTCTCCATTCTGAGTTTAGCCTATAGTCAGTATCCAGTCACCATCACTGGGAAAGTACTGACAAAATCATCCCTTCAATTTTCGTTAAAAATGACTCAACTCCTTCCAAATTCTTCCAACTACACACTATTCAAATCCTTCTTCCAACCTCATTCGATTCACTGTTGTCACATCCCACAAAACAGGATGTTTCTAATGTATAATTTAGTCATATATCTTTATAAAACACACTGGTTACTAAAAAGTTGTTCTGATAACAACTGACTTCAGCAGAAAACACAGGTGACTTGTACTAGATGAAACTCCCAGTAATGCAGATTATTTCTAAAACTGAGGAACACAGCACAGCCAGATACCGACACGTGAGATCACTGCTTCAGATCAAGCTACCACAGCCATAAGATGGACTTGGGGCTTGAGATCAGACCAGACTGACTGACATGACAAGACACTGAAAGAAAATGAGCAAACAGCTCTGTACCCCAAAGCACATCTGTCAAAATACCTAACAGCTTATTCCTTGTGCTAGGTGACTCTAATGCCAGAATTGCACTTTCAAGAAAGTGAAAGGGTGACATGGAAGCTCTAATTAGTCATCATCCAGCTTGGCAAAAAAATCACTGACCAGTGCTTAATGTCTGACGTAGTTACTGCAAAGACTTTATTGTCCCCACATACATAAAAAAAACCCCAACACACCAACCAACCAAACAAAAAAAGAACCCCAAAATAACATGGCAATACAAAATCATCACCACACAGAAATGAATCGACCACAGCTGCATGAACCTGAGATTCAGACCATCTATGTGAAGTGAAACTAAAATCTAAACAGCAGGTATCAGACATTTCTATAACCTCTGCATTACCAAACTGAAAAATAAAATGAAGAAAAACAAATGCACAGTATTAAAAATGAAAGAGAACTTCAACAGAATTCAGTTTGCATTGGTAAACAGTCCTCAGGCAATTTCTAAGGCAGGGAAGAAGAGAAACAGCAGACTTGAAGAAAAAGGGACATTGCTCAGAACCAACGTGACTTGAGCTGCTGCAGTCACAGCAAGGCAATCACAGTGAAAGCTCAGTAAAGCCAGGGCACGTGGGGGCTTCAGGGAAGGGTGACAGTGGAGAAAGGAGAAACTTCTGTACACTTAGAGAAACTACAGGTCTGAAAAGGCAGAGGAGAAAGGGAAGGAAACAGACAGTACAAAGGAAAAGATCAGATGTACAAAGATATCTCATAAATCGAGCACTTGAAGCTGGTATTACCAATTGCATGCTATAATTTCCTATTAAGCTACTAAAACTATATGTGGAAATTTTAAGAGGAAAATGGACAAAGAAAACCAAAGCTGAGATAGCAAAACATTCATAATTTAAGTGGCAGAGGAAACAGATGGGCAGAATATTTAAAAGTTGTCTTTAACAGACCAGCTTCACTCTATCATCTTTTTTTTCCTATAATCCTTTTTTTTTTAGCTATGAATCAGAATATCTTACTATTAATAACAAAGCAAGAAAGTTATTAAAGAATAATTCTGTAATTGTTAGCGTGCCAAACAGAGCAACAGAAATTATAAACAACACTACAGAAATACTAAAAATACTTGCTACCACGGTGTGAGTATCCACTGCCAGCCTCTCCACTTCTGGAAGAACAGAACTATGGCCAGCACAAGGAAAGTGAAAGACCCTTTCTGACCACAGCAACTGTGCTGAAAGTCTCACAAATCTCAGTTTAAAGAATGTAGTTTTTGTGAGAGGATTTCATACTGGCTGAAAGAGGCAACAGATGCACTGCTCAAGACAAAACAAGCCTGATTTGCACCCCCCAAAAGAAACTGGATACCGAGTCACCTACACGCTGTGATGAAGGAATGAAGAGAAGGACAGGACTTCGGAGGAGACTGGCTTGTCATGGACCGTGCAGGGAGAACACCCTTCATTCCCACAGAGTGGGAAGAGGAGGCAGGAGCAGCTGTCAGGCTCAGAGGGGCAGGGACAGGGGTGGATGGTGACGTGCAGCCTGTCCTGAGCCACAGCTGCAGCGCTCAGTCCATGGCAAACTGCTCCACGGTGAAAGCAACAACTCATGGAAGTGCCTCACCCTGAGGACCACACTCAAACTGCTGTGCTCAGGAAAACATCAACCACTATGGATGAAACAGGTGCACTGACTTCACAGAATCACAGGATCCTTTAGGTTGGAAAAGACCTCTGAGCTCATTGAGTCCAACCTGTGACCAATCCCCACCATGTCACCCAGACCAGAGCACTGAGTGTCACATCCAGTCATTCCTTAACCACCTCCAGGGACAGTGACTCCACCACCTCCCTGGGCAGCCCATTCCAATGTGTAATCAGCCTTTCTGTGAAGAAATTCCTCCTAATGTCCAACCTAAACCTCCCCTGGCGCAGCTTGACTATGTCCTCTCATCCTGTCGCTTGTTGCCTGGGATTACTTAATGTAATCACGGGATCCCTTGAATAATCAATCATCACATTCTTTAAAACACCCATTTTAATTCTATTTTACTGCTTTCTAGGCATTCCCACAGCTTCTAATAAACAGTCTTCAGCCTTAGATAAGAACTTCCCCTCTGGCTGTACCAAAACACAGAGCTGACCAGAAGCACAGGTGTGACACTGTTTCGCAACAGTCACCTGCCCCTCCATTATATAACACTCACTGCCCAGCCTGTGCTTTTAGCAAAGAAAAACACAAATAATTTCACAATATCTAAGGGATTTCTTGACAAATAGGGACTGATGGCTTGGCCAGAGATGATGCCTTCATCCATCCACCTTGCTTCTTCCCTCGAGTCTACTATTTGTTGGAGCCCCAAGTCCCTAATAAAAACTAAATAAAACAAGGCCAAAATCTGATCCCAAGAAAATATCACTGAAATATTTACAATTACACAAAACTTATCAGGCAGTTGCTAGACACTTCTTAAGTACTGGATTGACTTTGCATCATCCCACCTGACCAAAACAAAGTGTCACACAAGTTTGAAGCTACCTGCGTTACATGGCTATACCAATTTACTATAAAAACCTCCCACTACATACAAAACAAATTAACATCAATATGATAAAACTTATTTTCTGAGAAGCAAGAATCACTACCATTAATTACCATTTTTTACATTTATTAAATTAATCACCTCAGTATTTTTGTTATTTCACTCAAGCCTAATCTCAGACTGAATTATGTCTATTGCTCAGGAAGTGTGCTCTTCAAGTCCTCTGGAAGTTTTCCTGTTTTCCAGGAACTATTAAAAAACTATATGGATGATAAACAATTCTCTGGTCTGCTCTTTCAGAGTTCATGGATGTATGTTATTGGGCCTTTGACTTAAAAATGCCAAATTTAAGTATAACTGCTGTTTAACCTCCTCCTTGAAAACAGAGTGTGTTACAGTACATCCCACGATGTGAACATTTTATCTGCCTTTTTCCCAAGTACAGAACAGAAATATTTACTGAACACTCTCGGCTCTACTGACCATTCTAACATTTCTGTGCAGTCATTGGATTTTTTGTGTTTCTTCTTTTTCGTTCTTGTCTACAAGTTTTCCTCTTCCAAACACCACTTCTGTGTTTCTAGAATTCTTAGCTTCAAGTACTTTTGAAAATATTTGCCCTTTTTGTTTCCTCTTGGGAGACTGTGGTTTTTTTACGATAACAAAAAGTTCCTAAACAACTTCTAGTTATCTACATATTTGGATTTTAGGTACAATTTGCAGGACGAAACAGAGTAAGTTACAATCATTTGTGCTTAAGCAGTTATTTTTGTTGTGAAGTTAGTCTCAGTGAATTATTATTTGAGGATTAGCCATATGAGAATTAACAAGGTTTTACTGCTCAAGAGATTATAGTTATTCTGAAGACCAAAATTAATACCCTCTCTTCCCCCAATAAAAACCACATTTAAAATGAATACAAGGAACTGTGGATTTATTTGATACTCTATCTCAATTCTATCAGAATTAATTAATCTACAAAGAGGAAAGAACAAGACAATTTTAAAACGTGCCTGCAGAAGGAATCAGTTGAAGCACTGAGTTGCACAGCACTTGCTTGATCCAGTCCTGATTCAAACCAGAAACACCCACCCTTCACAATTAGCAGATACAATCAGTTGCTTTCTTACTCTGAGTTATTACAAAACCACAGAAAAACGTCTGTCAATCCCCATCATCCTGGCAAGGAGGTGGTTACAAAAACACCCAACTTGGCTCCCTGAGGTTCAACCTCCCCAGGCTCTTTCTGTAGCCAGGGGATAAAGAGAGACACTCTCAAAGAGAAATATAAAGAAGTCAAGTCAAGCTTACATTACATTTAAATGCAAGTAATGCCAGATAATTATACAACCTGTTTATCATGCAATTCTCTACCCCAGCCTTTCACAACCAGGTACTAGCTGGCAATACTCCCAGAGATTTTTCATGAAACCTACAGAAAATCCTACAATAGAACTGCGGATTTTCTCATTATGCAAATGTATTTCTAATTATTTTTGAATTCTGTTCTGGTTTTGACCTCAATAGTACAGGTTGGCAGTGAATTTCATAGGTTAATTACATGTTATGTAAGAAGTAATGTTCTTTTATTTTTTTCTTAATGACTTTTACATCTTTCCTCTCTATTTCATTTGCTAATCACATTGCTCTTAGGCTGTAAAACAAACAGAATCACATCAATGACTTATGTAAAAAAAGGATTATAACAAGTGGCACCAAACTTTCTCGTACACTTGCCTTTCCCTTTAAAATGTAAATATTTCCTATGGTTTTTTTTACTCCCAGAGAATTCTGCTTCCCACCTGTAGATTTCTTTATCTGTCTTTTGAACAAAACCTAACCTCTTATTCTAAGCAGGGTTTAGCTTGTGAAATCACAGTATTTCAAATTTTATTCTTAAAACTTTTGCTGTGGTGAGGTTCAGCTGCCAGATGTAACAAGCCTTCAGAGCAACTCAGCAATTCTGTCTTGAAGCCAAAAAATCCTTTGCTCGTAAATAAAATTCCCAATAAACCAAGAATTGCTTTCCTTGTTTCTAAGAACAAAACACAAACTTAATCCAGCTCCTTTCTCCACAAAGAACTTCCCCTCAAACATATTCAGGCTCTTTTCATCCAGACCACGGAGTTCTCCAAGCAGCGATTCACTAATTTCCCAGACCAGCCTCAGGGAGCAGCACCTTCAGAAAGCACAGACCAAACTCCTTCTGCCCCAGGCTCCAACAGAGCCCTTGGAACAAGGAGAAGTCTGTCCACTTCAGCCTCTGCACTGCCCTTCCCACTCCTCCTCAGGAAATGGATTTACTACACTTGTGTAGATGCTGGCCATTTATCACACCCTTTTCCAGATTGTTTAGCCCAGACCATCTTCACAGAATCACCAAATCATTAAGGCTGGAAAAGACGTCTGAGATCATCAAGTCCAACCTGTGACCAAATACCACCTTGTCAGCTTGACCATGGCACCACGTGACACGTCCAGTTGTTTCCTGAACACCTCCAGGAAAGGTGACTCCACCACCTCCCTGGGCAGCCCATTCCAATGTCTTATCACCTTTTCTGGGAAGAACTTTTGTTTGCTGTCCTATATTTTTATCATTTTACACAGCCCCTTGAGAGGCAGCTCACCTCTCCTGGTCTCCTGTCACTTTCTTTTCTCAATGGATTGCTCTATACTTTTCCTCTTTGAACATCAAGCAAAAAGAACTATAAAAAGGCATATTAGCCCCTTTATTACGCATTACAGTCAAACCTATGCCTCTCATTTGCCTTCCCCAATTATGCCAGATTGGTAAAGCTTTGAAGTTCAGAAATGCTTCAGAGTTTTCAAACGAGTCCTTCCATGTATCACCATAAAAATGACAAGAGCAACCTCCAGCTGACATAAAGCCCAGTTACCCAGCTGGGCTCTTCAGAGCTGTCTGAGGACCTCTTGCATGGACTTCCCTAAGTTTTATTTGGAGCTCTGCCTGTTCTTTCAAGGCTGTGAACAAGCTTTAATAAATAATGAGGGCAAAAAAAAATAACCAAGATATTTCTTTTATGAGAAACAAAACAAGCCAACTCAGGAACTTCTCTACACTGATTAAACGAAGGACTTGACCTCAGGTTGGGTTTAGAAAGGACAATTTTCTGGTAGACTCTTAACCGAGATGGATACTGGGTTTTTATCCCTACTCTGGGATGTTAATTAGATGCACCAGTTGAAACACTGAGTGAGAAATCAGCTGGTTTCACTTCAGTACAAGTAAACAGCTCGAGTGTTAAATCTCAAGTCTTGTGATAATGTTTCATTAATTCTCCTTTCAGAAAGATTGCTCACAGGGAAAAGATACTTACATTTCTAAGAGCACAGAAAAGAGCTTTTGATAACAGTCTATTTAAGGAAACCTGATACACAACCAGACAAAGCAGCACACTCTTCTTTTTTTTGCCCCATGTATTAACAATTGGCTTTTCTAATAACAAACTCAAAGCAGTTATTCTTAACATATTTTCTTCTTTTAATTACACGGTTTTCACTTATGTTTAAAAATTACTTGGGGTTGTGTTGATTTTTTTGTTGTTTTATTGGGTTTTTTTTAATGACCTTAACAGGAGATTTTCTCTAGGAATCTCAGGAAAGATAATTAATTTAATGGTCCACTCTTTTATCTGTTAATTTGCTCGGAGGCTTAGAGAAATTTACTTTACTATGTAAACAGTTTACCAAACATAATTTAGTTGTTTTATAACCACCTCAAAATTTACTGTTGCGACCAGTTTTATTGGTAGGGAAGACTAACCAAATCACACTTCCCAGAGTCACCTCCTCAATTCCCTTTTATCCCTACTCCAACAGCAGTTTAACAAGATGAGCACATTTGCCACCCCACCGTTCTCCAGAACAGCATCTTTAATGAGATTTGCATATCCGAGTCAATAGCTCAGCTCCCGCATTTCTCAATTCCTTGTGGCTTTTCAGTGACATTGTCTGGCCCTTCAAGGGAAGCTCCTTGTACAAGTATCAATTGCTGTGCCAGCACCCTATGTCTGACCCCTTCTCAGCCTCCTGAACAACCTCATTTCACCCCACGAACAGAATGGGGCTCTGTTAAATATTTCGTCAACATTCGCACCAAGGAAGATGGATATAAAGAAACTTTTCAGCCTCTGCAATTATCTCGCCCTACTTAAGTGCTCACTTTAGTCTTTGGCAAAACAAAGCATTTACCAAGTCTGCTTCTACAGAGCAGACAACCTATTCACAAGTAATAAAAGAAGAATCAAACCGAGTTTTCTCTTTGGCATGTGTTTTGCATTTTGTGATACAAAGCAT
This sequence comes from Ptilonorhynchus violaceus, assembly GCA_013397565.1. Lineage (NCBI taxonomy): Eukaryota > Metazoa > Chordata > Aves > Passeriformes > Ptilonorhynchidae > Ptilonorhynchus > Ptilonorhynchus violaceus. The sequence continues at coordinate 521,109 of VZRJ01002938.1, forward strand.
CTCCTTTCACCTAATGGCTTCACTTGAGCAGCTTTTATTAAGACAACACTTGTTTACACAAAGCAAAATGACAGTCTCCCTGCACTTATTTTTGCCTGACAAATTCTGATTTTATTATATTGTAATGCATGATGTCCCAATGCCTTTTCTAATAAATTGCTTCCACCTTAAAAACCACCAAACTTCCATGTTTCTGATGCTCCTTTGTACTTAAGCAACACACAAACTCTTGGCACATTTATTTGGATAAATGGTCAGTTTTTGCTGGTGAGCATTACCATGCTGCTTCCTGATAAAACCCCTCCTGTGAGATGAGGAGGGGTCATTATCCTGCAGTAGGTCAATTGTAGTTACCTTGTGAATCAACTCTTGTGCATTACTTAATCCCAAAATGCTACTAATTCCAGGTCTTTTGTGCTCTAAATAAAAATAAACCTGTAGGGTCTGAAAGATGCAAAAAATGGCTTCTCTTAGACAACACTTTTTTTAAACCTGCAAGCATCTTAAGAATAAAGATTTAACAGACATCTGAGGACTTCAATGCGACTGAAAAAGAACAGAAACACTCTGGTTTTCATAAGTAAGCATATAGTAAACAGAGCCAAATGCAGAATAATGAGAAGAAAATAAAAATGATTAATCTAGTGCTCCAGCTATAAAAAAATTCAAGTTACATCCACCTGTTCCTACCTGTCAAAATGTCTGTTTTCGCCTAGAGAACACCATCGAGACAACAGGGCAACAGATTGTATCAAGTGAGTATTGTCAGATAGCAAGAAGAATATGCCAGGAGATAACAGAATATAATTATCCACATTAGACATGAAGCCACAATGTCTTTCTGAACATATCAAATAAAATAAGGGTGTGTATGTAACAACTGACATACACAAATATATTTAAGGCCCAATACAGTGTAGCTCTAATATATAAAAACTAATATTACAGGACAACTCCCCTCTCCCCGTGCAGTAAAAGGTTATTCTAGCACAGGTGTTTGAGGTCTTGTCTGGTCTTTCTTTCTGTTGAGTGTTTTGGTTTTGGCAGGGTTTCTTGTTTGTTTGTTTTTTCCTTTTTTTTTGGTTTTTTAAGAGAAAAGAAATCAAATAATTATTTTCATGTTTTCTACTCTAGATAGCTTTTCTGCAATTTTTACAGTAATTCTAAAAATCAACACTTTTGGTCACAAAATCACTTTTGAACCTCAAGATACCACTTACAGAGACAGCACACCCAAATATAAACAGTACTATGGGAAGTACTTTCAATTCTTTGTTTTTGCATTACTTTTCACTGAGCTAAAATAAAGGCTGACATGCAGTACTGAAGTTCACAGTATCTGATATATTAGCATATAAGTAACTTCTATTTTACTACGTATAAATGTGCTTTTTGGCAAATTAGAAGTGCTTTCAGCAGACTACCTTTTAATATTCTGCCTCCCATACATTTTTCCCTATGTCAGTCATGCACACAACATGTGTGACAAGGATGTTCTGCCCAAAACTCTGCTCCAGAGTCATATGTATGCCTGCACATCTTAAAGCAAGGGCTAATCAGCTGCTCAGTAAAAGGCTGGGAAATCCTCATCCTCAACTTCTTTATGAATATAAACTGTCAGACATATTAGAATGGTGGGGGGAAAAACCCCCACTATTAAGATATTATATAGTGTTTATATTACATAGAGTCATAGTTTTTGTTAGTATGAAAAAAGCATGTAGACAGAACCTTTTCCCTAACAGGTAACCAGCCCCAGCACAGGTGAGTTACTGTATTTCTCAGAATCTCTTGTTATTATTAGCAGACATATGCAGTTTTCAGAAAGCATTGTTTGACTAGAAGAGATCCTGTCTCTAAACCTGTAAAGCAGTCCCAGCCTACACTGATACATTTCTAGACTTCAGAGTTGCTAAAAAAATTAAGTCTCTCCTCTACTTTTCCCACTGCTCACCTTTCCTTATTATCCAGCTTCTATGTCCTGTGCCTTGCTGAATGAAGGTGCAGACAGGCTGAAGAGGGAGCTCTCAATCTCTACTCAGTAAGGAAGCAAAGGAAAAAAAGGCACATCTAACACTTTTTGAGCTGTCTGCAAACTGCATGAGGCAAAGTATTAGCTTACCTCCCTTGAAAAATTATGATTACGTGAACCTCGGAGAAACGATGACTGTAAGAAGCCAAGTGAAACACCTGTAGGAGACTCCCTTTATCTTGGAAATCAGGTATCACAAACAATGCTACACCTCCATCAAAGAGCACAAATGCAGACTTGCATTAAAAGCTGGTTTAAAGGCTTCTGTAGCAAAACCGGTAAATATTTTGCTACTGAACACGAACTGCAGATCTCACAACAGCACACTAAACACATCAAAATGCAACATTTTTCTAGAGTGATGCACTTTCCATTACTTTCCCAAGAAAGCTACCTGCCAATTTTGGAGACGGATCAGCTAAACTTCAAGGAAGAACAAAGTCTGTAACAGTTTATTTTATGCCTATTTGCAATGCACTCATCCTAACACCAAACACTGAAGATATTTTTATACTTCTACTAGCAAGAACACATACATGGTCCCAATTAAAAGGAAAAAAAAAAATAAGCTGTTAAGCTGTTAATTTTTATGAATGTAATATATGTAGAAATGTCACTTGGAAATGAACATTACAATAAGACTTAATATTTGAAAGATGACAAAATAAGCTCCCTATAGATTTTTTTTTTTTCCTCTCTTTTAGGAAATTTATCTTTGTAACAGATAGCGACAGACTGCTGTATCATGGGTGAGTATTAGTCATCAAATCCCACAACATTAGGAACTACTGGCTCTCAATCACAGTAACAGATGAAGTTTTTTTGTAGAATGATATAAGCAAGCTTTTATAACATTTTTTTTAACATCAAAAAGAGTAATACTCCAAGCCACCACACTTGCTATATAAAATATAGCAAACATATATATATACACACACACACACACACACACACACAATACTAAATCAAATATTTTGGAGTAACATATATTGAGGTGGTAAAAATTTCAACAAGAATTCTAACAGAGGAAAGTACAGGTAACATTTTAACTAAAAGAACTGCAAATACAGTTCAGTATGGAAAACAGCAGAGTACAACCCAAAACATCCAGTAACCATATTCTTATGATTAAAGGGACTTCTGTGAACTTTAAAGGCATTTTAGGTAACATTTTCACCAACGGTGACAACTGTAAGATGTGGCTACAGAAATGACAGTGCTCTGAGCGGTCATTTTAATTTCTCAGCTTGTTTGGATTTCAAACAAAATTTTAAGAAAGCGGGCAAGTCTCTCCAAAGACTACCAAGAAAATCTGAGGACTCTGAAGACAGTTTACATAGAGAAGGCTGCGAGCAGCAAGCACTAAATGCGAATTTGCAAAGCTAATGACTACCTGACAGGCTCCCTGCCGGCACACGCACCAGAGATGAACACTGGCACATTCAGCTGCAGCAGTTTAAGTTGTTACTGCTCTGGGTCCAACCATCCTCCTCTGCCACACGCCACTGGCTATGGCAGAGGAGGCTGAATTTGCTGCATTTCTAATACCACTGTAGCTTACAGCAGAACATCTTTCCACTCCTAGGAAGTATTATCTGAACTTCTACATCCCAGCCTTCCACGCTCTGTGTCATCCTGCACTTCCAGCAATGAAGACACCTGGGAAAACACTGTGTAATTTGCACGAACACACTGCAATTGCTGCCAGGTTTTCTAGTGGCTGGCCTCACATTTTGCCTTAGTCTCTTCTGCCTCTGACCTAAAATGATCTAAGCTTACTGACTAAAACCAAAAAACAACAGTAACACGCCTGCTGATCAACTGGAACATAAGATGGACCAAGACTTACACCCCTGAAGAGTCAAAAATATCTGCACTGCAACATGACAGGCTCACAACTTGCTGCATGAACTGTATTTTTAACACAATCCACCACCTGAACAGCTCCTGTGCTTGAGCTGTAGATGCTGAAACCACCACTATCAAAAAAGCCATCTCTGGTACAGAGCTGAAGGACAAGCTGATACACCAGATGGCTGTGTGACCACTCGGGGGGACACCACCAGGCAGGAGAAATGGGCCAACAGGAATCTCTGGGAATTCAGCAAAGGGAAATGCCAAGTCCTGCAGCAGGGGAAGAATAACCCCATGTACTGGTATGTAAAAAAATAAAGATTTGTCACTTTAGGGGTGACCCAACATGAACAGCTTTGTCCAGGCAGGTTGGGGAGTCTCCATCCTTGGAAGTATTCAAAAGTACTGACCCTGCTGTGAGTTGGGAAGATGGATCAGATGATCTCCAGAGGTCCCTTCCTGGACCTCCCACCTCAACATTCTGTGATTTCATCACTTTTTCAATGAGAACACTGATTCGTAATGACAGACCAAATCTGTCTGACTTACTCAGACCAAAAAAAAAGGATTTTGAAGAGCTTAATAGCAGCATTGAACACTTTTTTTTTTTACATTCATAATTTTCAACATCTACATTGTTGCTGTTGCTTGTTATCAGAAGAGAAGCACTTGTATAGTACCAACAAACTATGCTTACAAAAGACAAGGGGTTAGTTAGTAAAGGGAAAAAAAATCCAAACAACTTATTTTCCCGTTGTAGGAGCTGTATCAAAGCCTCTTATAGAAATTAAGCTTTAAAGCCCATGAAAATGATACACATTCTGAAGCAATAAATTTATCTGACGTTTACTGATATCATGTCCCTATTTTAGAAATCTTTCTTCTATAAGAAAACAGTCATATAAATGCTAGAAATAAAACCATGTTGATGTCACCATTAGAAGCAGTGGTCAAAAAATTTTTCACAGTTTAAACCAGACTTTTCAA
>VZRJ01002938.1:530981-642284 GCA_013397565.1 Ptilonorhynchus violaceus
CTTGCTGTGCTGCAGGGAACGGGGCCTGCTGGAAAGGGTCCATTAGCCATAGGCTGCCCGGGGCAGGCGGGACGGATTCCACGCTGAGCGACGTTAGGCACTCTGGTCAGAGCAACCTGCGGCTGCTGGCCAGAGACAGAGTTTGTAGGCAGTGATGAATCAGCTGTTGGCCCATTAGGAATTCCAGTAGATCGTACCTGTGCAACTCCTGTTTGTCTCATCTAATGGAACACGAACAAAGCACAACAACATTGGCTGCAGGATTTGGAAAGGGAGGATCATACAAGGTTTGTGTACTTTATGGCACTGGTCAGTTCCAATTTTATCCTCATTTTAACATCTTCACAGCTGCTTTTGAGAACCAAGATGACTGTCACACTCATAAAAATGCTGAGTAAATTTTAAGTAAAGCTATCAGCACACTTTTTTTTCTTGACCTTTCGGTTTGAGTATTTTACTGCTGGTGCTGGACACACAGAGGGAAGTGAACAACGACAGGACGAGAGAAAAGCTGCAATACTATTATTATAGCTAAGTGTTTTCAACTAAGACTGCTTTTAGATATTTCCACTCACTTTACTTTGAAAGCGTGGCTTGAAAACTTTTACATTAACCAGTCGCCCTATGACAAAACACAGCTAAACCCATTACGCTTCAACCACTAATCCACAACCACCCTTTATACAAAAAAAAATGAATTTAAATAACACAGCAAAGGGCATGAGAACTCTGTACAACAGAAATTCTTTGGAATTCAAGAAACACAACAGACTCTATTACTGACAAAAGTGTTGGAGATAAGAAAAATATTTTTGTTCTCACCTGCTGGTGTTGCTGCATCAAGACAAACTGACTCTCCAGCTGTTCCAGCATAAGTTTCTGTGCTGGATTTAGATTATTTCGGTTTGCACGCAGCTGTTCCAAGTGCTGAAAAAACAGCAGTGTGGTTCATAATCATTAAAACTACATGGGCTTTTTAATAACTTTCTTGCATAAAGTACAAAAGAGTATCCATGAAGACAAGACTTGTAAAGCTGAAAATAATCGAGATTTCTGTTGCAGACTCAAACATCTTTCCATACACTCTCCTGCAAACAAGCCTTATTACTAGTTACGAAAACTAGATGATTTGAGTGTATAATTATTATTACCACAGTAAAACTAAGTGTGCTGGTACCATAAAAGAAAACTACATGCAAGTAGGATTATATAAAATTCTTATCACAATTATGTACATTTTAACAGCTTTTTGTATTGTGCTACTCTTTTATTAATACTGTTCATCACAAAGTGAATTAAACCTATAGGCACATGTGAAAACTTCTCCTGAAAATACAAAAAAACCCCCCAGAAAATTGTATGATTTAATTACAGAGTGCAATATCTTAAGTCATGATACTGATCTCATTTGCAACTGATAAATTTAGGCATCTATTACCAAAAATCTGATCTCTGTATTCATTAAAATACTCAGCACACCCCATCATTCTACCAGGAAGTCTGCTGCTGCTAAGTGGCAAGACTTAAAAAGCAGATGAAGATGGTTCATGCCAAAATCCCTGGATTAACAGTACCTTCCATTCTGAATTCCCTCTGGAGAGGAGTGCAATGAATAATATATATACACACACACACATATATACACATATATATGTGTGTATATATATATATATATATAACATGCCACAGCCATCCAGGCTTTGAGCTGCCAATTTTGAAAGGCCAACTTTGAAGATGCAATAAAGGTTTTATTCACTCTCCTCTTGCATCACACATTTTTGGCTTTCCTATTTATATATGCTGGAACCTTGTCAAGCTATTGCCAGCACATCCAGTCTACTGTACTCAGAGAGGCCTACTTGGGTTCTGCATAGACGAGGAAGTTGGATCTGGAAAAAGGTGAGACTGAAAATGGGAAAAAGTAGTAGAATATAAAATAAGCAGAGATAAATAATGAGAATGCTTGGAGAGAGAGACAGAGAAGAATGATTGAGGAAGGACCAAAGTGGTGGGGAGGCAGGAGGAAGAGGGAGGGAAAATTATACAGTATAATAAAGCCAATATTGTTCAGACAGAGAAACAGCTGAAGAACGACATTGGAATTGAGGGGAACATTGCTCAGTTAATGAGAATGCCTTCTGCCTCTGCACTGAGCTCCCTTTCTATTTTACTTTGCATCCCAAGCAGTATCCGCAATACATGGGGTAAAAGCTTCCAGCTAGGCCTGATTTTCAATATATGGAATTCCTGCTGAAGCTCACTGCATGCTCTATTGAACTGAGGAGACAACAAAACATCCTGACAAAAAACATCCGAAAGAAGATCTCCAAACTAAAACCTAGCATTTCACAGAATTGTATTAAATGATGTAAAATACAGAAAAGCAGCAGCAGATTTCATCTGAGTAATTGCATTTTGTGGAATGTGCTTGTTCGTTTATGCAATCTGATACAAGAAGCTACCTTAGATGAAAAAAGATGGTATTGCAATACTTCTACACCTCTTTCAATGTCCCCCACATTACAGCAAGTCACAAAACTCACTTTGCACACAAGAGTGAGAATTTGCATATCAGTCTTTAAAACATAATAAGAAAAAAGAGCTACCATATGTTCTTACCTTATAAATTATAGAATTCATACAATGTAAGTGTTCAGTTTCTGCTACAGATCATTTAGTTTACTACAGAACTAATCTCACACAGAGAGGCCGTAAATATTAGAACAACTTGCACTACACCCTGGGAATTATTTGGGAAGTATTTCACACTGAATTTCAGAAATGTAAAACTACAACATGTCCCAGATTTATTTTCTTAAAAGGAAGAAGGAAAGAAACAAAAAATATAACAGAGCTTCTGAAGATCTCCCATACCTACCTGTAATTTCTGTGGTGTCAAGCACCAAGAATGAATTTGTTGCTGTACAGGAGGATGTGACACTGTATGGCCACTGCTCCAAACATCTGAAGTATTCTGAGAGAAAACGTTACATTAAAATGTGTGACTATCAAAGGGCCAACATAATTTCTTTTACTATCTAGATTTTATCTTACTTATGAAAGAACTAGTCATTGCTTCAAGAATAACAATATAAACAAAGAATGTACTAAAATACACCAAGTCTTATTCTACCATTCCCAACAGTATCAGAGTAGTCTGAAGAAAAAGTTAATGATACCTAATACCATAAGGAGAAACAAGCAAATCAAATTCCGCAATTAACTTAAATGTATGCTACTTTTAAATCCAAATACTTTATCTACTGTAACACTATTACATGATGATGAAACACTTGAATTCTAAATATAAGCAAAGGCAATAGACAGGATGACATGGTTGTCTCCCTCTCAATCATCAGACTACACTGTACTTCTTCACTTACACAACTACAACTGCAGTATAGTGCCACCAATCTGCACTGCCCTTATGCACCTCCTGTCTGAGCTGGAATCTGATTAAACACATCACTGAAAAATGTTTTTTAAAATTTCTACAAACATTCCCCACCTTGATGCCAAAGGATTAAAATTTACAGCACAAATTGTGTGCATGATGCATCATTTTAATGCATATTTCCATATAATTTTGGTAGGGGGCTCTAGTTCATCAGAATATATACCTTTGTTGGACTAGATGTTCTTTTCCTCTTGGCAGGACTGGTCAGGTCATCTACTTGGCTAGAAGGAATCATGTGTAGTGGCAAGGATTGCTGTGAAATTGGTGTTTGAGTGAGGCCTAGTACAGGTTCAGTATTTGGATGATGAGGTTTACAAGCCTAAGAATCACAGAAGGAAGACAAAAATATGGTTCTATATATTCTTAATGCTTTCCTTTAAATTTTATAATTTTAACAGCCCACATATATTAAAAGGGCCGAGTAGATATTCTGAAGCTGATCTCAGTAACTGAAAAATCAGTTTCCATATGGTCATCAATGGAGGAATGTGTACCTTTCACGGGATTATTAAACCACTGCAGCATTTCTATTTAAGATGAAATCTTTTAAAATCATGAAAATCCACAAAGGTTCTAAATTGGTACCCCCATATTTCTCCCACATTATAGGGAGCTTCTTGATCTAATATCCCTCTGCAAATAAATCAAAGGCTTCTTTTAATAAAAGCCAATCCTGTGCTCAATAAAATCAGCTTGACCACTACCGATTGTAAAGAACCCTTAAAGCTGGGCACCTGCAGAACATAACCCAACTTCTCACCTGCTGTGCTGTGTTCATGGCACCCTGCCTGGAGGTAAGCTCTGCGGGGATTGGTAGGCTCCATGCCTCCTCAATACTAGGAAGTAATTTAGTTTTATTCTGTAGACTACCTTGTGGAAGGTTACACAACTGAGCCTAGGAAAAATTATGTAAAAAGCAAATTTAACACAAGCCTACTTTAGTAAGAGCAAGTCCATGAAATCTTCCTAAATGCTGTAGCTAATTATGTCTTAAAGAGAGGACAGATTTAAAATTTTGGGGTTTAGAAAGGTGCTAAGCATAAAGAGGGTAACCAGAATATAAACCTTTGTGAGAATCAGAACAAAGATGAGCTCTGGATTCAGAGGTCTCATAATTCCTTTTTTCTGAAATTGCAAACAAGAGTGAAAGATAGTGTGTGCGTATTCTCACTACATGTTATGAGAACTTAAAAATGTAGACAAATACAAAGAAAAAAGCAAAATGATGTAAAACAGTATGCTTTGATTAAATGTGCAAAATAGGGTTTATAAGGAATTAAGTTCCACTTACAAATGAAGAAATAAAATATTACAGGCTATGATATGCTTACAATACACATGAAAACAGGTTATACACACCACAAACAAGTGCAAGTTAAACTCGTGTGTGACTTCTCCCCTCCCCTCTGCTGTGTGTCTGCAGAGTATTTCCCGCTGCTTAAAACGTTCGTTTTACCTGTAAATACTTTATCCGTGCTGCAAGTGCAGAGGTATTACTACAATTTTTGCTCCTAGTTGCATTTAAGTAGCATTTAATGGCATCCTGAGGCTGGTTGCAGGACTCATAGAGTGTGCCTAGGTCCATCCAGGCTGCAGCATGGCCATGGTCCAATTGTACAGCACAGATATAGGCCTGTAAAGCATCCATAGGCTGATTTTGCTGTTGATACAGCACACTGAATAGAAAGATTAGTGAAGTTGAGAATTAATAACAAAGTCAAAACAAGCAACTCAAATATACATATCCCCCCCAAACCCCTTAATAAATTTTGGCATTATATAAACCACAGTAATAAGCAGAAATGCATAAAATTTTAACATGCAGAATTCATCTACATAGCATATTAAGTATTTTAAAAAATTGAGAGAGCAAATATAAATTCATTATTTAAACTCCAAATCAGACAACTCTGACAACAGAGGTAGAAGTAAAAAAGCTTTACAGTCTGAGTTCACAAAAGAGTTTAAAAGTTGATATTCTTTATTTATATATATTAGCATGGAATTATATCACTGTATTACCCTGTATCATTCTTACCCTATAGAACACCATGTATCTGCACTTGCTTCTGATTTATCAATAGATTGCCTATAAGATATAAAGGCATCCTGAACTTTCCCAATACTTGAATAGCACCTGGGAGAAGAAAAAAAGAACTTTGGTAATATTTATAGAAGGTAATCATCGAGGATGGCTGACCAAGACTGATCTGATAAATGTTAAGTCATGCAAATACACACTCAACATTCGCTGTTTCTGAATGCCAGGCATAAGCAGACTCAAACATCTTAACATGTATTACTAATTATTTATTTAACTACACCACAACTATTTAAGCCCTGGATTACTACATTTGTAAGGAAAACAGTCATACCATATTTGAAAAGATTTACATTTCTTTCCCTTGTGATATCTTATCAGTCAATAAAAACAATATTTATCTAGAGATAGCATTATAGTGAAACAATTAAGTTACCTATTTCATCAAACAAATGGTTATAAAATTTAATGTTCTACAAGACAGAATTATTGAGAGATACTGACCAACTCTATCAGGATGGCTCCTGACTGCCTGGGAGGCTTTTTATGTGCATTTCTTGCATCTCAATAATATTCAAGTACCAAACAACAAACCAGTTACTTGTACTGCATATACAGAGCATCAAATTTTGTTTAAAAATCATGTGATTCTGTGATTTTTTATAATGTCTTGCTTTAATATTTCTCATATACAAATTCAAAGGTAGTCTGGCATTAAAGAGAACTACAATTATACTACAGTGAATAATACCTATCATTTTAAAATTTAAAGCTCCAAATAAAGCCAAAATCAAATCTCTATATATTTACTAGTTTAATCAACAACAACTGTGTCTTGTATTGTTTGTAACAAGTTTGCCTGCTGAAAAAAGAACTGACAACTTTCAAAACACATAAATAACAATAGAAAATTTATTCTAGTAAATAATAAAAAACAAGCAGAACAGTACAGGCAAAGGTTTGTCAAACATGCTACACTCTTTCAAGTATTTTTTAGGCACACTAGGAAAGGAAGAAAATAAAATATAGCATTACTTTGCCTAAAAACATCCATTAAGTCTGAATACAATGTTTCAGAAGATTGTTTTAATGACAATCTAACCCAATGTCCAACAGATATATTTCACTCTGCTTGTTTATGACACACATTAAGCCTCTCATTAGGGTGGCAATATCATTAAGCCCCCAACACAACTTCGGGGATGGAGTTTTTCCAGTGGGAGAGGAGGGTGGTGCTGATGTATTTTTGAAAGACAGCTTTAAACCAACTTGCTATCTAGTTTGGACAACCAGCAGAGGAAGGAATAATAGAAGGGAATACATGAGGAGGGAAAAGAGTGAATGCACAATCCCATAACCCTGTTCTTTTCCTCTTCTCCTGCCAGTGTACAGACTGGAGAAATGGGGCACAGAAACATTTTTGCTCTAGTCCTCCCTATAAACCATAGGAGATGCTCCCACTAGATTTTTCACCCCATTTTCTGCATTTCTCCCCCTTGTCTGCATGGTCCTAGGTTTCACCCTGGCCATGTGAGAGCAGTGGCACAACAGGACTGGAGCACAGCAACTACACAAACCCTGTGTGGACCCCGGCTCCATCCTGCCCGAGAACTCAACTACCTCAAGGCACCTGGAATGGGACCACTGAAGAAAACCCAGGATTTCAGCCCAGTGGAAGATAAGATGCCCAAGATGATCCCTGGCTGATTTTCCCTTTTCCCTCCACACTTGTCCTGTCCCTCTGCCCCTGACACTCGGTGTGGTGCTGCCTGGTTGAGAAGCCCTGTCTTACAGGAACAGCTGGAGGAATATTATTAGCATGAAAAAACCAATAACAGGGTCCAGTTGCATGTGACCAGAATCCCCAGGAATGTCAGCTGGAAGATACTGAGGTTAGGATATTAATTTTATTTTTGCCTCATTCTTTTTTAATGTATTACTCAACAGAACCGATGTGTTCACATATAGACTTGAAATGCCCTCAAAGCCTTCTCCAAAATCTGAGTCTTTCAATAGTTACTTTTGGTTTGAGTAAAGTACTCTATGTTCTTAAAAAGGAGACCAGGAAAACTCACAAAATTTGTATGATTTGTATCTGGGAATATGTTGTTTTTCAAGTAAAAAATACTGTCAAAGACTACAAAATTAATGGAACACTTAGACATTAGAATGGATCTGTCTGACCTGTGTATACCTAGGAAAATATTTGTTTTTCAGTGCAAAAACTGATTGAGATTAGGAGGGAGATTCTGAGAAAATAGAGAAAGAATTATGAAAAAGGTATGAAGAAAAGTAACAACATTCACAGAGCGTTTACAAAAAAAGAGTGAGAGAAGAGAAGATGGAGGAGGAGAAACAGCTAAAACCAGGCAGGATATATTCAGTTTACTGTAAATGTGTAGACAGAATAATAACTACAAAAAAAAGCAGAGCCACTTGGGTAACAGACTTCATTTCAACTTTTAATCTAAATTCAATCTATATTCATCCCAAGTATGTTAGCACCTTGTCTTTTTATACACTTCCCAGAAAACTTAAGACTTTAGTAGATACATACACACTTTCCTTTCATTTTTTCTTCTGAAAGGATTAAGAATAAAAACAATGTAAGATACTCACAATAATGAGCATCCTCAAAAAAATTCACAAATACAGTTACAGCATCTATAAAGTCTTTTCTCACCTTCCAAGGAAATACCAGGATTGACCAGAATTTGGATCTGCTTCTAGAGATTTCTGGAGATACTGTATAGCATAGCTTTCCTTGGTTGCCTTGTCTCCAAGCTGATCCACGGTGTGATGCATCCAGCCTACAAAAAGAATCCACAAATGGGGGAAGTGAAATTGCCCGTGACCATTTAATGCTCTGGCACAGCAGGATATTTGTAGCATTAGTGTCTCTTTAAAAATAGGAATATCAAGCAATAAAACCACTTACATATAACATTATGAATGAAGTTTTAAAAACTTTTAAAGTTCTATGCTAAAATTACAGGACAAAAAGGACCCAAAGTTAAAATTACCTGCAAGTACTTTTAAAGCATTTCTTTTTCGTTTAAATAATTTTTGAAGAGATGAACAGCACAATTATGAACTGCTCAATCTTCTACTATAAAAAGTGATGTTAACTCTTTCCTCCTCTGAACAGATACCTTCCCTGACACTGTGAAAAATGCCAGCATTCTCCCTGTCACACATGGCAATTATGTAATATATATAACATGTATAGCATCTACATATTGTTTACTCCTTTTCTTCTAAATCCTCATATTTATCCTAAGACTAATAAGTCTAAGAATTTTTTAGACTAAGAATTTTTGCACCTCCACTCACATTGTCATTTCATCTTCATTACTACAACATCCTTTCGATTCACCTTGACAAATGCAATCACCTCTCATCTATGTAACAAATTAATCTAACCACACATCATATTCTTTCAAATGCCTTTTTTTTCTTTCATTACATTAGACAAATTATTCATCCCCACTTTAAAGGCCTCCCACAATCCATCCTCCCAAATAATATTTAACGTGCTATTAAAACACATCTCTGCTCTAGCTCTGATGCAAGGCTTGGTTACCACTTCAAATCAAGCACCTTCATCATCTTCTCAAGCTGCTCCTCATCTGCCTCTATGCTCAGATGGAATTCCTTCAAGCAGCCACAAAACCATCTCACTGCTGTTCACACAATGAGCACAAACAAGGAAATTCTTTGTGGCCAGCAGCTGGCTTGCTGAAATCACTGCATACCACAGTGCTCAGCGATGTCTTGCTGTTTGCTCAATATCCATGTATTTGTCTTGACAGTCCACTGCTTTTTAGCCAACATTTGTAAAATGTAAGATGTGACAAAGGACTGACTCTGTGTGTTTACAGTGTCCCACCCATAAACAGCCCCTTGTGGAACACTAGGATATCAATTGCATAAAATACCCAAGGTTTGTATAAAGTCCTGGTAACTGAGAGAGTTGTGCACACACCTGCACTGTCTGTGCATTTAAAACCTCTGTGAGCTACACTTCAGCACCCTAAGATTAAGCTTTTTGATGAAGTCTAACTACATAGACAGGTTATACCACTCAAAGGATCTGGATCAGATTCAGATCTCATCTGAAATGCCAAAGCAGGCAAGACTGAGAACTGAACTGATGAGTATTTGCAGCCTTACTCCATCTCTGTAATCACACTATCCTTGAAGTTTTTTATTCTACCTGTTCTATACAGCTCATTTTTCATTCCATGGGCTCACAATTGTTAAGAGACGCCACAACACTTCTGCCAATGGAATGCAAACTTCCAAGTTTTAACAAAGGCAATCGAAAACAAAACTGCTTCTACTGAACAACATTGGCCTGAAGTGTTTTAAGAAATATCACTTGAAAACTGTGGTCACAAGCAGAAGTTCAAATATTTCATGGACTGCAAGAAATGTCAGGTTAGGAGTCAAGTGGTTACAGTGCTGAAAAAAGAGTACTTTATCTTGACTGAAGATCAATCAAGTCAAAACTCAACCACAGTCAGAGAAAAAAAAAAGAAGACAAAACCCCCAGTGATTTTTGCAGAGACATAACACAGCTTTCTGTCATTAAATTAACAAACAAGTTGTGATTTTGATTCAAACTCCAAGTCTCTGAAGTTCTTATGCAGACAGAAAATACTCATGCTTTAAGAAAAAAAGGCTTCTGTGAGGTTGGTTATTGGAATTCACCTGAGTAACTGTACATTAAGGATATATGTATCAGGTGCTGTTCCAGACAAAGCCTGAGATAAAGATAATAGTTCAGGGATTACAAACAAGGGTAAAAAAGAAGACATTAAACAATTTCCTCTATCTTTAGAAATGTAGTGTGCCTATTTTCTATTTCATCAGAACCTTGCTGGATGGAAAGATAACATGTTGTATCTTTGGGAGATCTTTATTGAGGTTCACTGATAAAAAAGAACAAGTCTATTTCTAGAAGACAGAAATGAGAACCAGCAATCCCTATCTGGTTTCACTGCTGAAACAAGGGCTGCTTCCCAATTTTATCTTCCTGCACAGGGAGGCAAAAAAAGGCAGAAAGCAAGAAAGGGAGAGCTAACAAAAGTTTTCCACTAGAATAGCACAGGTAAAGGAAACTGGATCTCTTCTTGTGCATAAAATGAAGAACATACATGAAGAAGGTGATGGAAAACCCCTGCTAAGTTGTGCAGTTTCCCCTTTGCAAGACCTGACTCCAATTCTCAACCAGCATCTTGACTATTCTTTCACTCCTGGGACATTTTTATGATGTTAAACATAGATCTTGCCTGTACTCCACAAATGTTCCAAGCTCTTTTCCAGATCTTTGCAATCTCATTTGAAACAAATCTGGAACAAATCCCTCTGATGTACTAGTCTAGCTCATGGTGGAGGGGTCTTTTTTCATGCTTATCAATCATTCTCATGCTATACTTGTACTTTTTCCTCAGTAAACATCCTTGTCATTGAAGAGATGAACCTGTTCCCCATTTCAGTATCTTGGATGTCTCATCCTACGTGGACACCATCTAGGAATGCCCCTAGCCAAAAATCACTGGGAGACCACTTTGGGAACCTCTAAGCAGATGCTGAATGTTGTTCTTACATTTCTCCTTATGCAACAGCTCAGTACAACTGGAGAAAGAATACTGGGACAGATCTGAACTTCAGTCTCATTAATTTGTTTTAATTTTGGGCAAAGAGTTGTTGTCTGGAAAGCAAATGGAACAGCAAAAAGAAAGAAGAAACAAACTGTTCTTATCCAACTGTACAGATCTTACTGGTACATCTACCTGAACCAGTCAGCAAGCATCAGCTCAACTGGGTATGTGTTTATCTGGGAATCACAGGGTTCTCCTCCACAGTCACAGCTTTGGAAACCAGCAACAGGAGCAAAGATTTTAGTAATTCTCTCACAAGTCATCTGAACTTGCTTAAATTCCAAATCTGATTCAATAAACATTAACTAGCTAAGGAAAATAAATAAAGGCTATTTTCTATTTTCACACCAAACTGATTTTTCTGTCAGACTAAAAAAAAAAAAACGGAGAGAAAGAGTTCAACATAGAAATACAAATACAAATATATTTTGACTGGGTTTTGCAAGTAGCATTCTGGCAGATGGCAGGTATTTTCTATTATTTTTTCTAAGCAGCAGTGCACAACCCAGACTGTGCTTCCTGAGGAGGTGTTTTTATTACCAGCTGCTAAAGACTAAATCTGCGATAAACACCAGACTCTGATAAATACCACTGCTAACAGAGAGGAGCAAAAGAAATGGCATTATTCCTTCAATGTCCTAGTTAAGACCACTCTATCCCTTTCTCCACAGAGAAGCTACCCACACAACAAAACTGGGTGACCTATGCTGATTGAATAAAGAGAGTTAATCCAGTTTTCAGACAGCAGACAATTCTCAAAGTCACTGCTCTTACTGCTAGCCCAGAGACCTGTGGCAGGATTTTATGAATACAACCATGTGCCTTTGGTTCTATTGTGGTAACATACATCAAACAGAGATGAAAAAGAACTGGTCAGCTCTTTTGAGAAGCCTGTCTTCCACTGATCAGAGGCACAGCCTTTCTGGATGAAACTGCTGACAATTTGTATTAGGTGACATAACACTAAGCTAAAAAAAAATAATTCGGAGTGCTTATTGAGATGTAAGCAACACTGTCCTGTGACAGCAAAAAGAGCAGCACCCAGAGTCCTGCAGCAACTCCTCCAGCAGTTTCACTTGTGATTTCAAAGAGATGACTCAAAATTAGCCCACTGATTTTGACATTTTGTCACAGAGCACAGATTATCCCACTCCAAATCCATACACAACCTGCATTACCAGAAAAGAAAGCACTGTGGCCATAACTTAATGCCAGTTACAAATTTGAGTTAAATGACCACTATGTGAAGAGGGAAAAAAAATAAAAATGGGCGTAAGCAGACTAAATTAATATTTAGAATAACAAATTAGATGAAGAACATGGAGAAGGTGAATGAATAAGTTCTGTACTGGATTGAGCAATTTTAACAAAATATTCTGGAAATACTTTTATATGGTATAGAGGACAAAAGCATTTTATTCTACCCACTCATTAGAAATTCTGGTCTAAAAATTATTTATCAGCTTTCTATAAACATGGAAAACATTTTTAAATAATTCATTTTCACTTTTTATGTGGTTTCTTTTAAGGAACCTGATGATAAACCTTTTAGTTACAGAAACAGGTTTTCATTATGTAGTGTAATTAAAGAGAAAGAAAAGGTAAATTTTTCAGTTGCCATGTTCTTCTAGTCTGACACATTATTTAGGTTTACTGCATTTAGCTTGGCTATTCAAGGGATGTTATCAGAGGCAGAACAGAGAATACAGAATTTCAAGTGCTGCACTCTTTCTCTGAAAGACCACCCTCTCTCACTGCCCAAAATCCAACACACATACTGAAGCAAGTCTAAGAGCTTTTTAATTAAAGGTTAATTAAAATATTTTCCTCCTCTCTTATTTACTTAATTACCTACTGCTACATAATCTATTTGGGTGAAAATCTCCCGTATCATGCGCAGTGTGTCTAAGACTTGCTTTGGAAATGGAGCCTTAAAAAACACTGCTGAAGGCAAAGATGGAAAAGCAAAACACAAGAGGAAAATAAAAGTTAATTTTACATACCTAACTGCTGTAAGACAGTTGCTTTTACTTGTGCAGGAAGGTTTTCGATCTGCAAAAGCTGTTCATAAGCTTCCTTTGCAGAGTGATACTTTCTCTGCAAAAGGAAAAAAGTAAATGGATTAATCATAGAGCTTACAACAGATCACCAATAGCAACGATTTCACAGCACTGACAGCACACAAACACATTGACAAAAAATTCTAGAATTTTTTTTGCATACAGTGCATATGAAAGCTTTAATGAGTGACGTATATATATGGTAAGAGAATAACTTCCATAAATATAGTATTTAATAAAAACTGACTACTTAAAATAATTGAGGGAAATTTACAAATTATTAAATTTTGTCAACTCCTCATACATGCATTATGCTTCTTACACTACAATGAATATTCTGCTTTTAAGGGGAATACTTGAATGTGAGTACATCTGAGAAAACCCTACACAAATTCCTCCCAGGAAATCTGCAACAAAACCAAAGATCATTGGTAACTGGTGGCTGGTGTAATTTTGCCTCTTTCCTTTCTTTGGTATATTTGAACTGCCTCTTTCAATCTTTTTTTTGTCCTGGTGAGAGCCCCACCATATGTAGAATTAAAAGGATTATGCCTAGATAATGAAGATATGCCATCTTATTATCTGCTATATAGTTTAAGTGTTCATAAAGTCTGGAAACAATTCTTAACTCCCTACACAAACAGGTGTTGGTACAGAAAATACATTTCCAGGTTAGGGTTTTTATCTTTATTGGCTTCTGTGAACAACATGACCTGGTTTGTACATATTAAAGGTTAAGACTTCTCAACAGATGAATTATTTGATGATAATGTCAGCATTTATCTTTGCATTCCCTAACAATAATTGCTTAATAGTGAATGTATTTTAAATGTTCAATTGTTCAGTTCCTCCTCTTCCACAAATATGCTTTCAGATAATTCAGCATTAGACTTCATCCTGGCAAACAGATGAAGAGTGTATTAAAATAAATGGGGCCACCTAAATGCAAATGACCGTGGCTTAATTACATTTGTTTTAAGCAAAGCGTACACAGTAATGAGTACTGGTGTTTTAAAGGGACAACTGGGAAGAAGACTCTAAACAATGTAAACACCTACTAGAATTTTAAAATGTTATTAATTTCTTGAAATCTCAAAATCACAAAAGACAACTCTGGTGATTTTAAAACCTTATTCTAGTCAGGAAGAAAAATTAAAGCAGCAATTACATACTTTCAAATGGAACAAGGGGAAGTTGGTAGAAAAGATTTTTAATTGGTGTTCATGAAATGCAGACAACTGGTAAGAAAACAAATAATATAAATAAATAAAATATCCATGTCCAGCAAAATAAAAACAATCAGGAAAAGATTTTAAATTTAGCACTGGGAACAAAATTTGTAGTTTATGACTATGAAGCAAATGAACAGAAGTTCACTGTAGAGCATGACAGCAGAGGCAGCAATCCAGATGTCAAATTAGGTAAATATAAGTACCTAATATTCACACTTTGAAAAAGATGTTTACATGCTCAGGAGGTTTCAGAAAGGCCTATTAAAATAGAGCATGTTTTCCAGATCTAGAGTATTTTTTTACTTTTGTTCTTTGTTGTATCATTTACCCTTTAGAAATCTGTCTACACATACACCTTAAAATACTACCAAAACCTGTCATAATCTTTACATTTGGGTTTATTTAATAGAATCAGAAAGGTTTGGGTTGGAACAAACCTTAAAGATCATCTAATTCCAACCCCCTGCCACAGGCAGGAACACCTTTCACTAGATGAGGTTGCTCAAAGCTCTGTCTGAGCTGGCCTTGGACACTTCCAGGGATGGAGCATCCACAGGTTCTCTGGGCAACCTGTGCCAGGCCTCACCACTCTCACAGGGAAGAACTTTTTCCTTATATCTGTATGCTAATTCCAAAGTCTCTGATGTTTGGCTGCATCATGAATGGTCTTAAATGGAGAAGGGGAGAAGAACCTAATCCAACAACTTCCTTCAGACACCATATAAGCCACCTCACTTCCTTCCCCAGGTGAAATAATAGAAACTAGCATTAAACACCATGAAAAACCACTGCTAATTCTCCTCAGCACGAGGTTTGTCTCTTGTTCAAAGGCTGGCAATCCATCATTTAAACTGCAGCACTGTGGTACTTAATTTAGGAATGAATCAACTTTTCCATAAATATTAGAGAATAGATAATTTTCAAGTACATGGAGGGGTTCAAAAAACTGTTTCACTGTGTCCTGTAAAAGAAAGTGAGCAACCAGCCTGTCTCCAAAATCTCTCTTCTTTGTGTCAGAGGTAACGGCCAGAACGAAGCCAGCGCTCCTGTGGTTCTCAGCTTCTCCAATTCCAGAACACAGGATAACCCTTCCAACCAGAACTGTGAGACAAACCAAATCTAGGAGCAAGTGCACCCAAACTTTTTTGCTCTGACTCGCATTAAATAAAAAGTTCCTGCTGCCTGCAGTTGTCAGGCAGGAAGCACAGCTAACGCTGGTCACACACCCACACAGGGCACCTGGCACAGTGACCCGGGGTGTTCAACTTCCTTTTGATCTGCTGGAGTAAAACAGAACTAATGTGTTGAATGAAATCTGGATGGTAGCCAGGTAAGAACCACAACAATCCATGAAGTTGCTTAATGGTGCTTTGGGATAGGAGATTTCTGTCCTGTCACATGGCTTTGCACCAAAAGCTTTCAAAAGAAAAATGTTTTGTTTATCAGATTTGTATCTTTTATTTATATAGAAATACCTAAGGCTATTTTTCACCGTGCCATCAAACGACAGCACTTACTTCATCAAGTTACTTTCTAACTGACTGAAAATATCGTTTATGTCTGTCATCCATTTCATTTACAACAGGTTTTGTTTTCATGTCACATCCCTTCCTCAGTCATATGATACCTATAAAGGTTATAAAAGAGCACAAAATCTACATTATGTAAGCAGTCAGTTAAATCTCAAATATACAGTAACTATCTCAGTAGCTACTTGGTTTCAATTTACTTTTATTCTGGAAGCTCAGGAAGTGTTCTCTAATTTTCCAAAAATTCACTTGAAAAGCTCTGTGGTAGGATTTGACACAGAATTAATAACACAGCTTTATTTGCTGTTGACCTGAGATCCCTAACGTCACATAGGTTAGTTTAACTTGAAAATTTAAGCACTTTTAAAATTGCACTTAAATTTAAAAGTTTCATGTCAAACATACCAAATATATGTAAAAAGCACTTGGGCAACTGGCTGGAATTGACTCTGTGTGTGTGTGTGTATGAGTAACAATACGAATATTTACATGAATTGGGAAACTTCATAGTTTTATATCTATATATAACCTTTTAAATACAAATATAATCTCATAAAAGAATTTTCCTGGAAGTTATATTTTGGGATTTTTTTTCCCACTCAAATTGGGAGATTGGTAAATATATGTTTATTAAAATAGCTACCCCATTTTATAGCATGACAGGTCACACACAAAATACTTTTAATTTAGCCAAACCAAATAAAGTTTCTAAGTGATTCAAGACTTAAGTCTAACTTTACTAAAGCATCTATAATCTGAATTCCACAGACTGATTACATCACATAGTTTGAAACTCAACCACATTTTACGAAAATGAGCTTAAAGCTTACCTGGATTTCATATAAGTGGGCAATGTGAAACTGAACTGTAAGAGTGGGAAAATCAAACTTATTAGTTTTAATGAACAACAACAATTACAACTTTTTTTTGAAGTGAGGGATAAACAACGTTTCAGATTTATCGATGCAAAACCAAGACAAATTATATTTTGAAGATACCAGAAGAGTATTTATTCACATTGATATTTTACACTTAATATAGCAGACCTGACAGAAAACTAATGTATCCTAACAAAGCACAAAAACTACAAGATATTGCAAAAAGCAGTCCAGGGATTTTATTTGTATTCTGAAACACAGAGTCCATTAACCTTTCAGTAAACTTAGCAACAAAATCTCCTAAAGCTGAGATAAAGAGAACACAGGTAATATTTTCTGTACATAACCAAGTTAGAAATAAAAATTTTCATTCAGCTGCCAAGAGACAGACTAGCTGGGTTACGGAACAGAAAATTAAGTTACACACTGCCAGTTTTATACGGGATATTAAATTTAGGTGTTTTTTCTTCCTTTATAGGAATTGTCTCTCCCCTGTTAAACTGAACTGTAAGTGTTAATGACAAATGATATTCTGATTGTTACTCTTAAGCATTTTTAATTCCTCACACAGATTGCACAGAATGCCATAATACTACCAGCAGCTCTTGCAGGCAAGAAGATTGCAAGCTGGAGAAAGAAAAATGGAAGTTGTTCAAGAGCAAAAGCAGGGGGAAAATTACTCTCATGCTGCTCAAATGATTACAGAAAAGGCTTGAGAACTGCTAACCTAGACTAGCCATGGACTCATAGATAGCTAAAGCTAATTGAGATGAATGTAATCCTTATTCTGCTTTGATGGGGAAAGAAAAGTTCCTTTGAGACAGACTTCTGCTCCATGTTCTTGAGGATTACAGGTAAGAAAATACCTGTGTTTGAGCCAAGCTCAATTTATTTCAATTACACAGATTTCTTTCCCTTGAAGCTACAGAATAGCGTGACACCGAATTACCATACAGGTAATTTGGAGTTCAGGGTTTCTCTCTGGGTCATAAGGGAGGGGAAAAATCTCCCTTTGTGCACTGCTTTGTCCTTCACTATAAAGCAGGAAGCCGAGTGCACTTTGGAAACCAGGTCAGAATGAAATGCATCATCTAAAATTTTAATAAACTTTTTGTGTTCCTTGCTAAAGGGCACATAACACACCCATTATGTTCACCACATCATCAAACCTCACTCTGTAGTGATGAAAGAAAAACCCTGCTTTTGTTTCAGGAGTTCATTATCTAAAAAATCTCTCTTTTATTTTTTCCCCTCATAACAAAACCCTTTCAGTGTAAAGCTCCAAAACGAAGTGATGCCTTGGAGGGGAAAGGAAAATTAGAGGTGTCACGTTAGAGATTGCCTAAATAGGATGAAGAGATGCTGTCTACTCAAACTTTTCTGCTAGGAAAAGTGTACACACATTACTCAGTGTAATGCTGCTACTCACCCAGCCTTTAGCAATCAAGGGGGAGGATTGAATGGAGCATTTAGTGAGGGTACCTGACACCCTGGGCCAGAGGGTGCCATTCTCCTTCCCACAACAGCACGGGGGAACCTGACCAAGCACCTCTCATTCCTCTTCACTCTCTTCCTTTGGGTTTGTCAGGCAGTGAAGCCTCTACATGGGGCCACCCCTCTACACAAATCTGGGGGCAGAGGGGACTGGGGGGAAGGGTTAGGAAAACCTTACAAAGATTCAGAGATAGAGTGAAAACCGATAAAGTTAGTGAGAAAGAATATGAACAAACATGAAATATAATAAAGAATCACATGTCTGGTAGAAAAGCAATAAAAGCCTATTGACTTAGGGAGAATTCTGCAAAGTTTTACAACATTATCTGTGGCTGTTCCTGATAAGTGACAAAGCTTTGAAGACAACCTTGAAGCACAGCTGGCTCCTGGCTACTGATACAGCCAGTGGTTTCAGCCATGTAAACAACTCCCTTTCACTGCCCTTGCTGACAGAATACTCACAGTTCCATCCAATTCTCAAAGAAGTGCTCTTAAATATTTTATCCAATGCTTTTGAAGTGAGACTTATGAGGTAACAAGCTCAACAGCAGGAAGGTACCTTAAAAACCGAAGGAGTAATTTCCTTCACAACCATCTGCCTTTTAATTCTTACAGACTCCAGAACATGGAGGAACACACACTTATTCTTGCATACAATTCCACTACCTATGGATAAACACCTGCAGGACACTCTATAACAGCTTACAGTACATGCTGCCTAGGACAGACCAGACTCCACTAAAGATTAACATGTTCAAGTACAGACTAATAGCTGGCACTGAATGAAACAAAAAATCAAGTTAAGTTTTTTATTTTTTGTTATTTATACAGCCTAAGAATGCTGCTGAATTTTAGATCTATAAATTTAAATGGCATGAAAATAATTACTGATCATCAAGATGCCACGAAGTCTTCAATAATTACTATTAAATGTGTGCCATGGCACAAGTGCTATGTTTATGAATAAATAAAAAGCAGTCAAATACTAAGTTTCCTCCAGAATTCAAGTCTGCAGAGTAACGAATAAGCACACTCTCAACTTTTACTTATTCCATTTACTAAAACAATCCTCAATTCCACTGGAACATCTGTCTCCACTGACAGAGGGAGAAAAGTTTTGTAGTCTCCCTGTCTCAGTACCGATTATTTTGATTTTGAAGAACTGGTTCATTAAAAACTGATACAGGTGAGCATAAGACTTAAAAAAATCAACAACAAAACGAATACTTATCGGTTACTTACTTTCAGCGTTAGACAAAGTGCAGGGATTGCAGTCAATCAAAGCTAACTGAAAATGCTGGAAAGAAAAAAGAATTATTTGCTTTTCAAACAAAGTAATACTACCACTTCAGCAAACTACTAAGAGTAAATCAATTTTATACTCGAAAATCAATACTGCATTTTACCATGTGTCTTAAAGAAAACAATTTCCAATTTCTGTTCAATTGTTTACTGGAGGAAAGTAAATTTTTTTTATTGCAAACACTGCGATGCTTCAAGTAATGTAAGATGGCAACAGATCTTCACAAAACAACTGAGGTGGCATCTGGAAGAATGAAGGCATCGAATGAACGGTCAAACTTGGAAGATCAAGTTTTATATACACAACTGGGACGGCAGACACACCAGCTCACAGCCTCACAGAGATAAACAATCTCTCAATCTGTCTATCTAGAAAAAAAAGAACACTCTTCCTACAAACGGAGTGATTTTTAAGTCTTTAAAAAATGGAACTCTTGTCAAAAAGTATTTAATACGAATACCTCTACATTAGAACGTGAGTTCATAAGGAGTTCATAAGTTCTCACATTCTCTCCTCCAGATGTTAAGAAAACTTCACTTAAACATTAAAGCTTGTTTAATTTTAATCACTTTTCCTCAAGGAATATGAAAAATATCTTTTAAAACATCTCTGCATTCTAAGTTCTGAGGTAAGTTTTTCACTCTTCTATAAAGAAAGTCATAAAAGCAGAGCAATGAAGTCTGTCTGCAAGTGTCATGTTAATTCACTGAGCACTATTTAGTTTGAAGCACAAGCATATTGAAATTAATGGAACAGGCACAGAAACTCCAGTGCCTCTGAACTTTCCATAAACTTCAGAGAAAATACCCATACAGTGTAAAATTTGGATTAACGCATTAGTTCAATAAGAATAAGGCCTAGGAATACAGGAACCTAAGTACTGTTAAGAATTATAGGTATTTACAAAACACACTTTCAGGTGGCTTCAAATACACAAAACATGTTTTGACACTTTAGTATATTTTATTTTTTTAGCATAAAAATGATAATTTAGCTCCAGCTATTCAGGATGCCAAACTAGGTGGCACTGGGAGCTTACTGGGAAGGAAAAAAAATCAGTATCAATGGATGTATGCAACTTCCTTTCAGTATTGTTGTACTCAGAGCTATTAGATGCTATTTAACTTTCCTCATGGTTATAATAATTCCTTGTGTACAGCATGTCTGTGTAACACCTATCTCAAAAATTTACAGGAGTTTAACAGACCATAACATTTCTAGAACCTCCTGATTTTAATAGAAAGAAAAAATTAGAAAATTAATGACAAGACATAAAAACAATGCTGACACTTCCATGAGCTGAGACAAACACTGATGCAGTTTCCTCCTCAGTGACTTCTATCAACATCATTTTTAATACAGAACAGCATTTAAGAAATGAACCAAACTCAAGCTGAACAACACCACAAATTAATGATTTTGAATGAACATTTTAGTAATATCACACCCAGAAGAGAACACAAAAACCAACGGATTCACAGATACCTTACTTTTAAAATAACTTTTTAACCTTACAGCAAGCACTAAACAATAGCTTATAAATCTTCTGTGCCTGTTCCTTTCTCTACTGTTCAGCAGTCAGACAACTTACAGTCTCCCCTCACTTACATTGCAATGCAGGTTGAGTGCATCAGAGACATCCTTTAGTCTGTTACCATAGTGATTCTACTAAGCAGGCAACTTTAGGGAAAAAAAAAGACTAAATAAAAATAAAATGCTCTATTTTAAATTGCATTTTGCCTGACAAAAGAAGAAGGCGGCTTTGGCCTGTACACTGAGTGTTACCGATCTAAAAGGTACAAAATCCTTCTTGTACAGATGTGTCATCTTGCACCGTCACTTACAATTACTATGAAAAGATAAAGCAGAAGGGAACAGATTTGCTCTCACCTAGCAATGCCATTATAAAAAATTAGCAGATCTAAAGAGAAAAGATTGACAACTGTTCCGTAGCAGCTTCTCAGAAGGGTTATAGCGGTGAGACTCACTGAGAGAAAGCAGGCAACCATATAAGAAAATCTAACCATTTTAATATATAAATATGCCAATAGTATCAGTGTTACACAGTAAAGAAAAGCAGAAATATTCTCAGCAATGCCTCCTAAAGATTTAAATATTCACTGCTACAGTAGCCAGCTTTTGAAATTCAAAATCCACATTATGGAAATCTTCTAAGTGTAGTAAATTTCTACTTGCTACAAACAGTAAAAAATTGATAAACCAAAGCCAGTAACTACAGAAAAATACACCATTTGCACTAAACAATTATCACAGTTAAAAGCAATACACAGAAACCCCGGAACCTTTCAAACCAAGAACCTCTGAAATGCACATACACGAGCAAACCTACACCTCTCGCCAGATAAATAATACATAGCTCCCCGTTAAGTATTCAAAATCAGACAAAAACACCCCCATGCATGCATTCTAACACATCAACCTCATCAGCCAAAAGCAGATCTACTAATCACAATTACCAGCACCAAAAAATTAAAAAAATAGTAATAATTTCCAACTTCCATTTCTGTAACCAACAGCAGCGGCTGGCAAACATCTGCACCCCTCTCAAATATTGCAGCACTGAGCTGGCTACTGCTGTGTGGAATAGTTGTTATGCAGGAGAGGCCGCTGCAGCTCAGAGACGACACACAATACCTCAAGGCAGACAGCAGTCTATAGAAATTCAAATCCCCAGTAAGAGGATTTACCTAGAAGGCAGTGTTCTGAATGTTAAAAACCAACAGGCTCTCCTCAAGGGCTGCGGCTCAAGGCACAATCACAGAATCGTTTAGGTTAGAAAAGACCTTTAAGATCATCCAAGCCCTAAATCACCTTGATTTGTAGCCATCTGTAATTGCAGAGTTATCTACAGCCTGTTCTGTCTCCTCTGGAGTCCTTGACTTGCCCCTGATTGTGGGAACAATTCCGAAGATAACCTTTCCAAGGATGAGAAGTACAGTGGATTCCATATAAAGAGAACTGATGAAAGCATTAGGTCTGGCAGTAAAGTAACAGTAATCTGTCACCAATTCAGGTAACTTAACATGCTTTCTCTAGTAGCATTAAAACCAATTCTTTACAATTTATGAGGCAAGTACCCAAGGTTTTGTAGTTTCTTTAATCAATAAATGACCAACACAAAACAAAACCTTTTCTTTTCAGTGCAAGATTTTCAGCACTGTCTCTGTTTACATCCGAACCTGAGACCTCAACGTAGTGATTCTACTCCCTCCTCCTCTCCGGGATGACATCAGCAAGTTTAATAGCTCTCGGCTCTGCATTTATTCAGCAAGCAAGGCAAGCCATCATCTGAAACCTGACAATCCTCACCGACTTACCATGAAGGAAAGCTCCATCATGACTCAGTAAAATTCTGTCAGGAGATGGCTTTTTCTGCCTATGTGACCTAGGTGCGATGACCGTGTTGCTCAGAGCAGCTTTTGTTCAGATAAGTAGGACACGGAGAGCCTTGTGTAACCAGCCGGGGCAGAGTGCCAAGCCTCCATTTGCCAGCCATCTCTGGGACCAGGGGAGAGGGTCAGGAGAGGACACGCTCCATGTGCTGCTACGGCAGCTCATCCTGCTGCTCCCCCGTGCCTTCCGAGCTCAGAACAAATTCAGCTTGTAAGATAAAGGTTTGTGTAGTGTAAACATTTGGGTACTTTTGTCCAACATTCAAAAAAAAAAAGACTGGGAAAAACTTACAGAGCAGAAAAAAAACTGCTCGGGGACAGAAGGAACAAAGGCCACATATATATACACACTGAATAGCAGCAGTGTGCTGCAAAAAATCTCTTGTTCTGACAAGCTCTAAGAGAAAAATTACTTTCTAACAGAAAGATCATACAAGCTGTATGTTCACAAGCCAAAAGAAGGCTGCATTTGAATTCACTGACCAATATCTCACATGATTTTCACAAAGCTATCTCAACACTCACGTTTGCCTCCACATTTTATGCATTATTTCTGCGACATCACAATTTAGCTATTCCTGTGTTAACAGACTGCCAGCAGCAACAAAATGCCACAGGGCAACAGGATGGCTGGAAGTCTGCCGCCGCTGCCACATCACCAGCATGGCCACGGAGCTGATCCGCCCGGAGCTGGGGTCGTTTCAGGACTCGGCCTCCAGCCCCCACAGCCGTCCAGGCTGCATGGAAAGCACAGCTCAATCCTTGCCGGGAATCTGTGGCTGCACTGAGAATATTTTTGTGTGCCCTGAATGCCGATCTTGAAGTTACAGTTACACCTAATAAAGCTGGACCAGCCCAGACCGAGATGCCTCTCACAAGAAGGTCCATGAATGATCTACCAGAATCGCAGAATATGCTGAGTTAGAAGCGACTCACATCAAGTCCAACTCCTGGCTCTGCAGAGCACCATTCCCAGGAGCCCCACCATATACCCAAGAGCATTGTCCAAACCCTTCTTGAGCTGTGTCAGGCTTGGGGCTGTGACCACTGCCCTGGGGAGCCTGTTCCAGTGCTAAACCACCTGCTGGGGGAGGAACCTTTTTCTAATATCCAACCTAAATCTCCCCTGACACAACCTCAGGCCATTCCCTCGGGTCCTGTCACTGTCACCACAGAGCAGAGATCAGCGCCTGCCCCTCCTCTTCCCCTCACAGGAAGTTGTAACTGCAGTGAGGTCTCCCCTCAGTCTCCTTCTCTCCAGGCTGAACAGACCAAGTGCCCTCAGCCGTTCCTCGCACAGCTTCTCCTCAAGGCCCTTCACCATCTTTGCTGCCCTCCTTTGGACACTCTCTAATAGTTTAGTATCCTTCTTATATCGTGGCACCCAAAACTGCCCCCAGGACTCGAGGTGAGGCCGCCCCAGTGCAGAGCAGAGATGGACAATCCCCTCCCCGGCCTGGCTGGCGGTGCTGTGCCTGATGCCCCCAGGGCAGGGAAGTCCCTCCTGGCTGCCAGGGCACTGCTGACTCGTGTTCAACTTCCATCAACCAGGACCCCGAGGTCCCTTTCCACAGCACAGCTCTCCAGCACCTCATTCCCCAGTCAGTCCATACATCCAGGGCTGCCCCATCCAGCACCAAGGCTCCTTAGCTCGAATGTTCAACTTCTGAGTCAACTATTTCTCTTCTCACGTCGTGTTCTTCTCCACCTCCCAAATGACTGAAGACGCCACACAGCACTTTCATTCAACTTTAGCACTTACTGCTCTTTGTAATCATGACATTTCTAAAATACACCTGTAATTCTCTTTTACAGGAGAACTTCAAAATTAGTCAAAAACCCGAGCGACACTAAGTAAGAGAGAACAAAAGAAAACACTCTGTAGGCCAGACATTGTGGTATCATTATCCACTGTCAATACCAGTCCCACTAATAACTCTCCTGCAGTTTCATGACAGTGCCATGCTGCATTAAAAAACGTCCATGGTTTCACTTCTTGTATGTGTCTTTCCACCACAGACATATGCAAACTACAAAGACTTACAGAGACATTTCGTTCCCAAATGCTGCCTTCCGTTCACTTACATTTTTATTAAAATTATCTTTTGACTCATTTCATTTTGCTTTCCACAAAGTGCTTTTTATGTGAAACGCTTGAAATCTTGGATATCCAACTTGCAAGAGCTAAAGCCTTTTACTTGGCTTTTTAACCAAAAAAAGTAGCTCTTTCTCCTAGAATTAGACATAAAACTAGATGTAAGAAACTGAAGTTCTCATGTATTTTGACTAGGGTTTTTTTAATAATTAAAATACATAAGGTTTCAATATGCAATGTTTAAACTTAAAAATTACTAATCTAAGCCCGTATGGAAGATAACTAGGTGGTGAAACAGCACATGAAGGCTCCAAGTCACAAATTTTCACTTTTGTAAATTCTTGTTTACTTATTACTCAGAGAAAGAACATAAAAAATGAATGATATGTCTATAACAGCTATGTGTTGGCATATAATAGCTGCAGTAGCTAAAAATATCTTTCATAAATATATATATACAGCAGAAATATTTGAATAAGTGATGGAAAAGTGTCTGACTGACTATAAACAAGTACTTCAAGCTGTTCATCTGTACATCAGTATTTAATTTCTTTGTATTTCATGCATATTCATACAATTAATGCACATTTTCCCGATAAATTTTAATTCTTCGGCAGCCTTTTTCTTATCCTAATATAAGCAGCATGTTGTAACATTACTAACAAATGAGATCCTTTAGAAGAATAATTAAAAAATCAAAATTATATTTAAATCGATGCTTTACGGGCAAGATGAAAGCATAAGCCTGAAGCAAACTATTGGAATAACTGTTTTGTGTATAAAAAAGAAGGAAAAATTTCTGTCTGTGAAAGACAGAATCAGTATTTCTACTAAAAGGCAGATAATTGAAAACATGAGAAATTTAGTTCTCATTCTTCTAAGGATTTTGTTACTGGGTACAGGATGCATCTGTAATACTTAAAAACCAAGTAAAATTCCCAAAGCTAAACGTTACTTCGTTTGCCACAAAATAACCTGCTCATGTCCAGCATTCCTACTGACCACCCATTAAAAAAAACCACAAACCAAACAAAATCTAACAAAAAACCCACACAATCCACCACCACAAATCTCTAAACAAAAGCAAACAAAGCTTCCCTTCATAAAACCAAACTCCTCAGAAAATCCCCCCCCTGGTGCCCACTGTTCCCTCAATGTTATAAACCTAGTAAATATAAAAACTTAAGATTTCTTTTTTCACTTAAGTATGAATTCTACATTCAAAGGGCTTTCAGGATCATGACTCTTATTTCCCACCAAAAACACTACAAGACTTCAACGCCACCAAGCAGGATGAGCACCAGAAGGAAGACAGGTTTCCCATAGCTCTCGCCTGGTGCTCAGCTTCCAGATCTCAAATGGCTCTGGAGCAGTAAGTCATGCAGGAATGTCCCAGGAATTTCCCTCTGAAATCTCTTTGACTATTTGCTAGAAATTGGTGAAGATTCAACAGTACTTAAGAGAAGAACTGAGACACATGTGCAAGATGGGGTGATTACACACGTCTAGGAAAAAAGGAGGCCAAAATTGAAAAAAATATATTCAGTAAATAGGAAAATGACCAGGACAGCAAATGACATGCCAGAAATAAGGTGGCATGTACTAAGAAGTATGGAATATTTTTTCGAACTACATTTACCAAACAAATAAAAAAATACATTCTATTCCTGGGGATCTTGCTTTCTTCTCCTTTCAGATCATCACAGTGCCACCACAGCTATCACCATTGAACACAGTATTCCCAGTGTCATCCAGATGAAACAGTGAACAGGAAAGGGGCAGCAGGACATGAAGTAAATAGCGAAAAGGTCTGGATTATGAGGTAAACCTTAATAGCACGTTGTTGCTATGGTAAACAATTAAAAAAAGTCCATCCTCCAAGTCACTGCCAGTTGATTTTGGAATTAATTGTACTTTTCTGATGAATGGGGCAAGTTCAGCTTTCATGTCTCACCTCTGAAGGTAACACTGCCCCAACTGCCAGGTTACACAAGGCTTGTCTTCTTTTCAATCAGAAGGGACACGTTTCTTTTTCCTTCATGTAAGCCCAAAGGCCAAGCAATTTTCAACAGCACTGGTGTTGCAAGAGTTTATGGCAAGGGGATAACGGAGCAGTCAAGGGTTCTCATAGTAATTTGCAAGTCTTAACTGCAGAACAGGCAAAACCAGTAATTGATTTTGAAAAAACACTGGGAGTTGATTTTATGCTTGTTAAACAGCACTCTAGCAATTATCTTGATCATCAACATCTTAAAATAGTAAAAATTAATTTTGAGCTTAAATTGCTTACATAAAATACAGATGATTTGTGTTAATGCTCTAAAATTGTGAAAAACATGGAATATATGACCTTCAGACTCCCATCTTCCCCCTTTGCCTGAAGACTCTTACTGACAATGACTCTTACTGACAATGACTCATCTGTTGGCAATGGTTTATTCTTAGCAATTACAGACTTAACATGAATGTTTAAATACCATCGAAAACATTATGATATTTCAAAGTACATTAATGCAACGTTGGTACAATCTGTGAAATCCAGAGCAGTCTCAAGCGAATACCAGATGAAAAGTTCCACTTTCTGCCTCCGTGTGAACGGGGAGCTCAAACTGGGCAGAAAGCCACAGGGAAAGGGTCTGTGCTCAAGGCCAGTCATTAGCAGGTTGGATCCTAACCCCCATAACTGTCCTGGAAAATCCTGGTTCTTTGGTCCACAAAATCAAAAAAAGCACAACAAGACAACTGTGTCTTTTCATTGCTTAGGGTTTCTCATCTTTCTTTTGTGAAAACATGAGACACTCAGTCTCAGAGAACGAGACAGACATTGTGTGAAAATATCCTTTCACGCTCTTTCCTCACATCCCTTCCCCACTTTACTCTCTCCATGCTTATGCATAACCAGTGCACAGCACTTGGTTTTGTTCTCTTCCCTAAGGAAGCGTTTTCTGACTTGCTTCTCATATTCTTGTCACTCGGAGTTCTGGCTCAAGGCGTGGTTTTTAAATCACAGTCAGACCGGGTTTTAAAGAAACTACTGCTCTGCTTGTTCTACTTCGTCTACTCCTCAACTGACATATTCTGATGTAGAAACTGATATATTTCAATCAGTAACACTTTGTTTTCAAACAAAGTAGGTAAGTCCTTGGACTGTACCTTAAATCCACAGCTGAGCTGAACTGAAAACAGCTCAAAGTGTTAGAGAGTGAGTGGATTGTTCCACTGGGTCTTTTCTTTTGCTCCTCACTGTTTCCCTCTACTGAGGATTGCAACCTCCATAGCAAAGGAAGCAAACCAGAAACTCTACTTCAGGTGTTTCAGTTCATAATTCTAGAGCAGAGTTTCACATTGCATCTTGAGCCAGAAGGGGCTAAGACAGTTCTACCCCCTCCTTCCCATTCACACTCTCCTGCCATCAACCTTGCACTGGATGGAGCAACTGGGCAATCTCAAACTGAGCTGGCTCAGATTTCTGATCCGCCTCAGTCTGCATATGGGGAAAAGGAAAAAAACTGAAAAATCACTCGATTCAATGCAGCTGAGGGTGCTGAACAATGCCAGCAGGATTGCAAGGTGGAAAAGGAGACCAACTTTTAGGAACACCCTGCAGTTATACTGCTGGAAAAAAGAAGTGAAACCGTCTTTAATGTAACCACCCATCATGTTCACTTCACCATCCTTTGAAGACCATCTCTCTGCCCCGGGGTAAGCTGCTTTTGTTGCTGCCCTTTGTTTTGTTAAGTGACTTAACCACATGCCACATAAAAGCAATGGAATCATGATAATTTTGCATTAAAAAGGATTAATTTCTTTCTGTTTTCAAAATACTACTTTGGTGTTTTTCCCATTTGTAGCGGGTGTTTTGAAAACCTGACGTTTGGTATATTCAAAATCCTTCTAATAAGTGATTGATTTATTTTGCAAAGTTGTGAACATCAAACACAAGAAATTATTTAGATTGAGTTATCATAATATTTATTTAAATACCTGATTCACTGACAGAATTGCAAATTTTATGGCACAGCAGAAAACTGTTATCTATTTCTTGATCAGCTTCTATGAAAAATTAAAATGCAGAAGTTTCTTCCACTGCTTAGTTAAAAGATGACTACCTCCCTGTAAATTTAATCTTGTTTTGTCCCAACTTCTCTAAAAATAAACCCAAAATGTACTTCAGCACTTCTTTATTCCCTATATATCACGACATACTGAATCTGTGCCAAAGTGTAAGGAAATAGGATCACCCAAACTCCCACCACAGTGATCTACCTCTACCTCCCCCTTTTCTCTTTCACCATTCATTGCATGGAATCTTTCCTACTCCTCTGCAGTATCATCCTCTCTAATCCCAATTTCCAACCCCACCTGCCCCTGCAGGTGAATTCTTGGATTCTGGATGAAAAAGGAAGCCTGATGAGAGAACTGCTTCCCTCGATCGCAAATACTGAAAGGAAAAATTGAGAGTAACACTCTACTCTTTCAAATCTTGGACAATGTGATTCTGACAACCTCTCAAATACCACTTCCAGGAAAACAATCTCCCAAGAAAAGGAAGCCATAAAATTCTTGAAGACAAAACACTTACTGTTTTCAGTAGTTTTTAGGAAAGATTAATATGCAGAAATGTGTTTATAAATTACATTTAATTACAAAATTCTCAGCCCTGCAGGTGTATTTCCCACCACATACAACTCTGTCGAAAGAACACTTCCTTTTTCCAAGACACATACAGCTAAATTTAGAGGCCAGGAAGGAAAGGACATGTGAGTAAAGTAGAAAATGGAAAGAGGAAAAACATGGGCACACATGTTGAATGGAAGGAGATAAAATGACAGATTACAATCAGAGAGCAAAAAAGAATGTAAATAGTAAAGAATTTGAAGAAGCACAGAAAAAACAAAGTGCTGTATTATGATGAACCATTTCCAACTGATTAGACAGAAACTGTTGTCTTAGAAGCTGACTCTCAAACCAGGAAATGAAAGAATTATTAACTGCTGAAAAGTAAAAATTACATTAAAAATTTACAGCATTATTTTGCATAAAAACTTTCTGTTTTACTAATTTCAAGAACGTCCAGTTTACAAAGAGAAGCTAGGAAAGAAAGAAAAGGAAATTAAAAAATTTAAAAAATCAAGTAATAAAAGCTGCTTTTCAAAATATTTTTCCTTCAACTTCTGGTACATCCTTAGTCTCCCCCCAAAGTTCACTATTTCAACAAGAGCCCTACACCAAATTTTTGATCTTCTGGAATATCAGTGCTCATCTGTAAACTGCTGAACCCTTTTGAGTATATGTAGCACCTCACACACCTCAAATCCCATCCTTATTTTGTTTAGACTAAAACATTTCACACTAAAGCACTTCTTTTTCTGTAGCAGGTGGTTTGTGACTGCTCTGTGCTTATGCATCCCTTGCAGTTTTAAGATGCAACACACAGCTTGTAAGAAATGTTAATTCAATTTGAAAGGACTTAAACCTACCTTTAAACTAGACTCATAGTCTGTGTTCACTTTGAACATAAGCCCAAGTCGCAAATGAATTTCCTTGGCTCGACAAAAGCTGGGATCAACATAAAGCGCCTCCTGAAATGCTTTAATTGCCCTGAAAGAAAAACACAGATTTAAAAATTATTTTTTACTGAAGTATTACTTTATAATCCATGTTGTTTATATGATTAACAAAGTGGATCAGAAAGCACTGTTGCAGGAGAACTCATCAAAATAATGGTTTGCATGTACTGTTTCTGGTGCATGGCTTTTGATTCTTCAAGGATTCGTTAATTTTGAGCTCCAGATACACTGGTATATGTGAAAGTCTAATCTTCTCTATTAATTTAGAAAAACTCATTTGCTGCATGAAATACAATAACATATCTGATATTTCAGAAAGGATGACTCACAAATTAGTTACAAAATTAGTGCAACTTCACTACCAACAGCCAGGTTGCTTTTGATTCCAGCAGTGCAGACCCCCAAGCAGCAGCAGAACAGAAGGCCTAGGAGAGATCACACACATCTCCTCCCACTGCACCGACCTGCTCCCTTCTCCACTTCCTCCTCCCTTTCCTAGCACCAGTGCCATGCAAGGACTCAAATAATACCAGTTGCTTCATTACTTCCAACTCACTCAATGACTTCCAGAAAATGCTGACATAAAACCCTGCCACCTCTTCACACAGTACCTTGCTTTCATATTCCCATCACAGGTGAAGATGGCTCTATTTCCTTACCTTCAAACCCCCTCTAACTTGCCCTGTTCATGATGGCACTGTACAACATAAAACAAAAATGCCATCTAACAACTCCATCTTGGAGCACAAAGTGACTCCAAACACAACTGTTTTGCCTCTCAGGCCACTGCGTTAAACTAGGACAGCTGAAATGCAACTAAAAGATAACAGAATTAAAGTCACAAGGGAATTAAGAAAGAAGCTAAGACTCATTGTTGCCTGAAATCCAATGACACATTGAAACAAAATCCCTTCCTATACATCAGTGATCACACAAGAAGAAAAATCAGAACAAGTCTCACTTAGGGTAGATTTGAGCCCCCAGGCCAGGGAGCACAATCCCATCTGCTGTCCCAGGAAACCCCAGAGATCGATGCCAAGTGGGCAGGTGACGGGGCGGTCTGTGGGGAGAACTGGACTCACCGTGGAGCAGCACAGGGACATGGGACAGGGATTAACCACAGTGCCTAAAATCACACTCTTTAGGCACATTGATTTAATTCCTGCTCTCCAAGTGCAGTATTATTTATAAGCACAAAAGGTTAGCAGCTGCAATGGAAAATTCAATAAATATTTTTCACAGACATTTTTATTCACGAAACACATAAATGATCATTTTTGAATCTATCAGTAAAAATGCTTCTGCTCTAAAATTCTTACAGGCTTTTTTCTCCTTGATGGCAAAGCAAACCAAAGGCAAAGAACTTCCTCTAGACAATGCCAACAACTGTATGTACCTAAAGCATTATATGACTTCTTTAAATAGAACTTAAAAGTAGATAGGCTTAAAAGAAGTATTAAATTTTTACTGTGGAACTGAAGCTTCCTCTATTACAATGCTTTCCTTACTCAGTACCCTGCTTTTCTGCCAACATAATGAAAACGAGCAATTGAAGTGCTAAAGGGGCAAACCTGCACCAGCTAAGCAGCATCTCACATCTCATCTGAACTGCCCTGGAATCCTTTGGGTGCTGGCGAGTCACACACCTCAGTATCTACACACTGAATTCATAACAAACAAAGATCCTTGTCTCAGAGCAGTGTGCTCATCTTCATCTACAAAAAAAGAGATCAAACTGGAAGGTCCAAGACTGGGCAGATCATTAAATATCAGCACATACAAGCTAGGCTTTTGCTGTGCCAGAGGATAGATTCTATTATTGTGTATTTGCTTTTCTTAACTCTAAGATGGTACTCAGTAAGTCAGCCATTGGTATTTAAAATCCATTACTGCATCTTGTTCTAAGACAATATCCTAAGTTCTGAAAAGGAAGAAAACCACTGTCTGCAATCTCAATCAAGGAGAAGACAAAAATCAGGAATAAAGACACTGCAATTCTATAGCACATCACAGAGAGTGACCACGCTCATATTGACTTTGTGAACTTGACATTCTTCATTTAGCCATCTTGCTTGGTCAGAAAATAGTATTTCCATATTTCCCCTGTCATGTCCCAATCAAAAAGATCATCAAAAGGTGGATTTCTAAACAAGTGTAAGAGAATCTGAGAGCAACAAAAATATTTCTGTAGTCTCTTACTTACAGAACAGGAAATATTATTCATTGCCACAGCTGAGCAATAGAGTTAAACAAAGCCAGAAGTATAAAAAAGACTTTCAAGGACAGTTTTTAAATTTAGTTTGAATGTATGCTGTCTTTCATTCAAAAAACCAAGAATGTTGCCTACCCCAGTCTTTCAGAGGAGCACAGCACTTAAAAACCAGTAAATTATAATCAGTGGACAACGTGAAAGACTATGTCACATTTAGGACAGAACCAGCTGGTCACAGAGAACCCCTCCAAGCTTTGTGTCAGGTTTATCTCTGTGCAGACCAAACTAACTGAAAATCAAATTCTACCTTCTACTTAACTCTAGTGTTAATTCCATATTGATTTTACAATTTATAGTTTTTCCAGGAAGACAAGCATGAACAATAACAAAGAGAATTTAATTCCACTACTGTGAAAAGGGGCATCATAAAAATTTCCCCAATGAAGTGATCTGAAAAAACATTTTCAACAATTTTTACCAGTGGTAGGTACTATGTCTAATTCAGTAACTACAGCCTCATTTAAATACTCAGTAGAATTTTTATAGAATAAAATACTCAAGCTCTGACAAGACATTCACTTATTAACTCTTACAGACAGACAGGCAATTTTACATCATAGCTGAATTAATATTGATGTAATTTTGCCTGCAGGAAACATTTAAACAAAATAGCAATGTGCTCACGGTTACAAGACACATCAAGAACGTGGACCATAGCAAAAACCTCTGATTTATTGTGCCTGTTTTCCACTGCCATGCCCAGAGCTCCAGACTCGGTCCCTTACTCTCACCAGGAGAACATCTGCAGCATTACTGGCACCATTTCCATTCTAAGTGCTCGGGAACATCCAGCACAGATGGCACTGGGTCTTGGCACAACACAGGAGGATGGGGACATGAGAAGTGGAAAGCAGGAGCGAGTACTGCAGAGGTGAAGGGAACAAGAGAGAATCTGGCCCCATGTTGGAAGCCACAGCCCTGCCCAGCCCGTCTGTTTGACAGACTCCGGCCTTCCCGACACAGCAGGCGTCACTTGGTTCTTGTACAGATCTTTGTTTACTCTGAAACATCACTAATCCCATTTCTGTTCTCTGTCCAAGCCCACTCCAGAAAGACACAGATGTGGAGGATCCAAGGCATCCAAGTTACCCAGATGTTTTCCTTCAAAGCTTTTGTATGGCCCGACCAAAACCAGAAGCGCTGATACGACCCAAGGGCTAGGTGAGTCCAGCAGCTTCAGCGATGATGGCACAGAGCCTTCCTCAGCTCAGCTCTGAGTCTCCACCACTCACTCACTGCCCTTCGTGCACAGACAGAACTTTTCATCCCAATCCCTCAGCAGACTAAACACACTCCAGTCCAAAGGAGAAATAATGGAATGAAGGGCCGGGAGCTCTCGTAACGGAGGAAATAAATGACAATTGTCTGAACTCAGGAAGAGACAACTCTCCTTTTGTTCTCTGATGGTACTGACACCTGCGTGGTGAGAAACAACTTTGGTTAAGTCTACTAGAATTTTTTTTAATTAAGTAAGGATTTCCTCCAAGAATGAGAGCATTTCTCTTAACAGGCAGGAAAGGCTATCTAACACCCAACAAAATGGGTAAGCAGGACTGGAAAACAGATATTATGGAGGATGAAAAGCACCTTTGGACTTTCATTTTACACGGCACTCCTACAGCAATCCAGGAAAAGTAAAAATGACATGAATCTATCATCTCCAAATCAAGACTGCCAGAATCAATACTGCAGCTACTGTCCCACCCACTAATCTATACAACAATGCCTATCATTACGAAAGTGAAGAAACCAGGTGAATAATAACTATTAGATTATTATATTAAACATTTTGTGAACTCTCATAGGACTTTTATTGGATGGTTTTGCTTGAATAGGCTGTGAATAAAATCAGCTTTGTACTAGGCAAAAGAATATAATAAAAGAGCATCAACTTAACTATTCGAAAGTTATCAGTTTTGTATGTTTCAAACAAAAGCCACGAAAATCAGAGTGAGCCTACAAAAGAAAAGAACCTAACATTATCCCATCTCCTGATGTAGCTGGAGTGAAACTTTCTTTTCCTTATTCTTACCCTTTTTCAATTTTCTGACCATCTATTCTAAGCCTCACATCATTTCACATTCTCACTAATGAAAGTGATGTGAGGCTAGGATGGACAAATTTCTGTTTTAAACTCATAACAGTCTGAACATAAACAAAATGTACATACACTGCAGTAGAAAGGACACTGCAGTTTATGAAATACTTTTACAGTCTTTAACTACAACTCCTCTGTCCACAAAGCTGCAGCAGGTGAGTGGCAAAATATTTTGAGCAGCAAAGTCTTCAAACAATTTTCTAGAATAGCAGCTGGAAGTAGTTTTTTTCCTAGTAGCAGAGTTTTCACCAATCCAAGAGCTGTTTGCTATGCAATCACAGCAAGATAAGACAACAAAAAGAAACTTAACTGCCCACTTTGCTAATGGTTAATTAACATGAGCATATGTACCCTACACGTACATTTTCATTTTATATACCAAAAAATACATATATGTATAGACCCAGCCACCTCAAACCTGAGAAATATTTGACAAAGCAATATCTAGAGATTGTGTGTTTAAATTCCTGGAGGTCCCCACTTGGCGTTGTGTATTCCTACAGACCCCACTACACACTTGGCTTTTTGGGTGGAAGTTCCTTGGATCTGCCAACCACTGACACAAACAGCCCAAGAATCCTCTGAAGGGTATGATCCTGCAGGAAAAAAACACCCCTTCAAAGACAAATATGTGCTGCTAACAGCTTGGCCCTGAAAAAAAGGTGTATTGACAGAAGGAGAAACCAAGGGCACAGGGAGCACAGGACTCTGCCCCTCTCACAGGGAAACCGTGACCAACAGATTGTGGAGTAGATGTGTGAGGTGTGCAAAGAGCCTAAATGGGGCAATAAGGGTCACTGATCTCAGTCTCCTGCCAGGAGTTTCTGAGGAATCTTGTGCCTTTCTCACAGACATCGTCCAGCAGTTTGCAAGGTCCCAGGCACTGAAAATACTGGGATCCACAGGGTGTTAAATTCAGGTTCAGGACACAAGGTGGACTCCATCTTTTCATCTTGATGGAAGTCAAGTGAAATCAGCAGATGATAAACCAGTCAGGCTCAAAATCCTCACTGAAATAAAAGAAAAAAATTGGCATTCAAGCCACTACACTTAGGTGCAGATATTGCACAGAAATGAAGAGTGACCTTGGATTAACTACTGAAATTCTTTAATATTCAATCTAAAAGACAACTACAGAGGGCATGAAATTATTCAAGTTATGTGAATATCTCAGCTCTCCCTATTCTACTGGTTTTCTACTTTAACTGAGAAACAGGCAAACAACAGTGAAAATCAGCCAACCATTTTACTTACTGCTTGATGATAAATGGTGTAAAAGAAGGGAAAATCAAAATTTGAGATCCATAAGACCTATTTTGCTATACTCAATTCAACTTAGGGAGATAATCCCTCGTGGCACATCTTACTATAGTAATGGTGTGAAAGAGGTTTGGTCTGATCACACTACTGCAAAGTTCGTATATATGCTGAGAACTTTTAATTCTTGTGTGAACAGTCAAACAAAATCATCAACATAAAACCATGTAACAGCTAAGATTTGTACTTAAGATAATGTTGCAATGCTGCTTTAGTCTATAAAAAAGTGTACAATATTGAATTACAGTGAACTGCATTATGTGCCTTGGAGCCAATCCAATGCATCTTTTTATGAAAGCTGGAAAACTTTAAAAATAATATAAAATATATGAACAAGAATTCTAAAGCTGCTCTTATTCCCTCTTGCTTTTTTTATTACCCCTGTTTATATGAGACATGAAAAAAGCTCAAGCACTTCCCTACCCCTTCCTTTTAGAAGGACTATGTACTTCCCGCTTTAAAATCTCTGAATATCTGAAGAGGTGTTGTTAAAAAAAAATCAGTTCATGGATGAAGCAGGATAAATAAACCACCTTAAACAGTCTTGAGGTCTCCTCTACCTGTCTGAAATATACAGGTCTGTGTCCTCTATGAGCATAAACAGATGGAATAATTGTGGCAGGAAGACAGTTTGATTAGCATTTCACTCTGAAAGAAGAGGATTCTCCTTGCAATCTGCAAGAGTTTTGTGGAGGATTAAGGTCTACAAAGAAGAACACACCTACTGTAAATGACTTGCTATCATCTCCAAGTTTATTGTGATTTTGTCACACCTAAACACCTACAACCACACAGTCCTCTCCTCTTGCCCCCAAGAAAACACAAAAAAGGGAAAGAAAAGGCGCTCAAAGGGATTAAAAGTCAGTACTGCACACAAAGGTGTAAGATTTTACCTACATTAGATTTTCTTC
The DNA here is from genome assembly GCA_013397565.1 of Ptilonorhynchus violaceus. Taxonomy (NCBI): domain Eukaryota; kingdom Metazoa; phylum Chordata; class Aves; order Passeriformes; family Ptilonorhynchidae; genus Ptilonorhynchus; species Ptilonorhynchus violaceus. The sequence continues at coordinate 568,318 of VZRJ01002938.1, forward strand.
CTCTAAAAATTCTATCCAGTACTTTAATGGTACATGATGTCCCTAGCACTACACTATACCTAACTTTGTTGTGTGAATGAAATGGCAAATATGATTATTCTACACAACCTTAACATAAATTCTAGGTGCAGTTTTGTAAATTAAGGCATCAGCTTATATTCACGTTCCTGACAAGCAAAGAAAAATCTAAATTAATTCAAAGCTTTAATTCATTAGTAGTAACTAGCACGATCCAGTGATGGCAGAAGTCTAAGCTGAAAAGGTGGTTTTTCAAAAAATTAATTACTCTAAATCTGACTGCTTTGTCTTATTTATTTTACAGTTTATCTACCATCTTCACAGTGCAAATTGTAACAAGATACACCTTGTAAGAACCGGTGCACAAAATGCTTCCGAGTGCTAAATGATGAAAACAAGAACTGGAATGTTCTGAAACATGGGGAAATTCAACCAAGTCTCATCACAATTTTAAATCGTGGATTCTTAAGTTTTCTGAAAACTTTTCTAGTCTTCTAGTTAATTAGAATGCAGAAGAATTGCATGCCCTGTACAACACACGGCATTCACTTCACCACTATCAGTAAAGAAAGCAGCAAACTGAAAGATAAAATAATCCATGTTTTGAGCTCACAACTTAACCAACTTAGTTTAATTTGAAGAGTAGAATTTTACATACAGTATCTTGAGGAAAGCAGAAATCTTTTGCCTTACAGATACATAAAAACAATTGAAGGAGAAATGAGGGGGGAGAAATCCTACTTCATCGTTCCAAACCATCAGTCAGTGGTCACTCACTGCATCTGTAACTGCAGTCAGGCTGAGCTCAGTAACACAGTGGAACTCTTTAGCAATCAATCAAGTAGTAAAGTCATGCTCACTATACAGTCTCCAATCTGACTGTAAAAAAGCAATGACCTAAACACTGCAGCCTTCTGACTTTTTCCCCATTAACTAACTCTATCTCCACAGGAGTAAACCCCAGTGAAAGTCTGAGGACCTTTCAATAGAACCCCAGTGACTGAGTCCATTCCATTCACCTCTCCTATCACTGATACAGCAAAATCAAAACCCCAAATGAAATCCAACCTTTCCCCCACACCCAACAGCAGCCCCGCTGAGTCCCCAAATCTCTGACAGAAATTACAGTTCTTAACCCTGAGTTTTTATATCAGATTTAAACACTCTGATTTCAGTCTGAGCCTACTGCTTTTCACATCCAAAACCCTCACCTGATGCAGCCACATCAAAATTTCTGCCTACCAAGCGAAACAAAAACAAACCCACTTTGCCACCTCTTTTCCAAGAGGGAAGTTTTTGGAAGCAGCCTTTCCAACAAACACAGGCCACAGATTTTCGATAGCAGCAACCCCCAAAAGCCTGTCCAGTGGTTCTGCTCCATCCCTGCTGCTGAATCACATTACAGAGAGCTAAAATTCTTCTCCTGTAAGTGCCTTCCTTTCCAAGGCACTGCTGTGGCTGCCCCAGGTATGTCACGGTAAGTCAGATACGTGACCCTGGGCAGTAACACCTGCAAACATCGTGTCTGTAATAAAACCAGAATTAAACAATTGTACACTCAGACTGAACTGAAGGTGAAATACTCACACACCAATGGAACACCACACAGTACTGACACTGTCAGCTTATTCCAACTTACCATTGAAAGGCATTGTAATGGAAGTAGACCAAACCAAGGCCATATAAAAAGGCAGCATTCTGTAAAGGAAAGAAACAATGTTTAAAACCCAGATAAGAGTGAGTTTCCAATGTTTAATCCATCCTTTGACATTCTATTTCCATTATAAAATAAATATATTTAAAATCCACCTCGAACAGGAAGAACCGAAACAAAAGAAAGGAGAAGACAGATAGACACTGAAAAAAACCAAAGAAGTGGTTCTCCATGATCCCCCCAAAAAGGAGGTATTTTTGGAGGAAGAGTAACAATAATATTCAAGTACTTTTACATCAGAGAAACCGATGTGCTCTGTTCTACTTGTACAACACAAGGGGAGGAAATGATGGAGTCGAAATCTTTGGCAATTGAATATAATAAAAAAGAATAATTTATGACCAAACATCATTTCATAGTCACAATAATTTATACTCACATAAAAGTAAACAAAGCTACACACTCTAATTTCAGTGTCTAATGTAGAACATTGATTAAATGAATCTGAAAATGTGCTTAATGAGATTTCACTTTTCTGAATACCAAAAAATACAGACCATCAGCTTCAAACCTCTGACAATCATATTTCTTCATCATTAATCCAATTTCTATTTCCTATGCCCCGATTTTGTGGACGGGAAAAACCAAACCGAATAACAAAAACCTTCACCTTCTGGAAACCTATTTTCCCTCATTTTCTTTTCACATAAACCATGATTTACTTCTAAAGTGAAATTAGTAATGATGGTTACTAATGTTTGAATGTTTAACTATCCAGTTCTACAAATAATTATTACATATGTCCTAAATTAGGAAAAATAAACAAACTGCTTTTCCTTTTTCAAAGTTATGCCATAGTACATATGTTTTCTATTTAACAGAGCTATTCCATTATTTACAGGAGACATTGTACATGCTGCCTATGACACACTCTTAGGCTTTTATTATACGTAATTCTGATTCTGAGAGACCAGGTATACATCCCAAAGCTCTGACACATGGACACGAGCTGGAATTTCCATTGTCCAAGACTGCACTTTGGGATAATCCATCTTTCACTTGCACACAGTTCTTCAACAAGTCAGATTTCTAAGGAGTTCCACAAAAGGAATCCTAATTATGCCTTAGATCCAATCCAAATATAAAACTTATCATCAAATTTCTCCTACAAAACAACTGGTAACCAGAAGACAATTCAAAGAGCAGCATTCATCAGAAACAGGACCCAGTATGACAATTTCATTATCCCTCATTTGCATCTTCTAAATGCAAATTAAAACCAGGGGAAATGTCAAAGATCCTTTCACAAGTGCAGCTGGATCATAGCTTCAGCAATGGACAGCTTCCAAGAAAATGCTGTGCTATGACCCGATACTACAGCAATCAGAGCACTGGAAGATGTTAACAGGAGTGGAGGGGGAAGTGCATAAACAATAGAAGAGGACACTTTAATACTACCAGAAAGCCACGTTCCTGTTTAACTGAACAAAAGCACAACACGGACATCATAAAGATAAAAGATCTCCAATTCCGTACCCCGTGGTTCTTCCGCCTTCCAAGTGTGCTCTGGCAAAAAGCAAGACCAGGAAGAAGGCAAGCTCAAAAGCTGAGCACACCTGAGTAATGCCCTGACTGAAAAGCCATTTTGAAGAAGATAGAAAGATTTTCACATGTGGAGCATGGAAGCCTCCAAAAACCAGCCCACCAGGAGGCTTTACTGTGTTCGGGTCAGCTCATTTATAGGACAGAACTTAAAACTGTCCAGCGTCCCCCCAATATCCTCCAACCTCAAGTACAGATCATTATAACGACTGAAAATAATTATGATCAAAAAAATCCTTCATCACCACCCCAAAAAATCTGAACAAAAATATGCCAGACAACTAAAACCTCTCCCATTTTCATAAAATTTGATTTCCTCTTAGGAAACCTATTAGAATTCACAGCCCAGGAAAAACAGAGATTTAAAATAATCTCCCTGATATTTTGACCCTAAGGGTTAATAATAACCAACTTCCAAGGCACAACAGAACCAAGATGCAGGTGATATGTCAAAATGTAATTTATCTATCAAGTTCACATTAAGCTTTCAGACGGTCCTCACACCACTAAAACACAAATAAACCATCACTGTTCTGTCCTTTGTTCTCTGACTGCTTTTTCCATTTTTCTCTCACTCTCCTTTGGCCTTACATTCTCCTTTGGCCTTACATTCTCCTTTGGCCTTAGTCTTTTGAGACTGACCTTAAAAATACGTTAAGCTGCCACTCTCTTCTCAATAAACAAGAGGGCAAGACTTAAGCCTGTAACACTTCAATTCAGACGTAAAGGTGCAAATTCTGAAATGTCAGTAGGGATCATGAATTTATCTGTTCTGAAATACTACAGCTCTGAGCATACATATCACCATTATTACTGCTTGTTGACAATATTAAAACCAATCTAACAAATTAAGATTAAAAAATATCTTTTAATCTGCATTTGAACCTGGACAGGATTTTCAGTTTTCAGTTTCCCCTATTACTTTTGACAAGTTTCTCACAAAGAATATCCATTCCACGTGTTCCAGTAAAGGTTACTCCCGTGATTTAGTCCCTGCTATAAATAGCTGTTGAGGTAGAATTTAGGCCCCATTTTTTCCCTCCAAACATTTTTTAGTGAGAAGCAGAAAACAGAATTATCTTATTACAATCCTTCCCCTGAGCTTCTTAACAACCCTCACAATTTCCGAAGATCTCATGCTAGCAAAAGGCATTATTTGGCTACTAACTTCTAATTTAATTTGTATGTTACCAGATCTCTCTTTTCACTAAAACCTTGAGTGAAAAAAAGATACATACCAAAACAGACTGTGCCTCAAATTTGGAACTGAATGTTTGGGGTTTTTTTATCCCACAGCCATGCTACCAAAAAGCAGATGAACTAGAAATGCTATTTCCAAGCTGACATAATTTACATTTTCTATGAACTATCAAAAAATGCTAAAATGTTTCATACCAACCACTAGATGGCTCAAATACCTCTTTCCATTTTCCACGCTTATGCAATTTAAGGAAATTGTCAAGCTGATATTGTGCATTCTGCTACTTACACGCACTTTTTAATGTTGAGCAACATTTCAATTCTATTTTCTAAAATAGTGTGGTATACACATTTTGTCAACAGGTAACTCAGAAGGCAAAAATCTATCTGTATGTACCGTTTTATGTAACTGATGTGAATAAGCATGTTGAAGGCTTTTTGGTCTTTGTTTTAAGCAATCAAGGGGAAAAAAATATTAACCAAAGAGAAAGACTCCACCAAACTCACAGGCATTCTACAGAAACTCAAATAACTGGTTTAGAGGCTCTTTGAAGCAGCACATGGAAACAGATCCCAGCATTCCATGAGTTTTGTTCTCGAGGCATTTCAGGCCAAGTCCATGTAAAGCCTTTTTCTCCATCTTTCCAGGGTGCAGCCAGCCCAGCCCACCAGTGACATTTAACTACAGACACGGGACAGAAAAATGCACCTGCCCTGCGTACCAGGTGGCCACCCCCACATTCAGGTTACAAACAGCCATCTTGGAAATGTGTGGCTGCCACATCTGGCTCCAGATGTTTTCCACCAGCACACACTTATCTGCCACACGCAGCTCAGACCCTGTTACAGACTCCAAACCTGTGTTTTATAAACACAAGTATTCACTTAGAAGTTATGCTTTCAAATGAAAATCTGTTCAATGGGCATTTCTAAAGAGTCGGAGAGTAGAAAAAGACATTAAAGACTCAAAGCAGTCTCAGGACAGCATCCAGCCAGGACCCTGCAATTTAAAAATGAAAAGGAACAGTTTCTGCCATAGTTTCACAGCACTGCTGATTCAGAAACATTCCCTAGCACTGCCTCTCATTTGTGCTGACACAATCACTTTTAAGAGTACTACAGCCAACTGGATGCCAGAAGTGATCCAAGTTATTAATATCAGGTAAAAAGGATTTTTTAACTGGATCAGTTTCCCAGGCAAGTTCACTTGTAGCCCCCCATAGACAATGGCATTAGCACAAGCAGAAGACTGGAACACAAGTAAAAGCTCTTTAAGCCTATGCTGCTCCCACCAAAATGTTTATCAAACCTACAATGACTTCTCAAACGCTACTGAAGCCTCCTAAGTCACATATAAATATTTGACTTAAGAGAAAACAACATCTGTGGGTGAGTACAAGGTGGATAAAACAAGAAATAACACCACAACCTCCTGCCAGCCTTCTTCATGCCGGTCCTTAACCAATGACACACACAGGCAAATACACCATTTCTTCTATCCATACACATAAATATCTCCAAGGCAGCTGCCAAGAGAATGGTGCCAGTCTCTTTTCAGTGGTGCCCAGTGACAGTACAAGGAGCAATGGCCATAAACTAAAACACGAGAAGTTTCACTTCAAAATGAAGGTGAAACCTCTTCATTGAGCACTGAACAGGCTGACCAGGGAGGGCGTGGAGCCTCCCTCTCTGGAGACATTCCAAACCCACCTGGACACATTCCTGTGTCACCTGCTCTGCGTGACCCTGCCTTGGCAGGGGGTTGGACTGATGATGCCAGAGGTCCCCTCCAACCCTGACTATTCTGTGATTCTTTGTGACTCTAAGGGGAAGAGACAGATCTAAGTAAAATATGTTTTTCATTTCATTAAATGAAAATAATCAGAAATAATTAGACATAAATCAGAGTGTATCCCACCATACTACGAAATAAAGCAGGAAAAACAAAGTCCCCATGTGGTTGGTTAGCGGAAGTCTGAAGAAAAACTATGGAAAAAGGTGACGTTCGGTACCCTTATGAGAGCCCAGTGACTGCTTTTCACTTGCTTACTACTGACGGGAACCAAAAAATCTTTGATAACATGTTAGAATTGCTTCCAGCAGGGACTGACTGCCCCTTCCTGAGCTGCCCAAGTGCCAGTGGAAGCCAAAGCCCAGCCCACATCACAGCAGCCTGCACAAGACACCCGTGGGCAGGCGGCCACTGCTGCTCAGAAAACCCAACCAGGAAAGCAAGCTTTTACAGTTTACCCTGCATCCTGTGGTCACAGGGTCCCTCGGCCACCTGTTCAAAGCAAAAGAACAGTTTTTGCGTTTAAATGTGTGAATATGTTGATTTCTTTACTGAAAAAAAAAAAAAAAGGAAGATGACGTTTTGACACGATGGTGCCCAGTCCTTCCTGCTGACGCTACTCAATGCACAGTACCAGCTCCCTGGGGAGTATCTGCCACGGAAAAAAATTCCACTTGGGCTCCTGTGCATGAACAGCTCCAGGCCTTTGGGAGCTGACAAGCTCTAGCACAGAGATTATACGTGTTCAGGAGGAAGAGGGGAGGGTTCAAATAAAATCTGTTATATTTGTATAAACATGGAAGACAGAGCTATCTATCTACGTGTTCTGTAAGTTCCCATCACCTGCAAAAATACTAAGATCCCTGGCAGGTGTGTATTGCAAATTAATATCATTAGTTTTGGCTTGTTCAAGGTCTTCAAGAAATTTCATACTACCTGAAAAATCATTAGGTTTACAGAGGAACTTTAAATACAGCTATCTCTAACATGCTTGCATGACTCTGCTTCTTAAGCAATAATAACAACAATCCAAAATTTGTTACTGGCTGTGTGTCTGCATCCCAGCAGCCATGTGGAAGCAATTAATATACAAAAGTCATTATTTCTGTGACAAATATATTCTGTCATATGTAATATCTTGGTAAATAGCTACAAAGTAATTCCTCATTTTCTTTAAGATCTTTTCAGAGAGCAAGTATTGCCAAAATACACCTACTACTTCCAGAAGAAAACTGGCTAATCTATCTAATTCATAAAAATCACTTTATTTTCTTTTCCTTTCCAGAAAAATTCTTACTAGAAGTTAAGCAGAAACAAAAAAAAAGAAAAATAAAATAAATAAAAATTCCACACCATCTACAAAGTTGGAGTTTTTTTCCCTTGTAAGTGGTACCTGTCTTTGAAATTACTATACTGTCATGGGCATCCTGCTTATTTCCTCTCTAGGAGAGACAGTACACTTGGCCACACCCTTTGCAATTCCCCAGCAGTGCTGCATTTCCACACTCCCAGTAGCTCCCCTCTGAATGAAAATTACTCTTTAACTTTTGGGGAACACGGCTGCCCCATCAAAACACTGCTGTCCCCCCATTTTTACTGCTAGACTAACACACATGGGAAGACCTATGTGAACAAGATGAGTGGAAGCTTTGTTGCCCCCCAAGTGGCTTTCCAGCACCATCTTTTAAAAAAAGCTTCTTGACACTCAAGGAAGGACAGGGGACATCAAGACAAGACCACCAGAAAATTACTGAAACCCACATACAGTAACTAATTCAACAGACATTAATAATTTCAAATCCTCCTCAGGAATACACTGTGCCACAACTACTTCATAGGGAGTACTGACATATGAAAGACAAACTGATAAAACAACACTAAATAATTCAAATCCTTTTCACTTATGATGGAACCTATGCAGTTTTGCAAACCAGGTAATTTCTTTATCCAAAAATAAACCTAGGTCCCTTGGCAAAAGGGAATACTGATCAACTAGTGTACCTCCAAGTTTGTCACACAAACAGCCAAGCAAATGTCTAAATTGTGACCACTGCTATGGGCATCTGACTTATGTGCCTTCAACTGAAACCTCTAAAATTTCATTTGATGTAAACATCTTCATTTTTCACTTGATACAAATATTTTCAATAATTCAAGTATTTTAACAGAAAACAGTATTTTTCTGAAACAAATCAAGCGAGCAAAGGTGTTCTGCAACACACAAAGATTAAATTCACCTTGACAGACGTTTTATAGAGATGATTCATCTAACCAAATTTAATACTCTCCCTACAGATTCCCTGAATGCTGTTAACAATCACAAAGCTTCTAATTTATTTTGTATGATACATGACTTTACGAAAAAACACCCTCCTGACTCCAAACAGCCGTACTTGGGACTGGATGCTTTGTAACTAAACCGATTTGTTCACGTTTGCACAAAAAGAGATCATCTCTCTAGAGATTTCTTATCTCAGAGACAATCTCTTTGGAGATCATCTAATCCAACCCTCTGCTCAAAGAAGGGACAACTAGAGCATTCCAAGGATGGCGTCCAGGTGGGTTTTGACTGCCTCCAAGGACACAGACCCCAAAAACACTCTGAGCAACCTTCTCCACTGTTCAGTCACCTTCACAATTATATAAATAAATACATTTTCATGTGTTTACAAGGAATTTTGTGGTTTCTATTTGTGCCTGCTGCCTTTCCTTCTTTTACTAGGCACCACTAAGACTCTGGCTCTGTTTATTTGTAAAGCTGGATAAGACACCCCTGAGCCTTCTCTTCTCCAGGCTCAACAACCCCAGCTCTCTCAGCCTCCACTCCTCATATGAGATGTTCCAAGCCCTTAAGGAGCCTCACGGCCCTTCATGGGGCTTGCTCCAGTATCTCCCTGCTCTATCCTGCTCAGGAGCCCAGCACAGGACCCAGAACTCCACATGCATCTCACCCAGGCTCAGCAGAGAGGAAGATCAGCCCCCCAACTTGGTGGTCACGCTCTGCCCCACGCAGCCCACGGGCTGCCTTTCCTGGCTCACGGTCACCTCATGTACCAGGGCTCCCAGGACCTCTCCTGCAAAGCTGCTTTCCAGCCTCCAGCCCGTGGTGGTGCACCGGGTTGTCCCTCCAGAGATAAAGGACTCGGCCTCTGTCGAACACCACGAGGCTCCTGTGGGCTCCTCGGCTCCCTCTGAACAGCAGCACAGCAGTGTCGTCTCTTCCCAGTTTTGTATTCTCTCAACCTTGCTGATGATGCCCTCTACCCCCTAAGGCAGGTCATTAACCCGGGGTGCTAAAGAGCACTGACACCACTCTCAACCCGTGGGGCAAACCACGGGTGGCTGGCCTCCAGCTGGACTTTGGGATGATGTCCTGCTTTTGGCTGGGATAGAGTTCATTTTCTCAGTAGCTGGCACGGCTGCGCTTTGGCTTTAGGATGAGAATAATGTAAACACACAGATGTTTTAGGTGTAGCTGAGTGGTGCTCACCCTAAGTCAGGACTTTTCAGTGTCTCAAGGAGGAAGAAAGCTTGGGAAAACTGATCCAAACTGGGCAAAGGGATATCCCATACCACAGAAAGTCATGCCCAGTATATAAACACAGAGTTGGCCAGGAGGGAGCCGGTCACTGCTCAGAGACTGCTCAGTGGGTGAGGAGCAAGTGTAGTGTGCAGTGCTTGTTTTTCTCAGGCTTTATCTTTCTCTCCTTTTTATTAAAATTATTATTAGTGTTAATATTACCATTAGAATTACTATGTTTTACTTCATTTCACTTATTAAACTGTTCTTATCTCAGCCCACATGGTTTTACCCTTCCTTTTTTTCCCCAGTTCTTCTCCCTATCCCATCAGGGCAAAAAGGGGTAGTGAGCAAGTGGCTGTGTGGTACTTAATTGCCATCTGGGGTTTGACCATCACATTTGCTGATCACAACCCTCCAAGCCCAGATGAGCCAGTTTTCAATCTACCACACTGACCACTTATCTAGTCTCTATTTCATCAGTTTGTCTGCGGGCATATTATGGGAGACAGTGTGGGAAGCCTTACTAAAGTAAACACAAACAATATCCATGGCTCTCACCCCCTTTACCAAGCTATTCATTGTGTTGCAAACAGCTATCATATTCATCAAGCATTATTTCTCCTTCAGAGATTCATGGTGATTACTTCCAGTGGCTTGCCTGCCCAGAATGTGCTGGAAACAGTTTCCAGGATAATCTGCTCTAACACCTTTGCAAGGATGGAGGTGAGGCTGCTTCCTTCCAGGCCTCAGGAACATGACCATGAGCTTTGCAGGATAATTGAGATTTGTCTCACAGTGACAGAGATGAGCTCCCTCAGCACTCACTAATGTATCCCATCAGGTCCCATGGACTTGCAGATATCCTGTTTGTTTAAACATTCCCAAACGTGATCCTCCTCTATTGAGAGCAAGTCTTCCTGGGATCAAACTTGCTGACTGGTCTCAAGGGTCTTGGAATCCTGAAGGGAAGTCCCACCAGTAAAGACCAAGGTGAAGAAGGCTAATACTGAGCACCTCAGTGTCTTCCATCTCCTTTGTCATCTGCCTCATTCAGCAGCAGATTTACACATTCTTTCATCTTCTCTCTTGTTGCCCTTTCACATCCCCCACCAAATTCAACTCCATGTGGGCTTTGGCCTTCCTTGTGCAACCCCTGAACACCTGGATGATGTCTGTATATTCCTCCATAGTCATCCACCCCTGCTTCTGCCTCCTGTAGGCTTCCTTTTTATGCCCAGGTTTTGTCAGGAGCATCCTGTTCATCGATGCATGATTCCTTTCCTTTTTACCTCATTTCCTTCAAGTCAAGATGAACTGTTCTTGAGTTTGGATAAAGTTACTCTTGAAGACTATCACATGGACAGAAAAAGAGAAAGACCCCCATCATGCTGCCCCATAGGTAGTTCCTTATTTTGCCAATACCCTTGGGGTGGGGCCCAAATATTGATTAGCACAAGTAAATTAAACAGTGAGCAGATGTTCTCAACTGCTGCTTTGCTTTGATGAGCATTGCCCTTATTTCATACTTAATAAAGGATTTGGCTTTTCTCTCTTCCCAGCTAGATATGCTGATCTGACAAAAACTATTACATCTCCTCACAAACGTTTTCAATCAAAGTACAGAAATTAATGTTGGTTCATGTGTACACACAAAAATTACTGAAACAACTTTTTTGGACTATGACATCTGGACAGTTTATTGAAATGTTGTATTTCCTTTCAAACGGCAAGTGATAATCATCATTTATATCCATCATCTTCAAAACAGTTTATGAAGTAGAACCACTAATATGGAATTTTCTGTCCTTGATTCTCCATTTCTCCAACCCTTTCCAGCAAAGATAGGAATCCCACTGAGTTGACAAGTAGCCCCATTATTTCCCTGTCAGTTTCTCACTGCTGGAGAATCACTGGTGTTGGAAAAAAGCCTTACTATCATTAATTACACAGCTGCTCTACCTCAGGCACTCCACAGAAAATGGGAGTGGACAAGCTGAATATACTAAGGCATGAATGACTTTATTATGAAGAGATTCAAATACACACAAACCAGCAAAAAGCAAAGGAAAACAATTGCAAAAATTAAGTGACAAAACTCTCTTTGCTTGTTCCCCTTGAATCTTAAGCCAGGTTGTGCTGGGCAGTACCAAGAACTGAGCTGAATTTGGAACTCTGCTTAATGGAAAAGTTAAAGGTTAATTTTTAACCAAGTCCCCTGAGAATGCTGTTGCTGCTTTTATGTTGTTCTTTCCAGCTGAGTAACTCTTGAACCTGTTAGCTGCCTTCAAACGAGGTTTAGAGAAAGCAAGGCTTCTCAAAAATGAAAAACTGCAGGAATGTCACTGAAAATGCCTGTTGGATAGAAAAAAGAGCCCCCAAAACAAGGCCTACTTTCAGAAAGCACATAGAGCTTAATTACTCTCTCCTCTTGGGAAGAGACACTTAGCCCATTAGCACAGCTTTAAATCAAGCATGTGCTTTTCCTGCTCAGAGATGCCGTAGGAAACAAGATGTCATTCAGGATGCTTCCCTAGGAAAAGTAGAGGAATTTCAGTTTGTGTGTGCTTAAGTGGGAGAAGAAAGGACAAGAGGTGTGAAAGGACAACAGACACCAGCTCGTCACTGCCCAGGCTTCATTAGCTCCAGCACAGAAACAGTTTGTTCTGTAAACTGCAAACTGCACAAAATCCCACATTTGGAACAAAATTCTGAGTATCAGCTTTAGAAAAAAACTCACCAGCTGTTTTGATTTTTACTTTATTTTTACGTTAATCAATAACATCTTAAAATTAAAAATGTTATCGGATAGCATATTTTCGAGTATATATTTTGTGTATTCTTATAAACGTATCCAAAATTAAAACAAGAATGTGTCCATTTTCAAAGGTTTGTTTTAAGTACTGAAATGCAAGATCATTGATTAATGGTTGCTAGTTAGGGATCAATCAATTATTACTGAAAATGACTGTCCAATTAAGACTGTAGTTGGTTAAGTAGTGATGGCTAATTGGCGTTCTAATTGGTGATTTGCTGTTTTATTTGTTAGAATGTACAAATACTTAAAATGGGATACAAGAGCCAAGGCAGCAGGCCCACATGACAGGCAGCTGGGGGAGCAGACTGGATGGCCAGCAGCCAAGAGCAGAGCAAAGCAGCTGGGCAGCCCACCAACCATTCCCACAGAGCATTTCAATTCCATCAAATCATCATTTCTTAACAGAAGACTGTACCTCAGTAAATTTTCAGCCCACTCTGTGAATATATAGACTAGTGAGTTTAAGAGCTGTCAATTTCTAAAGGCAAAACAAACCAAGGAAAAAAGTACAAACAAGTCCAATCACAGGACATTTCCTTTTGCCCTCCCTGTCCCTGCTCATTCTGCACTGCAGCTCCTTCTTTCTCTGCTCCAGAGCTCAGCTTGCTTTCCCTCACTAATCCTTCTTCCTCTTACCATTACATCACTGCTGCTGTACCTGATTTTACTTAACTACTTCTGTCAACAGTTTAATTTCTGAAAAATTAACTGAAAAACTGCAAATGGAAACACCACAACCGTCCTGGATTAGGAACTGAAACATTTTTAAATCCACTAGCATTTCTTCACTTCTGACTACTAACTCATCTCACTAGGTAAGAAACGTCTCAAAGTTGGTAGCTTTAAAATCTTTTCCTCTGGGGCAGTTTATTCCTAAACTCAGCCGACAGCCTGAAGGAGGAGGGACAACAACACAAGAAAAGGGCAAATAAACCAACACCGTCATATGAGGATTTTCTCCTCCTCTGTGAATTCAGCGTCCTTTTGCAAGACTCTACAGAGCTTTTATTTAAAGACACTTTGCCAAGCTGAGTTCCACAAATTAATTTTACGTTGTAATTGCTGCTCCTCAGTGTGAGTGGACACCCCGTTACTCTTGCTGCAAGACTCAGCAGAATCCCTTTCTAGCCTGTGTGCAGGGCAGGTGTAGATTCACCCTCCCTCCTGCCTGTCTCCTCTGCAAACACTTCCTGGATTTGCTTTTATCATTCATCTCAAATTTCGTTCTGCTGTTCTGCGTTAGAGAGGAGGATGACTGGATTCCAGCAAAATGTCATGTTGAACTATACTTATCTTTTATATAAGACCATCCTTTCCAGTACAAGCTTCTATATTGTTCCTTATTAAACTAAATATTGTTTGGGCTTCTAACTTTTCCTTCATACTCTCTACTTTTCCTGATACTCAGGTCAGTTCCCTCAAGACCATGGGTTATGAGATGGTGGATACAAATACTTTCAAACACTATTATTTAAAAATATCAACATGTCATATGAAACTCCACTTGCTATCATAATTCTCAGAAAACTTTTTCTGTACTTTTAAATTTGTACCATTCAATATACAGAATTTATCTTCTCGTTTAGAATATAAATATTCACTTTCACTTCCTACTATTAAAATCATTAAATCATAATACCAGCCCCACATTTACAACTTTTCCATGACACTGTCCAATATACAGCAAATTATATTTATTTTCCTAGATCAAAGATGTGGGGTTTTTCTTTCCCATCTTTTCTGAATATGTAATTCATCTACAGTGTAATCTGAATCTCTCTACCTTCTTATTTAAAGTAACATTTAAAAAAAATACTTCACAGCTTTCTTACACTTTCTTTTAAAGTCCAGTTGTTTATTATTATGGAATTTCAGGACCATTCTTTAATTGCAAATATCAAAGATGAAGTAAATCACACCCACAGAAAGACAGACAGTTGCAGGGCATGAAGACAAATGATGTGGGCAGTTTCCTAAACCTGAGATCATCCCTTGTGGTCACTCAGCAGATCTCAAAATGGGAAGGCATAATCATCCTACCTTGAAATTATCAATCTCTTTACAGTACTTTGCTTAACAAACGAAGAAACTTGTCTCTTAAATCTACAGGAGAATGAGTATTAACACAGGAAGATTATGGGAATTAAGGGTACCTAAGTATTGCTCTGCTAGAAAGAACTCCCAACAGAAAATATAAAAAATTTACTGCTTGGGAGATAGACCACAGCCATAGAAAGCCTGCTCTGACAGACACGGAACATGGCAGGCAGGGAGCCTAAAAAGATCAACATCAGGGCAAAGAAGAAAATACAAATTCATTTTCTAAAAGGTCTAATTTGTGCTCGATGTCTTGCGGAAGAATTCAAGATAAGAAGTTTTGTGCAATTTCTCTCTTTTTAATGTGTTTTCAACATTACATTTGATCCTGTTCTTAAACACATCCACTCGAGGATGTGCTTTAGGCAGTGCAGGCCATATTTAATTGTTTAACGTGGTAATTACAAATCTAATTCTGTATCAACTGGTAGATATATTCTACTCAGTTTCTCTTAATAATTCACTAGGTCTCTCAACCGCTTTTAAACCTGTTTTAGTGCCTTCACAGTGTATCTGGCCACCAATAAATACTTTTCAGGCCTAAAATTCAGATCTTTTTCAATAAACAAAGAGAAACCCCAGTCCAACAATCTGTTTCAGTCTTCTCCAAACTCTGTGGGTAACTCTGCTGCCTGTGCACTATGCATGGGGTCAAAGGAATAAAATGGAAAAACCTACTTATTTACCTGCACTTAAGTGGGAGTTTCTGTATCAAGGATTTTGAGTCACCCGGCTTCAGGAGATCCATGACTTTCTCAGGAGATCCATGACTTTCTTACACACAGCCACCACCCTTCATTCTCTGTTTTTAGAAGCAAAGTCTATCAAAGTGCCTCAGGAGAAAATCAGCACTTCTGGATTTAGCTGGGTTTGATAGCCAGACACATGAATTGTTTTTCATCTCACACCTGATTGACACAACAGAAACAGGAAACTTTGCTCCACTTACAACAGAGTAATCCCTTGTCGACATGGCAGATTATTTGGGACATTCTTCCCAATAATTACAAAATTGTCGACCACCTTTTCACAGCCAGAACAATGAGTCACCGTGGAACAGATCCGTGCTCCAAGACACCTCAGTGATTCCTGTGTTCCAGCCACGTAACAAAGCAAAGTCCTACCCCTGGCATTTGCTCCTGAACTTCAATCACCAAAACATCTCAAAACACACACATCTCCCAGTTTGTATGTACAGGCTGCAAGACTAAGAATACACAACTGGAATTCCAGAGGAAGATAAAAAATCAAGGTTTAGAGAGGTTGGTTAACAGGGAACACAGAAAGATGCCACAGGAATTTGGAGTTACATGTCTAGCAAAACACTAGAATTAGCAAAACCATTGAATGGCAGCATTCAAAAAGAATTCCAAAAATATCAGTTGAGGTCCTTTAGAGCCATTTTTATTTCGTAATGTTTTTCCAATCAGCACTTAATATTTATTCTCGGTTCAAGACAAACTGCCTTCCTGTGGCAGCACTCATCTGGGTTTGTCTTGAACTCACAAGCGACATTCATCATCTGTTTGCTTCAGTTTGCTGTTTAATTAAAACCCAGGTCAGAAAAAATCACCATCAAGCAGCACCTACAGGCTCTCTATAAAAGCCAGTATTACAGCCATGCTGATCCAGGAGAGACTCCCAAGGAATCTGTCTGTGAACAATGCCTAGGGAAGGAAGTTTAGGGGAGAAAAAGGCTGACATTCCTCTGAAAGACATCCTGAGCAAAATGGAAGTGCCTTCAAGACGATCTTTTCTTATGTGTTTCAGACAGACAGAGGGCTCTGTTTGCCCATATTTTGAGATCAAAACCAGAATTGAGACAGGATTATAATGCTCCATTTATGAATTAAATGGATGATTTCATTTATATTACTGTATTTTTATGGATTTCAGGGGGAGAGAAGAGATAAAGTGCACTGAAACTCTTAAATTCTTGTATAGCTTCACAGAATAATTCTGTTCCAGGCAACATCCAAATATTGCATTTAATCAGAAAATCATCCTTCATGTCCAAAAGGTGAAGACTACATCACCAAATGGAAACATAACTTCCAGTAGGTGATCCTAGAGGAAGGGACAGGCTTCAAAAGTAACACTGAACTTTTAAAAAGCTGCTGTTGAAGTTACATCTCAGTGTAACTTCATTCACTTTTCTATCATTATTTTAAGCCTCCCCTTCCCAAGAATACCCTCCCAAACTCCAGTGATTTGTGGTTCAAAGGTTTCTAAAGCCAGACAAAATGTCTTGGTATTTAATTGCTTTTAATGGATTTTCTTCCCTGAACTGGTTCAACTGCTTTTTGAAACCATTAAAACATTGCGAGTCTGCAGCATTCTGCAAAACTAATGCAACTTTCCATAAAACTAGTGATACAAAACCTTCTGGAAGATGCAGTAGGCATGAATTTCCTGCAGCAGCTGACAACAGAACAGAAAAAACAGAAAATAGCAGCAGCAGCACTAGCCTTGTGTAAAGATATTCCCCCTTCTCTGTCACTCTCATGGGTTTTCATCCGTTAGCTATAAAGAAAATATTTCAGAATGATAATCAGCTTATCTTCTTTCCTTTTTAAACTGCACATATGACTGAAACCCATCTCCCCTTCTACAGTGTTTATCAGGACTGGAATCAACATTTTTCAGCTTGTTTTCAGAAAAAGTTCACAAAGTTATGATTACATCATTAAGTACCTGGAAATTGATCTCTGTCTGATCCCAATAATCAGAGTCTGACAGGTAGATAAATGAAATGGATCCCAATATTCTTTGGGAGGAGAGAAAAGTACCTTCAAATATTTTTAGAAAACATGTTAGACAGCATCTGTTTAGTTACAATGTCTGGTAATACAGCTTTACTGCTGTTTTTCTGATAACCCTGAGAATCCTGAAAAAAAGAGTCTAAAACAATGTTTCAATAAGAAAAACACTATGTAAAACCTAATCCGAAAAGAAAGACTGAATGAGGAAAAAAGGAAAAAAATAGCTACATTTATTACAGAGCACAATCATGCTCAAACATTCATCTAAACCCATTTTAAATTATTTGCCTTTTCTTCAAAGCATGAACTTATTTGCCTCACACAAGCTACTCACAGACTCTCGAAGGAGACCCCGAGCTCTTTGTCTCCCAATCTTCCCACCTGCTGCCTTCTCCATCTATTTGTACTCCATCCACTCACACTTCCACCCCTCCTCTCCCACCCACTCCCACCACATGGAAGAAGCTGAATCTGCATCCCTCGGTAAAGGAGGAAAGAATGCAGCCCAATACTTTAATTTGGCAAATGCTTGCAAGAGTATTTAAAAAACTAGAACTGAGATGCCAGTTCTGGAGAGAGTAAATTCAAAACCTCAAAATTTGCAAAATAAACCAATTCGTTGTTTCCAAAACGCAGCAAATATTTTCCTCTTTTTAAAGAATGGAACTTAAAACATAAAAGATTTGTTTCTAAAGGAAAGCCATCATTAATGAGACACTGTATCTATTCATAGATCAAACGGGAATCTACAAAGTACAAATATGAAAACCAGGGTGATGTGTTTTGTTTTAACCTTTTCCACACAAGGAATGAGCAATCACACAGAGGACCAAGCGACTGCACCATTACTGTGGCTTCTGCAAACAACAGGCTTTTGAAAAAGCATCACATGCATTTCCAATACAATGGTTTATGTTTGGAAATAGAAACATTTGGTCATTCCATGTTATCAACATTCAAGTATTATTCCTGCCTGCTGGAGATGTGTCACCTGCTCGAGTCAGAACGTTCTACTCAACTAAAAATGTCTCTCCAAGCACTCTGAATTGATGAGTTTCTCCACTGCCACACTTCAGCGTATCGAATATTTCAGCATCCTGAATCCTCATCCCAGGGACTGAAGAAGGGAAGCGTGCTATTAATCTAAATATCAGCACAAGAACGATGACAGTTTTTATTCTGCACAAAGGAAACTTCTACAGTAGGAGGATTCAACATGAATAAAAGCTGTTCTGAAGAGACTTTTCCATCAATCCTGATGATACGCAAGTTATTTCCACTCAGAGTTTTTAGGCTTCGGCACAGAGATCGCACAAACAACGGGACAAAAAGAGAGTTCCTGCTGAATTTCCAGGTGAAGCAGCACCATTAGAAAATGTTATGGACATTGGAAACAAATGCCATGTTCAGGGTGAGGGGAGAGTGTTCCCTGTGAGATTCTGTCTTGTCTCCTCCTCCTGACTCCAGGACAATTTCTCCCCAAAGCACGTTATTTACTCTTTTACCATTAACATTCTCACAGATTTATCAGAGTTCTGAGTTCTTATAAATCCATTATTTAAAAGAGATGAGTAGTTCAATGAATGAATGTACACTAAAAAAAAAAAAAAATAACTGCAGAATTGAAATAGTATTTTTTTCCTAGCTTGGTGCAAAAGCAAAATATTTCTAATCAAACAGCAAGACCTGTGCTTCCTAAAAAGATCTAAAGCTTGTTGGGACCCAAACAGGTGCATGGTTTTTATGTGCAGAGGGGGATTCCTTCGTTTTATGTGATGACAGTTAATAGAAAGAGACATAAAAAAAAGAGCTAATTTATCAAATTTATCATGAGGTCAAAGACAACATGTCAAAATTTATTAATTAAATTTGCCGGTCTCATTCTTTTCAAGATTTTACACCCCATCTTGATTCCTTTCAAGGAAAGGGACGACACCCTCCTGTCACAATTTCATTACATAACTCATCTAGTAAGAGTTAATTATTAGATCCTTGTATAGTTTTCCTGTACACAAAATTGGACATGCTGCATTATTTGTCTGCATTAACAACAGTAAAAAGCTGTATCATGTTTTGACTGGACTACCTAAGAATTCTGTGTTTTCGCTGACAGAGGGACAAATTTTAGACACACACCCACCCACACACACCTTCCCTAGAATACACAAACCCCAAACCTATTAACTCTTAAGATTTATTACTCTTTAAGAAATAAATCTATGTTCTTTTCTAAACTAGAAATCAGTTGTGCTTTACTCTAATTAAACAGCATGAAATAACACATTTTCTTCTTAATCTTTCTTGCTGGCATTAATTTAACAACATGTTTTCCAAAAAAAAAAATTATACTTCTTTCAACTTGTCTGCTTTACTGACTTTCAAGAAATTACATTTATTTTTAGCACACAATATTAAAACATCTTTTTCTGAAACCCAAATACAGTTATTAATTTGCTCTATTTTTTGTGCATTTTATAGATGACCAAGTGTTATGGGTAACACAATCATTACCTTTCCAGCGTTCCAGAGTTTCCGTTTAGTTATTAATAAATTTCCCTGAGATCTTTTGAAAGCATACACCTAATTCTTGTACCCCTAAAACACAGAATCCCAGTCTTGATAAACTAAGTTTGCATTTAAAAATCCCAAATTTTTAACATCATAGGTGAATCACATTAACTGATCGCACGTATGGGATGCTGAAATAATCCCATTTACGGTGTTGCCAAAGCTACCAAGCATTCCAATAGAGGAAAGAGATTATATGGTGCACAACTCACAGATTTAGTCCTTCACTTACCAGACTTCATACTCCAAATTTCTCTTGAGTGTTGTTCTTTTAACAACTTTTCTATCTTTTCAAATATCTTCTCACACGCAATTTCTATCCACTGTGACATACTAAAGGGACAAACTCATGATCCAAATGTATTCATGATCTTCAAAAATCTTTAAAATTATGCTGATGCTGTATCTGCATTTAATTTTCCCCACTCTTTTTGTGTTGCCAGTACATCTCAGGATCAAAGTGAAGTTTTCACCACAATTACTCTCACCCACTGCACCCCCAAAAACGTATTATTATGGAAAATATGCTCTCTTGTATTTTTCATCAGCATTTCAGTAAAAGACTCTGTGCACTTCCTAGATCCTTTGTTACTTTAACCCCCTTTATTCTGTGACAGAAAACTGTTACCACCAACTGCAGTAACATCTACATACATTAAAAATCTTTGTTGTTTAATTATCAAAAGTGGAGTTTCTGTCATCTTAACTCACTCTTCCCCTTGCCATGGGCTCTCCAGCAAGGTCAGGATACAAAGTTCATTTTTACCACTTGAAGCCTTGCTACTCTTATTTCCTCCACTCTAAACATCCCAAATTTTTATTATCTACTTATCTAGCTCCTCAAGTGATCCTCCATGCTTCACACTTTTATTATTCTTCCTTCCTCAAAGCAGAGGCCATCCAGGACTTTTGATGGAGAATACTGTGCTCCTCACCTGAACAATTAAGTGTCTTCCTTGGATTTCTTTTTCCTTTTTTTTTTTTTTATTTTTAATATCTCCTACCATGCCTGGTGAATTTATGACACAGAGGTTGCTGTTGGGGAGAAGGCTGGCAAAAGCCTCAGTTCAGATCTGCCACAATCCACTCTGGTATTATTCTATATATCCCTTGCTCCCTTCTCCCCACATGTCCTTAGCATTAAAGTTGGGGTTTACTTTTCTCGTTTTCTTTTCATTCAAATTCTCAGCAAGGCCAGAATTTTCTTCCCCCCACATCCTGCCATTCTTCCTCCAGCCACATTTTCCTCTTCCTCATATTATTTGTTGAATCCCACTTGGCCTTACAGTTTTTTCTCTCCTCAGCCTTCCCCCTCCCCTTTTCATCTTTTCTTTTTCTGGACACGATCACCTCCCATCCCGTATTATCACACAGTATCAGACTCAGACTATTTGCAGACTGCTTTCCACAACAGTCTCCTGAAAATGCTTATCCCCATTAAATCCCATAAAAATGCTTTTTACCTCCATTATGATGACCCAATCTCATCAGTATTTAAAAATCAGGACAAACTTATCTCTAGTTTTCATGTGCTGTTCCATAACACGTAATGTCATCATGCTTGCCTCCCCCTCTCAGTCTACAATAGGTCTTGAAAATATTATTTTCAGCTCTATTTTATACGTTCTCAGAACATAACCAGAATATCTTCATCAAAATCCTTCTAGTGAAAGGATTGAAATTCAAAACCTGTTGTTTTAGTCAAAAGTGAGGGGTGATACAGAATCCCATGTGCTTCACTGCCGACCATTATATTGTCAGGCAGAAGTGAAGAGCATGCAGAAACTATTATTAATATCTCCATGCTTCACAGAGCCACTGAATATTTATTTAATTTCTAGTTTTATTTTTCACTTTCTGATTCTCCATTTCCTCTCTCTGTTTTGTATTCCTACCCTATCATTTTTATTTGCAAACATATCCTGAATTGCAGGTTTTTACTGTACACATCCTTAGGTCACTACTGCATCTCCCAGCTCCTTTTGCAATGTCTTCATCTCAGCAAACTTCACCTTCAGTGAGAATTTCTGAAACTTCCTTTCCTGCTCAATTCTTCTCAATATTTCCCTGATCATGTCTCCTCTCATCAAAGGAATATTTCCTTTTTGCCTTTTCTGTAGGTGCCCTGTGTTGCTACAGGGCAATAATCGATATTAAACGCTTTTAATGTCATTTTAAAATGTTGTTCTCTGAGGACCCTTAAGGAGAAATTTATCTCTTTATATGGAATATTCATTCTCTTAAAAAAGAATTTCAAAAACCTAAGGGCTTGAATAAAAACCAGCATTTACAAATCCTCCTTCTTCTCCAACTTTTGCTCCACGAGGGTGTCTGCTCCAGCAATTCCTACTGATCCTATACCACTGCACTGTTTCAATTAATCCAACCTTTTATAGCTAATTAAAAAATAATGAAAGTTTTGATGAATTCTGTTCAAAAAACTAGTTGCTTTTTTGAGTTTACTGCAGAAAATAAAACAGTTGTGAGTCAATGAAGTGGAAAATTGCTGTCTTATAACAGATCTCCAAGGTGCAAAATGTTCTCTTATTTGCTGTTATCAGTATGTCTAGTAATTGCTTTTTGTCCAACTGTTTATAAAGGGGAGAAACAGACTCACAGTCTGGAGAAAAACAGACAGCAAAACACACAAAATTAAAGAATTAATGTTTTTTAAATTATTTTCCTATTTTATAGCATTAAGAAAACCTACTCAAAAAAGCCATTTCACCAAACAAAACAGAAAAAAAAGCAGAGGGATAAAAGGAAACTGCAGAAAACAATTAAAACAAGCAACAAGTCACAATTAAAAACCAATACTCGTGGTCTTTAGTTACTTTAGCTCTTCAGAACAAAGAAGTCCTGCTACTAATTACAAGAGTTTTAGCCATAAGCTTGAGAAATTTCTACATAGCTCTAATTATAGATCAGCATTTTAAAATATTACCTAGCACTCAAATACACTTTAGATCAACATAAAAAGGAGTGTTATGAAATTGATTTCTGCAACAATCCAACAACTCAGCACAGACTAAGATCACATTTTTCTTCCATGACTAAGCACCCACACAGATAATTGCATTTTCCTCTGGCATTTGGCCTTCTGAAGAGAATTTTAGGTGGGGGGATTTTCTTTGGGGGTTTTTGGTGGATTTTGTGGTGTTTTTTGTTTCATTTTGTTTGTTTTTTGGTTGGTTGGGGTTTTTTTTTTTGTTTTTCTGGCTTGGTTTTTGGATTTTTTTGTAATCTCTCTGTATCATTTTGGATTCTCCTCTGTTTTATAAAGACTACCTGAGAAAGGTGAGAGGAAATTCTCCTATTTGTATACATATAGCCAAAATTTTATTTCCAAGAATAATTTATTTGATTTAAGAGACAAATATGAAAAAAGGTAAAAACTTAAGACAGTAATTCTATTGTCCAGTAAACACAGGCAGGGAGTGCCAAACAGGTGCTTTCCAGAGCTAAATAAACACCTTAACTCGCTGCAAAATTATGGGATTTATTTCCCTCCCCTCAATGTCTCTGTTTTTTTAACTAGCCCATTTAGTTTTCTACAGTACAGCCTTGCAGCTGTAATTTCAGTTTGCACCATATTTGCACTCAGATGTTCTTAAAATCCACTGTAACACAGAAGTAGTCTTTGAAAACCCTTCTTGGCATTTATTAAACCTCTTTGATGTTTTCACCTTGTCCACATAAATGAAAACTTTATTAAAAAAAAAGGTGATTAAGGCCATTTTCATAACATGATAACGAGTGCCTGACAGATTTACTTTCTTTCTAGGCAACTTTCCAGCAAAAGTCAACAGCTAACAAGAATTCTATATCTGAATTCATGTTGGAGGATATAACTCACTAATTAAGTGTTCCTTAAACAATTCAAGGAACATTCAGACTTTGTGACTGATCCATTCCAAGCACTGCTCAATAAAGAGATCTACAGTTGAGTGTAGCTGAATAAATTGAGGGTTCTTTTCTTTCTCATGCATCCTCAACCTAAGTTCTAGCACTCTATTCCACACTAAACAGTCTTCCTTGATAAAGAAGTAACTCATTTTCACAGTAACATGCAACATTTTAAGATGCATTTTTAAATGCTGAGCCTTGGCAATCCTTCATTTTATTCACATATAAATAGAAATGTTTAAGTACCTGTGTACCCTCTATGACTCTGATAAAACATAACTCTTTATTAAAAAAACCTAAAGCAACTCTTTGATGAATTAACACAGAAGAAGGTACTTCAGCAGTGCTGGCCTCATGTTCCTCATAACTTGTCCACAATCCCCTGGATTTAACCATGTCTAGAAAGTTTCACATTCATTCCCCAAGCACAGAGATGTCCCTAACAGATGCCCACAGAAACACTTCAGAGAATCAGCACAGAGGAGCTTGCTGCTATAAAACAGCTGTACCAAAAGGTTTTATTTATTCAAATTCTCTGTTGCTACAACTGCAGGCACACAATTTCTGACTGACAGTAGGTGAACATTCAGCTACCTGCAAAGGCCACAAACACTCTTTAATCAAGAATATCAAACCACACAAGGGCTGCAGTAGCAGAGCCATGCCAAAGCAGAGATCTAATCTAAACACTGGATAACCGGGATCTTGTCTCAGGAATTCTCTAGGAATCACTCTAGGGAGCACTGACACCTCTTGGAGCCCCAAATCTGTGGAACAAGGTTTCCAGGTCTCCCCTGCCCTGGACAAATATGTCAATGCAACAGATCCAGATGTTTTATACACTTAAACATACTCAATTCACTCATGCAATGGAATTTCTGTAGGACAGCCCCACCTGAACCCAGCCATTATATAAAAGAGTTCAGTATGATCAAGTCCATTATAATATAGCCACGACATGATTAAAATAACTTCCTACAGGTGCCAGATATCTGCCATCATGTTTGGATAAAATCAGGAATATCTTAGTCCTTGCTGAGCTTCTAATCCTGCCTCCTCAGAATATGTCAAAACTGATAATCATGGCAGACATTTACACTTGATATCTTTATTTCCCCAAGAGCATCAACATCTACAAACTGCAGTTCTAGCTGTTGTCTCCCTCTCCTGAACTGCCCTTTGTATCCGTTCATCCCCCACAGTCCTCCTCACCTCCCCCAACATGTTGACACGGGGGAGTTTTAAAAAGAAATCAGAATGAAGTACATTGCACAGAAGGGAGATTTATTTTAGCATAGGCACATAAGAAGAAACATTGAGAAAACTACTTGAATGCAAGAATGAAAGTTAGATCAGCTTTTATCCAAGTTGAGATATTTACTTCACAACATTTCAAGTCAAATAATTTTTTTTTTTTAAATGCAGAGTTAAGGTACCACAGTGCCTTTGTAGTCAAAAATTGCAGAAAGTCAGTCATTTTGCAGGACATTTTATGTTGAGCTGTGGGTACCCGAAGACATTACAGCAGAAAATGGTCTATTTAGGAATATGCAGCATAATGCAACCCAGCACCTTCAAAGCCACCCATAGAGGTATTACTTCTTTGAAAGGAAATAATACCTCATCAGCACAGAGGGAGTATTGATCTGGTAAATGGCAAAATACAGCATCTTCCTAACCTTTCACCTTCACTTCTGTCACTAGAGTATATATCCAGAATATATTTTCCAAAGTGTTTTTTACTTCTCTTTTTGTTCCATAGAATCAACACAATGCTCACTGTAATAGCAACGAAACAACCCATGCACCAAATTCTGACAGGAAACAACTCGGTTGTTTCAGACCAGTCCATCAGAAAAATCTATGAAAATTCAGACCATCAGAGAAATCTATAGGGGAAAAAAAAGCCAGTAAAATGCTTTTTTTTCATGAAAGGAAATAGACTGAATATCTTACAATGAACACTGCATGAAAATAATGCTCAATTACCAACCCCATCCAACTCAAAAAATCCAAAGTAGCAGAGACTAAAAATACTTTATAAAAGGAGGCCAAACTGCACCGAAAGCAATCTCACATTTCTCACAATTCTTCTCTAAGTTCTCTCTTTAAAAAACTAAGCACATAGAGGACACTTAATTCAACCACATAAATTTGCACTGCACGACAGGACGTAATTTCGGATACACTGCCCAAGTTTCTAAGACTGTTCCTGTCTGACTTCAAACCTGCCTTATATAATAATCTTCATGTGATTCAGCACTCTCCAGTTTCCCAGTTCTCTCACACAGCTCCCCCCACAGCTCACAAATACCACCCTTCCTTCACACCCTTCTCTCTCTTCCTTTCTTTACCATCACAAATTCCAACAACTTAACTGATGACATCCAGTCCTGTAAGAACTAAAAAAAAAAAAAAAANCCACAACAGTAAAACAAGGAAGTATGACTAGGGTTTTTGCCATCTGTATCTCTTTTGGGAAAAAAAAAAAAAATTCATCGCTAAGTAGAACAAAACACCATAAAAGGGTGACCAAAAATACGCCATAAACTTACTATTCTTGACTAAATGGTTTCTTACAGATACAAGGCATTAAGGATGACAAGAAACAATAAATTCTCTCAGTTGGAGGGAGGAGGGGAAGATCTTTCTCTAGACCCAATCCTGGCAGCTTCCCACTGCCAAATCCAGAATAGCTTCATCATCCATTACCAGCTGAAATATGATTCACCTGGGATTTTTACCTCTTTCAGTAAAAAAGTTATTAACTGAAAAATGGTCTTCAACCCTTTCAGGCTCTTTTTCTCAAATATCAAAATTAACAAAATCTCCCAAGATTACAGGTAAAAAACCACTTTGGACTACACATTTAAAAGGAAGCTCACAATGAGATCCTTTCCAGGGGAGGCAAACCTGAAGAAAAATGACTGGTTTTTGGTTTGCTCTTGTTTTGGTTGGGTTGGTTTTTTAACTCGTAGAAGTCAAAACGCTCTTTTGTCAGCTGCAAACAACGCTCTCATGTTTGCAACTGGAATTGCTTGAAATAATCTCTGCATGGTAAATTCTGGAGATATATACAAGACACTAAGGTGTGCTAGAATATCACACATTGTATACAAACAGAAATTGCTTGCAAGAAGTCAGGCACAGATCACACATTTTACTGCCATCCGTGCTCCTGAGATGAAAACTGCAGAAGAGTTTGCATTTATTTTAATTGCAGATAATATTCTAAGCCATACTGAAACACCCTACACCTATAAAAAAACATATAATCATTGACATTCCACCCTGAACTCTCTGAAAATGCAGGGCAAATAACTCACTAATCATCTACCACTTCTTCTAATAATGAACCATTGGAATAAAAACCAGAAAAAATAATTCCAGTCATAAACCATTCTGAAAAGCTTAATGTGAAAGAGTACAAACAACAGAAACTATTACAATTGATTTTTAATTAATTGATCAATTTCAACACTCGTTTACAGCAATCTTTAAAGTAACTCTCCAAGAACATGCAGAAAGAATATATTAATGTTTTTATTTTTGTAATTTTTGAACTGCAGGGGTTACTTCTAGAAAAACTCCTTCAACTCCAGAATGGCTCAGTGCAAGAATGGCACTCGCACAAGTTCTGCTGGAGCGGGGACCTTACAAGAACGATACCAAAAATTTCCCTAGGATCCTCTAACTGGAGCTGTCCTTCATCTGCTGTGAAACACTTACACCACTTCACTCCTCTACCCTTGATTTACCCTGCCCTTCTCCCCTTCCTGCACCCAAATGGGAAAAGCTGCCCAGCATTTTTCAGAACATTCTTACAGTCCCTATAAATGCAAAGAGTACACAAAATGTTCCTCTAATGCCATCTATGCCTGGTACTGATGTATCTCCATGAGCCCTCCCTACTTGAAACATGCATTTATCTATACTTTTAAGGAAAATGGCTGCTTAAGACCACACAGGTATCTGTTATGTGCTTTCCTTCACCTCCATCTCTATCAGGAGCTTCCAATTATTTCATGTGACAATAGACCAGTGCCGAGTGTTCCTGACAATGCCATTATGAGAATTTTTTGAATTTTATTCATCTGAAGTCGTGATACCTTTCCATGAACTTACAGACGAGACAGCTACACAAACAGGATCCGCTCCTATCTGATGTAAGAATGTTATTTAAAATACTGAAAAGGACTTCAAACAATTTGGTGTCTGTGGAAACAAAAAGCAACCTCGGAACATTTTTCCTATTCCCAGTCCAACGCCTGCGCAGCAGCTTTCAAGTGCTTCTGATGCTCTCAACACTCACACGTAGCCAAATATCTCTGCTGCATAAAAAAACCCTGAAGTAATGGATAATAATGGTAAAAAAAAAAATGTAAAACTTCTCAGCTTAATTATGCTGCCGTTTCAACACAAGGTGTGAAGGTTTATTTCCACTGAAATTTATAACGAATTGTACACCTAAGTGAACATTTACATTACGACTCAATTAATATGCCAAGAAGTAACTGCAGGTAGATACTCCAAACTTACATTGAACAGAATCTACTTCAAAAATTGGAACATTTACAGCAATACATTCAAGAAAAAAAAAAAGGAGCATATACAGACCTTCCAGTAGTCAGATTGTAAACTGTAGTACCTCTGGTATGCAGATAATGCTGTAGGAAAGAAAAATGAATGTTCAATTTGTTTTGTTTCATTTTCTTTGAAGAAAAAGATAGAAATCCTTAAGAGTCAGAATACACAACATTAAAATGATAAATGGTTTAATAAAAGTAACACTGCCATGATAAGTACACTGTTGTGGGCAATGCATTCCTTAAGATTATAATTTTGTTTTATGAAATGTCAACCCCAAAGTATATTTATTATTAATCTTACAAATGTAAATCAAGCAATATTTTAAAGAAAACCTATAACAAAGAAATAATTTGAAATTTTGGGATTTTCATCCTGGACAAAGCTGTTGTAAGATTTAAAAATTTAATCATATAGCTCATTTACCACGCTCCCTGATGCCCTGTAATTTCTGAAGAACTGGTGAGGAGGGACATACAAAGAGAAATCAATTTCACATGCCCTTTCATTCTGAGAAACAAAAGCAAGCAGAAAAAAAATAAAAGCTTACATTTTATTCAACAGCCACGGCCAAGACTAACCTGGAACTCAGTGCTAAGAACAGCTCTGTTCAGTAGAATATTAGCTCTACTTAGTAACCAATTCCTCAAATCAGTATTTCTGCGTCCCTCTTCCCCACTAAAAATTCTGGCTGACTCATTCTGCCCTTTGGCTACCAGGCCACTTCAGACTAGAACACAAACAGGCTTTGCTTTTTCTAAGAATATGGCACTACGAACCATCCAAAAAGGAAGACTTTTAAGTAAAGATTAACTGCAGTAACACCAAGATACTGATTTTTCGAGTGTTTCCTTCTGAAGATTTAAGAATGGTTTCCACACATTGTGTATTTTCTCAACAACAAAAAAAGACAACTCCTGCTTTGAAAAACCCTAAGCACTAACCAGACTAAGACACTAAGAACAATATGAATTTTATGTACAGATTCATTTCCTGCAAGCACCATGGATAAATATGTCCCTAAATGTTATCACCCTTCAAAGCCTGTCTTGCATATCCGTTTTTGGAATTCAGCGAAAGCTTTTGTGTTGAAGTGAAATAAGAACAACATCTACATAATGATAAAGGCACACAGAGCCTCTGCCCCCATCTGTCTACAGAGATTTACACACTTTTTTTGTGAACTGGCACGTGCCGATCCAAGCCCATGAGGTGCCCCCCCACACGCCACAATGCTTGTGAAGCCAATTTCTAATTTTGATGCCCTAAACTGTGGTTTATTTAGACAGATTAGAAAAATAAACTTGAAGAACACTCATCAACCTTACATTATTAACATGCAATAGTTTTAAATACTTACGCGTAACTCAGACAAACAAAATCACTTGAAGTCTTTCACAACTTAATACAATTCCTCCTCCACCCCCCCTCCAAAAACCCTTGGTACAAACTGAAAGATATGACTGCAGTCTAACAATGTAAGTTGAAGAACGTTAAAATCAAGCGTATTTCAGTGACATTCTGTAATTATATTATAAAGGATGTTCACAATAACACAAAATAACCTCCCATTCCCCCCCAAAAAAATCCTTCTACACTCAACTCCTCCCAGGTATCACTAATAACTTTTCAACAGAAAGAAATAATTATCTTCTGAACGTGGTAATGACTTTGCTTTCCCAAACAGGAATATGCACATGCACTACAAAACAGATTTATTTTTTTTTTTTTTAGCTCAAGCAATACCTATCCCAATTTTAAAGATTAAAGCATATTTCAAATACTTAGGCCAACAGTACCATATTATGAAAGATTTACGAAACTGGAACTTCTTGTAAACTCTTATTTTTCTTAAAAAAGTAACTAGTGCAGTCAGTTATACATGGGATATGCATGAAAAGATGAAAAGAACACTAAATACAATTCTAAGGATTTATACTTAGAAAATAAAAGGGACAAGGTTTTCACTGTAGCTGTTAAAAAATATAGGAAGTACTCACATAAGCATATTCATTAAAAAGGAAAGGTGGAATATGCTTCCCTACAGCAGTCAAGGTACTGCTAGTAAGTTCATAAAATGTCAACAGTATTTAAAAAGATATATAAATAAACAGAAGACCTTAAAAAGAAAGAACAGAGAAAAGAAAGAAACCAAGCAGAAAGTTGCCCAAACAAATTCTAACATCTCCATTTAACATAAGG
Source organism: Ptilonorhynchus violaceus (assembly GCA_013397565.1). Taxonomy (NCBI): domain Eukaryota; kingdom Metazoa; phylum Chordata; class Aves; order Passeriformes; family Ptilonorhynchidae; genus Ptilonorhynchus; species Ptilonorhynchus violaceus. Next base: position 599,044 of record VZRJ01002938.1, read on the forward strand.
AAAAGTTATTACAGAAAGGAGTCTTTGCTCCATGATACTCTACCATTCTTCCTTATGACTGCTAATGTTTGCCTATGATTTTCTTTTCTAACTCTTCCATTCTTCAAGAAAAGTTTAGCAGCTTTCCACAGGAACAGCTGAGGTGATTGCCTGACTGTGCCAAGCTTAGTCACAATTAAAACCAAGCACATGGAAAGCGTGGATTGCTGAAGCCTATTTCATGTTTACATGATAGAAAGATAAGGCCTTCATTCTAAGGAGCCACATTATTCTTCCAGGGGAGGACACTGCAGTTTTTCCTCAGTGTCTGAAGTGTGTCTTTGTGGGTTCCAACAACCTCCAGGGATCCGGCCTCTTCTTCTAGGCTAACAGTACTCTCCTTCTACTTAAGTTCTGGCAGATGAAATGCTAAAATTCTCAAGTGTCATGCTGAAAATACCTAAGGATGAATCACAGAGGGTTCCCTTACACCGGAGCTAAATGTCCCTTTCCCCCTCAGGAAAGCTGGACAACTAAAAACTGCTACTCTGCACAATTTCAGCATTTATCATGTGTTCAACTTGCAGTAAGTTACCTGTGAAACTTCATTTCAGCCCCTTAAACATCCCTAATCAAGCATATCCCTGAGAAAAATCTTGCATATAAGATGCTGGAAATCAAATTATGAAAGCAAGATTTTGGAAAAAACTAAACCAACCTAGTTTTAAAGCAGAACATGAACCATAAATCTGAACCTCACCTGACCTTCCTAGTCCACAAGTGAGTCACCAGTAAGGAGATATTTATCCTGAATTCTATCCTATCTAAAATGTGTACTGTAGAATGTCACACAATTTCTTCTTATATTAACTCTGTATCGATAGGAAATGAGTGCAAATCCCTCAAAATGCAAATTTTATTCTAGAACAAAAAAAGAGAGCGACTGAATCTGCGGCGCCACAAGAATTTTACGCGTGTCCGTATCTGCAACACAGGCTGTGCTTTATCAGTGTTATGATTCTGATTGCAGGATGATATTCTCTGGTTTATTAAAAAGTGAAAAAAACAAGGTCATGCAGCGCACTAGATTAAAAAAAAAAAAAAACAAACAAAAAAAACCAAGAACAAAGAAAAATGAAAAACAAAAAAATCCCAACACTGAATGCTGCAATATCATTTTGCACCTTTACTTTTCATCTAAGACTGGTCATTCCAAAGTGAGACAATTTTTGTCACAAAAAGATTCTATCAACTGCTGCCCCTCTTTCAACATAGGGTCAGTGCTCATTTTTACAGATACAAGCGAATTACCCCATTTCAGTTTCAATGTCCTTTTTAAACATTATGAAATGAGTGCTTTGAAATCACTCTTGGGCACAGCAGGATTCTGCAGACAATCTTTTGATTAGGGACAAACTATTGAGCTTCTCCAATCTAAAAGTTTGCCAGTGAAATTCTTAAACATATGGAATTGTATAAAGACAATAAAGACATAAAAACTTCTTTTTTCCCTGCATATGAAACACTCATGAACAACAGAAAATGCACGTCTGGACTCAAAGAACAGGGCTGAGCGTCAACAGTCGGACAATGCTCCTTGTTTCACTCTCAACTACATTTTGTAGTCAACCACAGGGAACTCTTAAAAGCACAGAACTGACAGACCATGTTCAGACATCTAACACAATACTGGACAAGAGACTCAAGAATTACTGAAAGAAGTGTTCAGTTACCTATTTCCATCCTTCTGTCCAGTATTTCATTACTTACTGTATCAGGTTACGCTCCTGCTATGAACACCTCTCTCCAAAACCTGGCAATGTGTATTATTTTCCTAAAAGGCAATCCTTGTGATAATGTTCTCGAAAACCCTGCAACCTACTGAGCGGCAGATATAGCATTTACCATCCTCCCCAGAGGAGGGGAGGTGTATACCCCAAAGGCAGAGGTAGCTTTTCAAATCAAATCACCATCAGCCATATTGCTCGATGAAAATAAAATGTTTACCTAAAATAGCTCAGAAAAGCAAAATCCCACCTTTCTAAAAGAATTGCAACTATTGAACAGTAAGAATCCTCCTCAGCTCAGGCTCACTTCAGAATCTGTCTTTAATCCTCAGGCATCTCATGCAGAGCTGACCCTCGGTAAGTTCACACACTGGGAGTCCGCTGGTTTCCTCTTACAGAGTTTTAGTCACCCAGAACTCCCCACTTTGCAATATGTATGGTTACTTTAACCCTGACAGCCTTTATTATGTGCCCTCTAAAAGTCTGCCTTCCTCCCCTACTATGATAGGATCAAGGGACATGTCAGAATCAGGACATAGATAACATTTGCTTCTTATTCCCCCCTGTTTAAGATTCCTTGGGATCACTTGGATGAAAAACCCAGCAAACTTGACATTATTGCCATATATAAGGGTTCAGGATTTTTCTTTTTATTTACTTAATGTCGTAAGATTCTGGCAAAACTTCACAGTACCTAACAGTGTCAGTACTAAGATAGACAATCTCTCTTTGCACCCAGAGTTAACCTAAACAAACAAGTAAGGTGACAATGGGGAAGAAAAACGTCTAGACGGAGCGACAACCACCCACTTGTCATCTTTATCACATTTCATCACAAATCATGCAGTCACAGAAGATGACTTTTATGATCTGCGCTAACAAACCTACTTTATGATACCTTAAAATTTAAGAGGCCTTCAAAAGTGATGCAAACATGGAGCAGTTTGAGTGTTTTAGTGCTTGAGTAAGAAGAAAAGTGAACTAGATACTAACACCATCTAGTGGCACCTTGCAAGGCTAAATGTGACCAACAAAGGTTTTTGGCTTACTGAACTTAAAACCAGCAAGTATTAATTTGATGGCATACCCCTGAAAATTTTAAAACCACCCAAAGCTCCATACTGTTCTTTGTGAATCAATGTGTTTTCTTAAACGGAATTATTTTTATTTTCATTTTTAAACAAGCACTAATATTTCTTAGTGCTTATCTGATGTGGAAACTAATAGTAAAATAGAAAAGTAGCTGAAAAACTGCACAAGGGAAGCATGGAAAGGGCACACCTGTTTATTGAAATCTGTCTGCTTCCGGGGGAAAAAAAAAATCTTCATTAAACACCTAGGAGACATATGCAGGTTGTAGAATCAGCTTATGTGCAGTTTTTACCCACAACAGTGTTTTAACCTAGCAAGATGAACACTGCTCTGCCATAAAATTAAAGACATCAAAGGTGAGAAAATTCCAAGGTTGAGCCAATGGAATTGACTTTGCTGGGTAAACAGTGCCTGGATGGCCAGGCCCAGAGAGTGGTGGGAATGGGAATTACATCCAGACAGTGGCCGGTCACCAGGGGTGTTCCCACGGCTCAGTCTGGGGGTCACTCCTGTTTAATATCTGCATCAACAACCTGGACAAGGGGATCGAGGGCCAAGGCCAATGTTCTGAGGTTCAACAAGGCCAAATGCCAGGTCCTGCACTTGGGTCACGACAACCTTCCCCAGGCTTGGGAATGAGGGGATGGCAAGTGCCTGGTGGAAAAGGACCTGAGGGTGCTGGTCAACGGCAGCTCAACACGAGCCACGTGTGCCCAGGTGGCCAAGAAGGCCAATGGCACGTGGCCTGTATCAGCAGCAGTGTGGTCAGCAGGACCAGGGCAGTGACTGTCCCACTGTACTCAGCACTGGTGAGGCCACACCTCGAATCCTGTGTCCAGTTCTGGGATCCTCACAAGAAGAAGGACATTGAGGTGCTGGAGCGTGTCCAGAGAAGGGAATAGAGCTGGGGAAGGGTCTGGATCACGAGTCTGGTGAGGAGCAGCTGAGGGAGCTGGGAGGGCTCAGCCTGGAGAAAAGGGGGATCGAGGGGAACCTTAATGCTCTCTGCAACTCCCTGACAGGAGGTTGTAACCAGGNAGGGGAACCTTAATGCTCTCTGCAACTCCCTGACAGGAGGTTGTAACCAGGTACGGGGTGGATTGGTCTCTTCTTCCAAGTAAGAAGTCTTGACAGGACAAGACAAAATAGTCTCAAGTTGCGCCAGGGGAGGTACAGATTGGATGGTTGGAAAAATTTCTTCATGAAAGGGTTGTCAGATGTTGGAAGAGGCTGCCCAGGGAAGCGGTGGAGTCACCACCCCTCGAGGTATTTAAAAGACATGCAGACACGCCACAGGGACACATGGTTTAGGGATGGCCTTGGCAGTGCCGGGTTAATGGTTGGACTGGGTGATCTTAAAAGGTCTTTTCCAACCTCCATGATTCTACAATTCTGTAATAACAAAAAAAAAAGTTGTGGAAGTGAGAGCAGCAAAATGCCACTCAGGTCTTTTGTTTTAAGGCCTCAGGCAGATGCTGCTCTCTGTTTCCTCCAGAGACTTGTACTGAAAGTACCAAAGAAATAATCAAAGAAGCCTGAAGCATGTCTTCCTTTCAACACAGAATGAAGGCAGACACACAAAAGCAACACAAGCATACATTTAAGAAAGAAAAATCATCAAATAGTCCTCTAAGAAATTTTATTAACTACACATCCTCATCTGGAAATGTAATGGAGCAGCAACGTGGTGTGAAGCCCACTGTTCCATGAAGTATTAAATGTGAAAGATATACAAGAGTGTGACAAGAAGTTTACAGTTACAGAAATCCTTCAGATCTTGAACTCTACGAAGGTCTTAAAATATTGAGAATCAGTGAAGAAACCCAGTGGATTCTCATCCAGCTCAAAAATCCTTCAAAGAGCATATTTCACAAAAGGACTTTCAACAATTATGTGTTTATTTAGAACACTGTCTAAAGTGAAAATTTTCAGACAACAAGCCAAAAAAACATAGCCCAGGTGTATTTTATAATAAAACTGTCTACTGCTAACCCCTGCTCCAAACACACACAATTTACAAGGAGCATTTTAATGTTCTAAGCTTAACATTCTTCCATCTTTCTACAGGAATTTCACACAACGGTTTAAACCACCTGAAATTAAACGACCCCAAATTTATTTCATCTTCAGGATTCTGTTTAACAGCTCTAAACAGAATCAACTCAAATGTAACTACCAGTTACTACCAATTACAGAAAACAAAATAAAAAGACCTTAAACCTAAATATCACACTTATTTGCAACACAGCCATCTCTTCCTTGACTCATTCAATTCAAGCCATTTAATCCATTCTAGTTCTTCAGGACTCATCAGTAAGACAAGACAGCCCAGCAGGAACCAGCACAATCCTGTCCATGCTGGGAAGCTCCTCCTTATGTTTTATAAAATTAATCCCACTACCCTGCACCTCAGAGCACAGCACATGAAAATGCTTCCTAATGACAATACTTCCCTTTAAATTCCTAGAAGACATAAACCACCACAGAGAAATTATCAACAGAACTGGAATTTTAAGTACAAAAGAACACACATACGTTGTTGAATTTGGGAGTTTTCTCACAACCAAACAACTTTACAAAAGAACAACCAAAAAGTGTTTAAATTTTGGGTTTAGGCTGCATCGTAATAAATGAGCTGCTCAACAAACATTCTGGGGTTTTGGGTTTTTTTAGTACTGTTTTAAGTTTTAGCTTAACGATTGTTAAAAAATACCCCTGCACTAACAAACACTATCTTATAAATGACTTAAAAGGCTTTTGTAGTAGTGCTTTTGACAAAGCAGTCACTATCTATAATCAAAATAAACACTGCTAAAACTGTTCTGACATAGAACATTTAAAAATGAGACTACCACTTGAGTACAACAATAAGAATTATTTCAGTGCAGTATTTATTGTGTTTTAGTAACCATGGCACAAATAATTGCATGTTTTTCCCAAATCATTCATTCATTAACTGCACTTTCTACTTCCAGGAATTTTGCTTAGAGAACAGCAATTCAAGGAGGCAAATGATTAACGCACATCTCCATTTGTGCAACTGTGAGCTGTCCTCCAAGTCACAGACTGAACACTGTCAATAAATGTGACCCTTCTACAAAATAAAGATCCCTAAGGAAAACACAGATGATGTCAATCCACGAGCTCATTAAACAGCAGTCAATTAGAACTCAACTCAGCTAGAACCCAAACCCTAAAACATCTCTATCTGCACTCCTTACTGCTTATGGAAACAAGTCATGAAATAAAAAAATCATCTTCAACTACCGATGGAACATCAATTTCCTTCAAGATCAGAGCACAAAAATTTTGCTAAAAAAGTCCCAAGGAATCCAGCACCAAACAAAGCCCACAGGTTCATACCAGGGAGTCCTAGCTGGATCCACATTGCTCCCAGCATCCCAAGGCCTCCATGACAACCTATCCACCTCCTCTAGCAAAATCCCAGGCTGAGGTTTCACATTCTGGGGCAACTGCGTGGCGTTTTTGTGCCGGGTTATTTTTCAGTTGGATCAGTTCCCCACACAGCTGCAGGCTCAGCTGTGCCAGCACAAAGCGGCCCCCAGACACCGGGGTGCCACTCAAGGCACGCCCAGGGAACGAGAGGTTCGGGAACCTCCGAAACAATCCAACAGCTGGGGAATAGCTGCCTCGCTAAAAAAGAAAGGAGGAAGAACCAGATTAGAGTGAAGAAAATGCTACTGAGGAAATGAAATAGTTTCCACTGTGAGGAGTCAACGTTCCCATTTTGAGAAATCCTGAAGGCAAATTCTGACCCATCACGATCAAGACAATGAAAGCTGAGGCCAGAACCCACCTTGAACATACAAGCTAAGCTGAATCCAATCCATCTGCCTTGGTTTAAAGTGTCTGAATACAAGTCAGTGGTTCACAGGATTCAAAATCTGCAGAAAGGCTGATCCCTTGCCTAGGACCTTCTCCTAACAGCAGCAGAGTGCCAATAAAACAGTAACGCCATTCCATGGCTGCAGAGAAAACCTTTGAGCTATCAATATCAATTCAAACTTACTGCATTTTGGGGAAACTACAATGTGCAGACCAGCTTCAGATCTTTCAAAGGCTAAAAATAACACTGATACTCCAGTCCAAGCTCAGGTATAATACTGAGGAGAAAGAACCTCATCCAGTAACTTCTGACATGAACTCAAAATTTTTGTTTGAGACAAGCAGTTCTTTTTAAGGGGGGAAAAAACAGGTATATTGTATCTGGAATTTAGTGGCTACAAGTGACAGAAAACATAATGCACTTCGAGGAAAATGACACAATATTTTACAGGTTTCATTAAAAAAAAATATAAATGTTAAATATGCTTAGACTTCAGTATCAAGACATCAGTTTACTGCATATTCAAAGGTAGCCTGTCCCTCAGTGATACCCTCTGAGTACATGCAGCAAGGGCAGGATTAGCACCAATAATGTGAGCTTCAACGATGCAACCTGCCATGACTTTTTCTCTAGATCCCTATTTTCTGCTGTATGAGTCCTAATTCTTACAAAGAAATTACTTACATTCTTTTTTACTACACTCAGAAGAAGGTATTACCTACAGAAAAATACTAACACACAACAAATGCACCCAACTGCACAATCCTTCACTGCCAACGTGTTCAGGGAAAAAATGAGACAGACCAGAAGAGAAGAAACCACCAACGTGAAACCCAGATCTCTGTCATCCCAGCACTGCTTCATCTTGACCACTGATCCCAGTGCTACAGTCAGCTCACAATTTGTTCCGCTTTGCAAACTTCATTGCAAGCATTTTTTAAAAAAAAACCACCATCACTTTTGCCTTTAATAAAGACACACTTTATATACAGAGGTGTACACATTGGTTGAAGATATTTAATTAAATGCCAGGCTTCCAGGAAAGAAATTAAGTTGTGCAGCATTATACATGCTGCTATCTTGTGGTATTTTATCAGTTACATTCAATTTATTAAACACATTTGACTTCTCCATAACTTTGTCCCAGACTAACTTCAGACTACACAGATTTATGTTTCTGAGGATTATGTCTCTTCAACATTTTACACTTCTGGAACTTCAGGACTTACTTCAAAACCGGATGAAATATACAAATGATCAAAACGTTCTGAACTCTCTTTACTTTCCTGTTCCAAATAATTTAGAATTTAACTATAATGCAATTAGAATGTATGATAAATAAAAGTAACAGAATTTACAGCATGGAATGAAATTTACTTTTACTTCAATAATAGAACACAAGCATTCTACTCCTTTCAAATAAATTAATTATAGAACACCTATGACTTTTTGCATTGAGCATAATAATTTTACAGTCTTTGGTACTAGAGTTCAAAACCAGTAGTGAACGGGAACGTATGTCCCTCACTTATTAAAAAAACCCTTTAGCTTCCCTTTTTACATCAACTAAAATTCCTCCAGTGTTTTCACTACTACTGTGCTCTTTGAAATTAGAGATAGACCTTTTTTTTTAAATACTCCATAACTAACAAAGTTATTTCTCTTCTTGAGGCTTCTTTCATGATGGAGATGAGACTTTAAATAGGCATCTAAGAAAATATTAAGTTCTTTAATTCAGATTTTTAATGGCTAACTGTTTCTTCCCACATTGTTCTCCTCACGCTCATTTACAGTTCTGGAGAACTGATATTTTCAACCATCATTTGGATTTTTATGCTTGTTTTTAAAACCACAAGCACAGCACAAGGCAGATGCCCCACCAGTAAACCCTGCCTCTGATCCATAGCAGCACCTGGTCCTGTCATTCTTAACTGTTATCAACTCAAAAGCAGAGTTAATACAGTTCAGTCCATAATCCTGTGCTGGTTTTGCTAAGTAAAATATATCCAGAAAGTCATCCTGCACTCACACCTGGCTTCATTAGGCTAATCAGAAACTGCAGTTTAAGTTTATTTTGCAGAAGAGGTGGCAGAATTTTCTTAAAATAAAACAGAACAAAACCAGAGGCTCAGACTATTCTTCAGTAAATTCTATAAACAGCACACTGCCATGTTCCCTTCAGGTTTGCCCATGTCTCTGGATTTGCAAACACCAGTGGTTATGTCACACTAATTGGATGGGATGAAGGTACAAGACAGATGCCTCGGTCACCCAAACCATTCTGAATTTACAGATTGAATTTAGATAACTGCAAATTCCTCCTGAGCATTATTAAATTTAAACATTTCTCCCTTTAAATATGAAGGTCTCAGGAACCCAAATTCACACTGTTTAATGTCAGACATGGTGAACCAGTGGACCCACAGACACACTGCTATGAAACAGCCCACAGCCAGCCTGAGTCACCAAGCAGTGTTTCTGAACCACTCTCAGTTATAACTCATTTCCCTGTTTCTACATCCCAAGGAAATTGTAAACCAGTATTTTCGTGTGTTTGGAAAAAGGTGTGGGATGGGAGTACACATTTTCAGGGTGGGAGTGTTGTTTGTTTACCCTACACAAACAGAACTGCATTCATGTCGAAACTAAAAAGCAACAACAATGAAAAAAGACACTCCACGAAAAAAAAAATTCTGACCTGTTCTAACCAGCTCTCACCCACACCCCCACAATCACTGGAAGGCAGACACTGGGCCTGACAGTCAACTTCATATTCATACCTGAACCAGTAGCATTTTGGCTTGTTTTTCATTTAAAAAAGAAACCAACAACAACAACAACCCAAATAAACAAGAAATAAGAATACAATTGTTTTTGTAAAGACATCACCAGTCTTAATTCTTTCATGGGCTCTGCAACTTAGTACAAACCAAGAAAACTGTGAGTTATCCCAATGTTTTTCATTCTGTTTTGTCACCTACACCAAAGAACATTCCCCCAAAGACATTTATCAGAAGAACTAAAAATCCTTACCTTTTGGATAATCTTCCAATAAGAGGTTGAAGTGACCTAACTGACAAAAGAAATCAGACTCGACCTTTCCTTCAGCTTTCAAAATTAGCGATTCATAGCAGCGAACAGCCTGGGAAAAAGAAATACAAGGTTTTCAAAATTCTGTATTTAACTAAAGCGAAGAATACATTTTCTGAGCAATAATAAAGTTTCTTGTTAGTCTGCAAGACAAGAGGTCTACAAACACTCTCAATAACGAAGTCAGCATCACTTTTCAAAGAAGAAACGGAATATTTAAGACAGAACAGATTTGGAAGCTCACTGATTCTGATGCAAACTGGCAATAAATGAACAATAGAAATTTTATCTGTGGACATTCAATTTCCCCAACACAAAACAAACCTCTAACTTACATGATGATTTTTAATTTCAAAATCAATGAAATGCAAGAAGATTGATTTTATTCTTTCCAATCTGCAAGAAAGAAACCTCTCATTTTTTATTCTCATCCTGCGTTGGTTTTTTTCCTCCCTAAAAAATTAATTTTTCATTTAACAGTTATTTCACTCATTTTTTGCTAAACTGAAGAACACACCACCTCAACATGCCTGCCTAGGCAATTTATGTATCTTTGTATGTGTTTTCCAAGACCCAGTTCTTTTCACATCTCTGTGTTATGTCATAAAGTAATTTACTACCTTCTACCGTAGACTAAGAAGAGCTAAAGTCAGAAACGTAAATCCGATTAGAAATTAATTTTAGTTTGAGAAAAGTTGCCCCAGAAGTTTTTAAGTGACACCCACAAGCAAAGGATGTTCTGTGCTTTTTTTAACACACATTTTTAACAAACTGAACTGACACCTTCAATTCACCATAATGGCCATGATCTTCAACCTATTACATCCTTACTACATCCTATTTACCTCTCGACCCTATTTACACTCTGAGAATGAGTGAGTAAAGAAATAAATAAAATCACTTTGCCAACTTTTTGAACGTATCAGGCATTAAACTGAAGCAGCTTAAATAGGAGGGAAGGTCCTTTGCACCAGCACAGTTCTCAAAAGCCTGACAGACTTTGAACAAATCGTAATTCCAACTGGTTAATCCATGACTTTCACCAACTTATGGTCTATGTTTCAAACTAGGTTGCAGTTATGAACTCCTTGATTTCATTACATTACAGTAATCAAAGACCATGGGTCACTTCCAACTCAGCATATTCTATGATTCCGTGAAATGATGAGCTTTTTAAAGCCATTTTATTAAAACTAGGAATTCAAAAGAGGGGGGAAATCAAGCTGAATACTAAATCACTAGCCCTGCTCATATTTATAATTTATTTTGTGTACACTTGTATTAATCATCAAAATGAGAAATACCAAAAATAAAATGAGGAAATGTTGAGAAATAGTTAAAACACACCTGTGGAGAACCCAATTACTGATCTAATCTGTTCTGAGTTGGTCTTAGTTTGCATACAAAGACTGAGATGTATCACATACTTTCACCTACTTCCAAGTCCAGAAAAGCTTTATTTTATGGCTGTTTTCAGGGGCAAAGTTCTGATGAATAAAAACAAAGCTATGCCGCTACAGAAGTGCGGGTGTACGTGTGGTATTAAAATGATTTAATAAAACATAAAAATGTGTTTACATAAATTTAAAGTACATATTTCAAACTCTAGCTATTTGGCCATATTCTGAAGATATCAGATTTAGATGTGTATTTGCCTCTACATCAAAGAGCTGCTGCAGAACTTTTCCTTCATGCTGCAAGCTTTGCCCTAGCACACTGCACTGGAAGGACTGTAATTCTGTTCACCACTGATCAAAGCTACTCCTCCTTTAATTTTATTCCTATCTCTATGAACACCTCTTGCACTCAGTCAACTCTCAATCTAAAGAATATGATCCCTGAAGTCAAAAGCAAAGCACACAAGTCTAAAGTACATTTCTTAAGATCACTATTTTGTGTATGTACTGACTCTGAACATCAGACTCACCAGCTGAACCCATCTGCAAATATTTTAGTGCAGAATCTTGGTTTTGGCACCGTGCTTCCTCTCTCCACTTTTTGGTCTCAGCTCTTGATTGTACAAATCGTAACAAAATTCTTGATGATGCCCCTAACATTACTGTCACAGGTTGATTTGCAGATAGGCTTCCCTTTTTCTGATGAATTGCAGTACCTGCTGCAGCTGCTGAATACAAGTTACATTTTGACGTTGTCTTAGTTTGGTATTTTGTTTTCTGCAACTCACATAGAAACGGCCACAACAGTAGTTTGCAAAAAATATTGGAGAGGAAGCTAAGGTAGTTTACGTCCTGAATTAGATGGCTACAGGTGTTTAAAGGGACCTTGACTTTATGAACAAATGTAACAGGATTTTTCTGTACAGATGTTCAGGGAAATTCTAAATTACACGCACTTAAGCATCTAAGTGTTTGGGGACCCTCAACGTTCCCCCAGCCCCTTTTTAAGTAAATCCTCATTAGAAGACATATTACAAGTAAGTATATGAAGCACTGTCTACAGGAGGGATGTAAAAACCTGTGCCCAAGCCTTTCACACAACTCAGAACAAGGCAGATTTTCCCTTTGCATCAGAACACACTCTGAAGATACTGCTAAGTCATCTCACTAATGCCAGCACAAGGCAAAGCCTAAGACACCAGAACTTCCCCTTTCAGCCACAGTTAACTGAAGCTGTCCGTTCCTGTAAGAGCAATTCAATTACACCATTAAAGTAAAGCCTCTCTGCTGACCTCTAACTGGTTTGCAACGCAATCAGGAACACACTTGGATTTCTGCAAACCTAACTCCTGAAGGTTGTTTCAAATGAATTTTTAAAATTCTTCTAGCACATTCTAACAAAATGAAACAGAAACTAAAAGCAAGCTTTACTTCCTTGGCGGGAACACCAGTTTCCCTGAGACCCTGAGTCTCTGGAGGAAGAGCACGTTGGTCACCGTGTGGCTCTTGTTCTTCCCTCTAGCCAGGGCAGATTCACCAGGCGAACTGACTTATCCAACTCCACTTTTGGCCAAAAAACTTTCTTCACCCATCAGACCCATCCACAAACATCTGTAGCAAGTAACAAGTATACTTCTGCATAAATAAGAATTTGTCTTTGTTGAATGAACAGATGTAAAGAGGGAGGTCACAACTGCACGTATCTGTATGTTTTCTCTGAAGGAACAATCAAAAGATCTCATTTTAGTGGTTCTTTAACTGCAAAGGCCACCTATGGCACCACCTGTGCAACCCATTTAAACTATTCTGAGACACTAAGAATTCTAAGGAAGTTAAAAACCCCTGAGGTTTTTAAGCCTTGTTATTTCTCCACACGGTACGGATCTTTAAGTGCATACAACGGAGTCAGCCTTGAGAACTGTCAGTATTGACAAATTAACAAGAACGAGAAGGACCCTGAAATGAAAAGGAAGATTGCTACACAGCACCGCACACTTCCTTCCCTTTGTTCAAGGGTGCGCGAAGATAAAAGGGAAACCTGAAGAATTTAGGAACTTGGCAAAATAATCACCCGCAGCTGCTTCACAGTGTGGCAGCCACAGCAGAGGCAGGAAACCAATACAGGAATGGCCGCAGGAAAAGAAACTGGTTTATATGACACGAAAAAAGTTAACAAGATTCATGTTGTTTGCCACCTTCAACCGAAGTAATACATTATTGTCATACAAACTCCCTCATATGACATCACAGTTTGTGACAGGGGCGATCCCGATTTCACAGACTCAACTACCAATGGTCAGGACACCTTGAAGTACAATACAGTGAAGAAAAAGGCTTGGTGTACTTGTTAACTTGGACAAAGCTAGGAAAATCTGTTCACAAAAGGTAAAAATAATTCTGGTGTCAGCTTTAAAATGTACTACCAGACACTTGCATGTTCACTACTTATCATTCCAGAGGAAAACAAACTGGAGAATTTTTTCCCTCTGTTTTAAGACCATTCCTTCTCCACACTCACAAAAAACCACCAAACCAAACCAAACCAACCCCATCAAGCAACGAACAGTTTTGGCTATTATTAACATGATGTCATTCCAGGAAGGAAAGACCCTAGTTGGGAATATACTGTAACAAAGTATATACATAAACAAACCCAACCCAAACCAATCTAACAGAAATCTAACAGATAAAACCAGAATTTTAAATATTGTATACAGGAGTCAGTGGAACATATTACAGCTCTGCTTTATTAAAAAAAAAAAGGAAGGACAATGATATTTCTACTTCAATTAATATGAAGAAAAAACTACATTGTCACTGGTTGCAGTTGTTTCTATTTTACAGCACAAATTCAAATTACTGTTAAAGAACTGTACTAAAAAGAAGGAAAAAAATCAATACAGCTTGTTCAAATTGTTTCTGAAGAAGATAATGTGATGATATCCTTTCTGAATCACGACAAGCATGACTGACCAAGATGAAAGTAATCAGGGCTAAACGGCCAAACGTGACAAAATGTAACTATTAATTCTTTAATATATTAATGATATGAAAATGGAGGAGTGCACTGACTCAGCAAATTTTTACTTAAAGCACAGAAAAAACACTGGCAACTACAGAGAACCAAAAAGCTACCAATCTGAATTGTTAACATGGCAACAACCGGGCAGTAAGAGAGTGAAAGAAATCATTTGAATTTAACTGGGTAAAAAATTAACTGCTCAAGAAAAACACAGCATTTCAATGTAGAAAAATATACTGTAGACTGACAAATTCAAAGCTTCAAGATGTTCCTAGAACCTTTAATTTCTCCACAGAAAACACTATTGTGTATGTAGATAAGCTGGGGGAGGGTGACACAATCAAACAGTTGCTGCTTATTTTTTGTGTCTCCAGTGACCCAACTGGATGGGCTTTGTGAGCAGGTAATGAGAATGGCAAAGATTCCATGTGAAAATTGAAGAGAGAGACAATCAGCAGACTCTTGACAACCAAAATACATACTACAGAATGGTTAGAAACAGAATGTTAATTAGCTCCTAAGGAATGTTTTATCCTTCTGGAAAATAAAGTAACTGCATGGACAGTGCTGGTCTCTATGGTGACAATCACACACGTACCACCAGTCAGTCTGAGGGGCACCTACAGACCAGAAAGGCACAAGCGTGTGTGTGTGTGTGCTGGGCTCCTTCTCCCTACCTCAGTGCCACTGAGGATGTTCCAAAATGTTTCTTTTTCCAGCCCCTACCCCATGCCACAATTCACCAAAATGCACACCAAAATGTCATTTTTAACAATGACAACAGCTACCAACCAACCTCCCGGGGAAGTTCCAGCTCCTGCTCTGCAGCAATGGGGGTGTGAGCAGGGCTCACTTCAGCTAAGCAAGAAGGAAAAAAGGCAAGGCTGAATTCCTCAGAAGTTAAAACTATTTTTCCCCCATCAATGACTGGCTAGATACACATCACCTTCTGAGCTGTAGATGATTGAAAAGAACATCTCATTTACTTCTGTAGAGAAAAGCACACCATTCTTATTTGACTGAAGATAACCCAGATTAATGCAGCAGATCCTCCACTAAAGGCCCTCATATTATACACTGCTACAATATCCTTAACTTCCTTTACTTTCTTACTCAATATCAATTCCCACTCCAGCTTTCAAAGCTTCTTTATATGCTCTTTGTGATGCTCATATTCTGTTATAAAATTTCTCTCTCAATTTAGCACATTTACTCTCCTTGCATTTCATGTATGGACTGTATTATTCAAAAGCCTAAATAAGAGTGCTAAAGGTACAGCCTGCTGGACACAAATGTGATCAGACCCCGAAAGATTCGGGCTTTAAGCAGGAAAAACATGAACTGGCCTCTTCAGTAACTTTGTTCTTGTAAAATTTCTATGGCATATTGGAATGTTATGAATTTATTCTAATCTGCTAATAATATTTAGGATCAAAGTCCTTATCATTTCCAGGACAATTAGTATAGAAAAACAGAAACTGAGCCTTCTCAAACATTTCTCAAGAAATGTATCATGGATTTTAGCCGATTTATTTTCCTATGACTAATGCTTCATCCAACAGGACACAAGAATAAACAGTGCAAGCAATAAAGAAAAGCAGCTGCAAAAGCAGCTGCACTCAATTATCCATGCACAACTTCATGGTCACAATTGAGATTAATTTTCTTTAAAAGCCTCTACTGTAGTGTAGGACTTCAGTGCTTCCAGATTATATTGGAGATGTAACAAATACTTTCTTTTTCAAATGATGTCTATGGTAGATGAGAGATGACGTAGCAAACAGCAGAAGTAAGGTCAAGGTTGCTGAGCTTACAAGTGAAAATTCATGAACTCAATTATCATTGAAAACTGAGGGATATTGCCTCATAAAAAGCACTAAACTGCAGACCAGAATACAAAATACAATACATGCAAATCAATCATTAAATGGAAAAAAGTGACATTTTAGCATATAGTAAAATGTCCAATTTGCCTTCACCGAATACAGGACACTTTTAAGACATTCATGACAAGTGTTTTCTGTCAGATGGATGTAAACTCAATAGTTTACATATTAAAAATAGTTTACATACATAAAATACTGGAAGCTTAGTCCTCTGCAGCTGACAGTGACCATAACCAACTGCATTTTACAAAAAATTTCCTGACAAGAGTATATGTAGTGAATAACTCGGCATTAATTCTGAGACCCCCTGGAAGATGCAATCCCCTCGTTATTTCTTTTAAATATAGCAAAATACACTTACAAATACCAATGTACACACAGACACACCCACATCGTTTCTAGAAATTCTAAATTATCAGCAAACAGAATCCTCTCTATTCCGTCCCTGAAAATATTTCATAATCAGATGACTCAGGAGATTATGACAAATTTTGTATGGAATTCCATCATTCCAAATCCTTCATAATTAATCTTAAAAAAAGAAAAAGCAAACACAAGCACTTTTTTTTTTTTAAGTGGCGGTAGATTTTTCACAGGCATTTGAAACATTATTTTTATCTGAGACTACAGGAACATCTTTTTGGCTATTTTTACCACAGTAAGTCTATTTCAAGTAGAATTGCAGCACCTTAATTTAGCAATTGTTCGAGCTCATGAAGAGTTCAACAGACACTAAAATTTAAGACCACTAAATCTGATTTTATTCTAGCAATTCTTACCTATACCAACACAGAACATCACAACTGAGGTGTGGCATGTTGTACTTCAGAACATTCAGATAGTTTAACTTTGATAGACAAACGTATCTTTTCTTTTGAAAATGTTAAACCAGTTTTATCCAGGAGTCTACAGAGTTTCATTTAGATTTTAAGTAAGATACGATACGACAAATAAAGAGCTGGTTTTGTTTCCACTGGGTAAGTTTGGAAATACAATTAAAATCAACACAGGAAAAAAAGTAAAAATCCAAACAAACACAGAAACCCACCCACAATTAAAGCCAGAGTCTGCTTTAATAACCGCTTGTTTTAGCTAAGGAAAAAATATTAAATCTGAATAACTTATTTATGCAAAGATCTCCAGATCCGGACACAAGTCTTTGGAAATGCAACACTGACTATCAGGTACCAAGCATAAGGATGACAATGAAACACAGAATAAAGAAGCCTGGGAAAAAAAAGGTATGAAATAGAGAACAATGTACATACATATGCACAAGACAGTGTCTACCAAGGCTGACACAACAAATATATGTTTGTGAAAATACTTAGTTTCAGACTAGACAGAATGATCTTCTGTGCTGTTGTCTGAACACAATGCAGTATAGAAGGGCAACTATTAAAATATATTAAAAAACTATCACCAATTGCTCTGCCAAGTCTACAGAGTCTAAACTTCAGTCCCAAAGGGTTCAAGCATCAGAGGTGGCCTGGTATTCAGAAATAAATATTTCTGGTAGCTTAGCCCAAAAATACAAGGAAAAGATGATTTATTTTAGAAGAATGGAAGTGAAAATGGGTCAGGAGCTGTTTTATAAAGAAAGTGTAAAAACTAATGCTAATAGGGTGGGAAGTGTGGAGTTTTCAGCACCACAGGAGATACAAAATTGGTAAAGGCACATAGGAACACAAAGGATAAAAAAAATCTAAATGGAATGGACCTGGTTTTAAATACTGAAATACCATTATTTCAAGGAGTCTCAGAATGTTGGTACTTCTAAAGTCGCCACAGCCAGTGTAGCAGAAGGGTCCACCCCAGCGATTTTCCATCCATCACTGAAATCTCCCATACAGGTAACACCCCACATATCACATTCCTTTTTCCACAGCCATTCATATTTACTCCTCTGTGGCTGCTTAATTATGCTTATACAATTATGCTCACATATAAAAATGAGCAACACTGGAACATAACCAAACGTGCATGAAAACCAGGCTGCATAGAAAAATGTTTTGTATAAGAACTTCATGCCCAGTAAACACCTTGAAAAGCACCACAATAATTCCCATCAAAAGCTGTAACCCTTCTCTGCTAATGCCAGCAAACACCCGGCCTTATCCCTCACCTTTCCCCCCTCGTGTAGCAGTCTGAACAAAAATAAATTGCAATGAGGAAATAAGAGGAATACAATCCACAGCTAATGAGCAGTACCACTTCTCAATGACAGAGCTGGTGAACCTTATTCGAGGAAAGACAAAGTCTATTTGTGCTATGTGGCAGTAACAGGTGGGGGAGGTATATTCATGGAGATTTCAGATTTTATATTTATGCACTACTAAGTCCAGGCCTAAATTATTTTAGCAACTAGTATGCATTTGCATCCTAATGTGCACTAAACACTGAATAAAATGACAATACACTCAAAACATTGCTCGGGAACTGGCCAACAGAGTTTTCTGGTAAATAAAACCTGATACTGAATTGTCACAGGCAAAACATCCTGGAGCTGCAGGGTAAACAGCCATGCAGGTTGTCACCACAGACTTGTTTTCATTAACATTCCCCTGGAGCTGAATAGAAGATCTCCTCCCTGAATAACGCTTCCCAAACCCTATCAAATTTGGCATCCAATGTACAGATGGACATTAAAAACTACCAAGTGGGAAAACATTTATGTATGAAGGTTAATGCCAATCCTCCATGCATCTGTACGTATTTTCAGCGATACAACTGAACTAGAAAACAGCCAGCTTCGAAGGATACAGCTCTTGGTAAGTACAGCAGGTCAGAAACCAATTCTATTATAAGGGGATGCACAAAAAATTCACAAAAAACCCTTGCACATTAAAACCATCTAGTAAGGACTTTAATCTAGAAAGACCCAGATTCAAGGCTTTGCCTTATTTAAAACAAAGATTTGAATTTGAGTTGTCCATACTCATAGCAAGTGCCTGAGGTATCAGATTCCAGAGTCAACTTCACTTTTAAGCCTAAAGTCACCATGATGATTCTCAGCAGGACACAGGCACAACAGACACTAAGCTTCCACTTCTGGAGAACTCAGCTCCGGCCATCCTTTCCCCACCCACAACTACAGCATGACCTTGAGTAGAAAAGGTGGATTTTGTGACTTAAAACAGGTGAATAAATAAAAATGCAATCCATTATAGGTGGGAACTTAGGTGTTTGGGCCACACCATCGTCTGTCCTGGTTCAACACTACAAACATAGCCTAAATTACAAGTTCTTCCTCAATTCCATCATGATAATGATATTTCTTTCAACAGAAGGATTTGCAAGGACTCTTTTCTACCATGTCCAGCTGGAAAAAGTACAATGTCCCCTTCTGCTGGGCCTAACTTTCAGTCACCACATACCCTGACTACTTAACACACAATACTCCAATACCAGTGTGTAAGAAGCCACCAATTCAAACCAGTCACAATTAACTCCTTAAAATGTAACTATAATTATAAAAAAGAATGGTTTAAATTGTACTAGATTTCAACAGTATAGGTCAAAAATTATGACATAACTGAAAATACAAAAATAACTTCCTCATCTTCAATCCCTTATTAACTATGGAATGTTATGAGTTTATAACAAAACTGCCCTTAAAATGAGTCACTACTCTTTGGAAAAGCAATACACATCCCAAACATACTCATTTCCAAAGGTCAACCTTGTGCACTTCCCTTAATTAAAAGTTTACACACAATTCACTAACCTTATACTGTTCATTACATGTGCCAGTCCCAAACATCACAGAAAATAGCTAATGGCCATTTGCCTCTTAAAAATGTCTATCTGTAGACTAAAAAATTGCACAATGGGGATTCCACTGTATGGAACCCAAATCTTTAACCTGGCATTTACATTGTGTTGTATCCACACTGCCTTTCAGTGACCAAATTGGTATATCTAAGCACTAACAGTGCTCATCTCTCAGAACCACAGAGAAAATCCAAAAATCTTTATACAATCAAACTATTAAAAAGTATTTTCTAAACCCACTGAGGTATGAAATCCATCACCAGAGATCTGAAATGGGACAAAGTATCCCAAAAGAGCAGGTGTGCAGCACTGAGCACCAGGAAGTTCAAAGGCTGTTGTCACCATTCATAAACCAGGATGTGAACGTGACTCATTCATACACCAAACACCTCTGAAGAGCCCCTTATGATATACTGCTGTCAGGTTTGCATTTAAAATGAAATAATGATAGAAACAACTGAATTCTTTACATTTCACACATTTGCTGAGAAGGTTTTGGTTTTGATTAACATGCCACACTCCACAGGATTCACTCCAAAGAGGAGGCGTTTTTTTAAGTTCTCACTCTTCAACTAAAGGTGTCATGGCTTGGGCCTTTAGATGAACGATCAATTCTGGCATTCTTTACAGTGGCAGACATCAATTTCAATTATACATTAATGCCAAACCTTAAAATGAACTTCAGCAGTTTTACAGGCAATATAGTTTCCAAAATGCAACTAACTTGATGCTGCAAAAAATGCACCAAAATTGTGACCCAAGGCATAAAGTCACTCGAAAGTTTTCAGTTTTAAAAAGACAGTTCCTTAACACTAAGATGTTGACTGTCTTCCTTTTCAAGGTTTTGGATGAACCAAACACACCCCCGTCTCCCATTTCACTGTCACTAATGTAATCTATCTTTGTTTACAGGATAAATTCACCTTCAAAGCACTCAATGGCCTGATCATAGATCTCTGAATTGACAGAATACACCAGTGTGACAACTGCAGGTAACAAGACCTCTCTGCAATGCAGGAAAAGCTTATTTCCACAGAAGTTTGGGTTTTTTCAAGTACTGGTCCCAAAGAGCCAAATTAATCATTATTAGAAAAAGTACGTGGAAAGGTGCACACACTTTTACATTTGCCTTCATTAATACACATAAACACTCCACTATACACTGAAAAATCCCTGTCAAAACACTGTGTCACCATGAACAAGCAATTCCCCTAACGAGGCAACAAGGAAACCAGCAAAACCACCCAAAAATCTCTGAACCAAGCACAGCAGAGTCACGACACTGAACAGAGTTCCAAGGAGTACGCTGGGCACAACCACAGAAGCGGCAAATAAAAGCTCAGACAGAGTAAAGGAGTGAGAGGGAACAGGCAAGTGATGAAACCATCAGAGTTGGTCTCATCGACCACAGAAGGAAAGCAGAGAGATCACAATTTACTGACTCCCTGAACGACAGCACCTTCTCCACTGTTATCACTCCATCCCTCCTCCAGCTGGTTGCACAACAGCCTCCCATCATTACCCACCTAACACAAAGCATCTCCACATAATAATCACTTCAATCACGCCAGTCACTAAGAGAACAAGTGATTATCCCTCTGCAGGCAATGTCCGGGGAGAGTGGAAAAAATACAAAGGTGAGAGAGTTTAAGAATATTTGAAAATGTATCAAATTTAAATTAAAGACATTTTCAAGTAATCATAAAAGGCAAAGGGTAGCATGCAGGTCAGTCCCAAATGTCAATCTTTTTAAGCCTTTTCTTTTAAAGTGTCAACTGTAGTACAAAAGGCTCTTTTTTCATTGCTTTCTGCAGTAACAGATTTTCTTACATCCAAAAAAAGCAAACCTCATCATTCTAGACCACCTGTGGCCTGTCCTGTGCAAGCAACAGGAGGTGTGTAACCTTTATGCTTAAGCTTAGAAACATAAATAATACTTGCACATGCAAAAGAGAATATTATGTTGTCTTTAGGCCACAGATGGAGAACTGGCATCTCACAAGGTGCGTGTGGCTCACAGGGAAAAACTCCTGACTGGCGAGGCCTGAGCTGCTGCAGTTCAGGGCACGGAAAGTACTCCAAAAACTCCAGTATACTGAAAATATGTTTCAAACTCACTTTGCTGGGAGAGAACTTGAAAAATCTCAAGTCTTTGTGGAACATCAAAACAAAGTTTGAAGCTCTTCATGATTTTATTTCCCTGCCTCCCCAGATGTGGGGATGTGGCTGCTCATGTCAGGCCGGTCCCTCTCACACACAGGCAGATTCAAAGGAGCACAACCTCAGCTCCATTCTCTTTTCTGCTGTAAGGCTCCACGGTGCCCTTACACTGCACAACGTGCAGCAGGAGTAAATAAATTTGT
This sequence comes from Ptilonorhynchus violaceus, assembly GCA_013397565.1. NCBI lineage: Eukaryota > Metazoa > Chordata > Aves > Passeriformes > Ptilonorhynchidae > Ptilonorhynchus > Ptilonorhynchus violaceus. The sequence goes on from VZRJ01002938.1 coordinate 621,281, forward strand.
CAAAATTTATTTCTTCTGTGCAGTAACGGCATGAGATTTGAAACTCTGGGTCAGTCTACTTCCTGCACTTCTTTCACGTACAGTTCAACGCGCTTTCATTTTTCTTGTGAGTCAGGCCAACCTCTACCTAAAATCCATTTTCATAGGTATTTAATAGTGCCTGATTCGCACAAAATTAAAAGGTGAACTGCTGTAATATTAAGCACACTTACTGGTGGTAGCCTATCATCCTATCATCATCTCCATAATTTGCAGTGATAAGCTATTGGCCTTTGGACTGAATTTACAGTCTTTTTTTGGGTTTATCAGCTGTAAATGAAGTGAGGACATTGCAACTCCAAACCACACCCATCAGTGTGCCACAGATGGGTTTTGAAAGGCAGTCTGGGAGACACGTAGCAGTAAAACACTGTACAGCCACGTAGGACCCTGAACTCTGTGACCGACTTATTACAACTACTAAAAAAAAAAAATCCCCTGTACATTAATTACTGGATTATAAAGCAACAAACCAAGATGAGTTTATGTTGCCAGCAGAAGGCAGATGAAAAAAGCACACACAATTCTGTAGCTCAGAGGATAAATTTCCAGCGAAGTTAAAATAAAATGACAATGATAAGTCAGACCAACAGTCAGCCCTGTGCAAGCAACCTGTCTTTTTAGTTACTTCAATAGCACAGGTACTAAAAAAAACAATGAAATATTAGCACAGCTTTTAAATGAACTCACATTGCTGAAAACGCAGCAAAAGAAAAGAGGTTAGCATACCATGGTATTTTTTTCTAATACTTTTCCAGATTACATCAGTTTAAGTTCAGGAGCTTCCCGGGCATAGGTGGGGAATGCTCTTGATGAATTTTCCTTCCATTAATTTTCCCCACCACTTTCTCAAACCACGTCCACTCATTTCACACTAACACTACTGGACAGGCAGCAGTTCCACAGATCAACTGCAGGAAACCATCTTGTTCTGTATCTGCTTCCTGGTAGTTTCAGTCGATACTCCCAAAGTCTTGCAGTAGAAGAGACAGGGAAAAAAACCTTCTTCTGAAAGCAGAAATATTCATGCCATCTCAGCAGATTCTATACAATTTCCTTGCATTCAGAAAAGATAGAAATTAAATAGATTTAAAAAGTGACTGCAGGGATAGAAGGAAAGAAGAGTCTCTCTTGTAGAAGAAAGTCAAAACATCTCAAATTATTTACCTTAGGAAATCGAAAGCTTGTATGACTTTTCTGCAAGTACCGACAGGACAAACACCAGGGAAACAGAAGAGCTATTTCAGCCTAACAACAATGCTGCCAAATAAATGTGTTTAATTTTAGACTGAAAATTTTAAAAGTATTTGAAGAATCAGAAAATTAGGCTCTTACACAGTATTTAAATGTAAACAGCAGAGACAAAAGGGCACTTCTAAGTACTCTTTGGTATCACTTTTAAGACAGCAATTTTCATACATATTATCCCATTACATGTACCTGTGTATCTGTGACACAATCACATGAAACATGAAGGGACAGGCTTGAAAAACAGCTTGAAACTCTCACGTAAACCTTTGTATTCTTTTGTGTTCCTCTCAAAGACTCTGCACAGGACTTCTGAAATAATTTCTGGTCAAGTGAGAACAGACCAATACCAATACTTACTATAAAGAGCTAAATTGTTGAGCAAAGGTCTTATGCCCTTGAGCCACTTCTGAATAAAAGTATTTGAGAAACTATAGTTAAAACCAACTCCTTAATATTTTCAGCTACCAGATCCTTACTGTCCAGACAGGATGCGAACACTGTAAGTGGAGAGAATACAGACCCAAAATCCACAGACAATATCTGACATCTGTCCAGCTCCAATAACATAAATACTTGTGAGATTCAGTGCTTGGCAGTCTCTCTAAAGAATCTCAGTTTTAAAGCTTAATTAACAAAGGAATGTAACTTTTTAGCAGACAAATTAGATTTTTTTAAGAACCAAATCCACCTACTATGGTATTTGAGATTATATTTCGGCTTTAATTTCAGCATTACTCTAACAGGACAAGTACTAACACTGCAGGTATATCACTATCACTTAACTAACAACCAAAGCTTTCCATCCTCATACAAACCAGCTTTCCTTCACACTAATGTAACTCCTTTTCAAAATTCTCTTGTGAAGTAATTTTTTCCAAAATTTCAAGGAAGTTTTAGTTTAACAACTCCCCAGGCAAAAAAAATGAAAAGAGTGAAAGAATAAGAATATTCACAAAAAGTCAGCAGCATTACGCATCCTGTGACGTGCTTTCAAAACTTCATATAGAAAATGAAAACCGTTTTGAAACAAAAAAATAAATGGTTATTCACATCTTTGTTAACAAATAAATTACATAGGTAACAACCAACAAAAAAACCACCACCACCCTCCCCCTCCAAACCCCACCAGAAATTAGACCGGATATCACTTCTGAAACATCTTTGGGTGCCTCGAGCCCAATATGCACTGCCTGCCACAGCACAGCACCCAAGAACGAGCTCTGACCTCCAGAGATAACACCAACACGCTTCAAGAAAGCCAGGCCCTCAGCAATCATCGTGGTTACACATTTTTACAAGTTCTGTAACACCAAGCTGCAGTCTCAAGTTCTCTAATGTATGTTTCAAGTAATGCTTCACAGCATTTTTTTTCCACAGATGTTCTCCCCACCCACTTTCAGATGAGCAGACACACGGAATTCACTTTCTGCTGCATCATTTATCTGGTCGTAGGCTTCAAACTTCTTTTTCCAAAATACACATAAGCAGCCATTATCACATATTATTTTGAATATTGTTTAGTTCTCTAAAGCCAAGGAATGCCAGTTTTTCTTTCCAAAATAGAAATATTCTCAACCAGATCAAAAGCAAATGACAAAAGCAGCAGCAGATCCAGCAAAATACAGCATTACAGCTGGATTCTGCTGTCATTTTTGTTCAGGACTCAAAAATTAAATAGCCGATTTACTATCCCTTTTCATCAACCCATGTCTAAATCTGGTGCGGAGTTTTAAAATGTGAAAAGTGCTATTTTCAGTATTGATGTCCTAATGCTGCTATGGCTTTCACTATCAGAAAGCCACCATTGTCTCCAGAGATCACAGTGAAAGCTACTGATAGTGATAGCACTACCACTATTTTTGTACAGTTCATCTGAAAACGTAATACACCTTCTAAATAGAAACTGTAGCTCTGGGTTGGTGAAACAGGTTTTCAGAGTGACATGCTAAGTATAAAAATACAAAGTGAAAAGACCTTTGTCAATAAAATTTAACACGTAGTTTGTTAGCAAGTGGAATCTCATGTGAGGCCCTCCAGAAGGCTCAGAGCAACTAAATAACGTCCTGAAAACAGGAAATACACAGTTCTGCCCACAAAGATGTGACAAGGGGCACTGGAAAGCAGCTGTTGGTATTCCAGCTGCATCAGTGGCAGCTGTACTCTACAGTCAAGGTATTAAGCCAAAAAGTCTGAACTGTTACATTATATTTTCCCTTGAGGAATGCTGTGAGCGTGACTGCTAACAATGAAAGGAGAAAATATTTCTGTGCCAATAAGAAATCCGCTGTGATTTATTTAGCACTGCCTTCTACAGGCAGGAGGAAGGCTCAGGGACTCCAAGCCACCACAACCATCAGCAGCTGCATAAGGCAGGAATGACACGCAAACCTCAAAGGCAGATCAGTGGGTATGAGAAAAAAGCAAGTTGAGAAAAAACTAGAGCTGGGTCTTCCTGGAAAGCAGCCCAGGAACTGTGACACGGGCAGCTCTGCTTCAGACGCAGACAGTGGCAAATGAGCACATGCACACCGCAGACCTGAAAAGAAATGTCACTCATGGGAGTCAGAGTTAAATTTAGGTCCATGGGCACAACTTCATTCTCTGGTTCTAAAAGTCTTGCTGGACCAGTCTGGAAGGTCACAAGATATCACAGAACAAAATCCACTGCATAAACTAAAATTTTGTGCTTTTAGCAGTGAGTCTTCATGGGAGGGGAAAGACAAGAGAAATAATCTTTATTTTACTACAACAATCTCCATAGTCACGTTCCAGAGTGACTACACGTGGCTAAGCCATCAGCAGGTAAATGATACTGTGCAGTTCTCAAACATCCCTTCATTCTCCTCAAAACTCTGCTAGAGTTTAAAGGGATTTATGAGTTGTGCATTCAAAACTTCCCCCAAAAAGCTCAGCCTGCATCTCCTTCCTTTCCAGGACTCATTTACAACCACCAGCAGTCACCTACTCCATGACCTCATGTGCCAGACACAACACACAGGTCAGTTTGTATCTGACCTACAGATCTCCAGGTGAGGCAAACATCAGATACAAGAGGTTAGAGCAGCCTCAAAACAATAAGAAAAAAAATTCAACTACAGGGTGGGATCCCCCTAAGGGATGATTTCTTAAGCCAAGTCTAGCACTGCAAGCCTTCTCCATCCACTGATCTTTCCTTCACCTCTATAAAGCCTGACAGAAGCAAAATCTTTCACATTTTAGAGACCTATATTTAGACTGAACAATTAATAGGAACACTTATGTCACAAATACGGGCTACTTTCCAAAATCTTGGGAGATCTTCCTTCCATTGGTTATAGTAGTCTTAAACATGTGAGAAGATAAGCATAAAATAACCCTCATTTAATGATGTGGCCTAAGCAATCACAGAATCATAGAATCATTTAAGGTTGAAAAAGACCTTTAATATCATCCAAGTGCCAACCCAGCACCACCACCATGTTCACCATTAAATGATGTCCTCAAGTGCCAAATCCACCCGTTTTTAAACACTTCCAGGGATGATGACTTAACCACTTCTCTGGGCACTCTGTTCCAATTACTTACAATGAAGAAATTCTTCCTAATATCCAATCTAAATCTCCCCTGCTGCAATTTGAGGCCATTTCCTCTCATGCTGTCACTTGTTTGTCGGGAGAAGAAACCAATCCCCACCTGGCTACAACCTCCTGTCAGGGAGCTGCAGAGAGTGATACGGTCTCAAACTTTCCTTCACTGAGAACACAGAACACAGACCTCTGAGAGCTCAGACATAACACCAGTCAGAACAAAGTTTTTACTGTCTGCTTGCATAAAACTAGATGACACTAAATTAAAGGTATTTCCCCACAGATAATGCAGGCTACAGGCACAGAAATAAACCACTAAATACGTGTATGACAGCACCCAAGAGAAAGCTACTGAGGGTCATTCTAAAACACGTATATATTAAGATGTGCTATTACAATTAATTAGGTTAATTTTGCCTATTTTTTCATGTATTAATGGAAAAGCATAGTAGTAGACTTGAGGAAAGATGGAGAATTTAGTAATACTGAAAATACAGTTTGAAGCTATTTTTTTCCTAAAATTAATGAGTGTCTCCCCCTCACCTACATCTTTTCAGCCCACTACATGCAAACTTATAACTGACACCTCACACATCATGACACTTATGTGACAGGAGACCAGGTGCTTGCAAAATTTAAGATAACCAGAGCCAAAAATGCTGGGGGTGGGGGGAAATGATGACATGATGGGGGACACATAAAAAAAATGAATCTTAACTTGTTGGAGAGGTTGGGAAGGCAACATTACACAAGCAATGGAGCTTTTGTCAAAGGCAAGATAATTCACAGAGATTTACAGCTTCCTACGGACATGGAGGTGCAACCCCATGGGCACTTTGCTACAGGAAATGCCACTTGGCACTGGAAACTTCACCTCTCATTTCAGCTGAATCCCAAAGTGCTGTGCACCTGTGTCTCCCAAGAGGAATTTCTTCTCCAGAGCTAAGGGAATCTTCTTTTAAGTTCTATGTGCAAAGGAAGAGGTCCAACCAAGGGGATAATCAAATGCCAAGATTCCGATTTATGTGCAGGAAGAAAGTGCAACATTTCACTTCAAATGTGCATTTCAAGGAGTAACAGAACTCACCTTTACACGAAGAACCAAAACTATTCAGAAGTAGCAACTAAATTAATTTGACTCCCTTATCTGACTGTGGAAGGAGAGGCAGCACCTTCCCCTACTCATTCAGTACCTGTTTTTTTAATTTCTAAGAAAAACCTAAATTTCTTCTACTTAAACAAATTACCAATTTAATAAGCACCATGAAGTTACATAAATGCTGCATCATCTTACAAATACATCTGCTGTTTAATAACATTCTCTTACTTGCCACCTAAATACTACCAGTCGTTCCTCTTACACTGCAGTTTTAATCCACAAACCTTATTTCCCACAAGTAGTTTCTCAACAGCACACGAAAGTCCCAGCTGCAGACACCACTGCTGCTTCACAAAAATCAGCTCTACCACGTTCGGTCAAGAGAGTAAGGGAAAAAAAACAACCTCTCACACACTTTGGTGCAACCCTTCAACTGTGGCAGCAAGACAGAGCTCTTGGGGGTTCGATTCTGCCACTGCAGGTGACGGTGCAGTGATGCCAACAGAGGAACTTCTGTCAGAGCAGAGGAGATGCCAGCACAGCCACAGCAGCAGAGTCTGCTGAGACTGAGAGCCAAGGGGGAACAAGAACACCAAGAGGTCTGAATTTGACAGCACACTCCTCCCTAAACCCAGGTAGCAGTCCGTAGAGAAACTGGTAACTACTACTGCCTAGTAATTTTATTTTTTATATTTAGAAAGAGAAATCACTGGCAAACAAGGTGCTAAGTAAAACAGGTCATCTGTTCATGAGAATGAGTTCATTTCAGCCATGACATGAAAAGAATCTGGAAAGGTTCTCAAATACTACAGAAAAATCATGAAAATGAAGTCACTGGAGCAGGAATGGGTTCCTGCTCCTTTCCAGCTGTCTGGAGCCTAACAGACCTTAAGCTACTCATTAATGAATTGCTCTAAATCAGTTTGTTCCATTTCTGAGTTCTGGCTGTGGAAGTGAGAAAGCCCCGAGGAAAAAGTTGTGAAATGACCTGTAGTTGAAACTTGTTTTCCTGTTTCAGCTGGTAAATCTGCATATCTGCTTACTGATCCCTCTGGAAGCACCGTTTCCTGGAGTTAGAAAATTCCTACCTGGCTGTGATGAAGAATCTTTAAAATAAGTGAGTTCTAATGCACCAGAATCAGTGCTGCACTACTGAAGGAGCTTCATTCAAAACTTGTATCTTAAAATAATAATAATCAAGAACAAATTAAAATAATATCAAAATATGAACAAGCTTTCTCTAGAAAATTCCTCCTGCTTGTCTGGAAAAAATTGAAATTACCTTTAATCACTGAATGCAGAAACTGAAGCAGAACAGTCAAGCAAAACCCAGAGTGCTGGGAATGGGGCAGGGGATGTTGCCCGGCCTTCTTCAGCAGCACAGAAATCCTAATCTGTTCCTCAGTTCCACAGGCACCACACATTCCCTGAATCCTGAGAGCTCCTTGTGCAAACGACTGCCCTCACGCATTTTCACTTTCATCCAGAAATCATAGTAAAAATCACCCCTTCCATCACTCTCCACAACCGAGTAGCAAATACTGGTCTAAAGTGGAGAACATAAACTATTCCGTTCTGTCAAACTACCAAGGATTTGGCTTAATTAGCAATTAAAAGCAAGTAGTACAAACGTTCCTTTCTTACTGCACATAATGGAGTCGTCATTGTTCTCGGATTTTTGGCCACAATGCGAGCAAGCTCCAAGTTTGCAACTGGCGCTACAGGAAAACATTCTACCATTCAAAAGCAAAAAAAAAACAAGCTGCCACCACGACAGAAAATCAACTAATAAAGAAAAAACACGATTTAAGAGGACAGCATTTTTACTGGCAGGGAATAAACAGACTGCAACATTCCAATTCCACGTTTTTCCTCATATAGTTTGAACACATCTACACCCACAGATTAAGTGAAGACAATCTCCAAGATCAGGCACCGTAGTCCTACACAATGATCATATTCCCACCATGCACAATTGCCTAAGGAACCCTTACACAACCTTCCACAATTCTTTCAACTGTCCCAAATACCTCTGCCTCCAATATATTTACATACTACAATGCAGCTTCTGCTGGCCTCTCCACCTCTTCTAACATGTCTCCTTTCCAGGTTCCAGTCAACCATTAATACTTTTTTCAAATTATTTACATCAAATAAACTCTTAAAAATTACTTGTATTCAGACTATACATAGAAAAAAATCCCACCAATTCAGCAAAGATGGACAGTGTATAACTAATCCCAGAAAACTGTCAGAACTAATAAATTTTTAACACATGAACTTGTAAGTTAACAGAGACCTTCTAAGGTAGAAAATGAGACCTAATTCTACTCACTACTTAACATGGACTCTGATAGTTTCTGGAATCTCTTCTTACTTAGGCAACAAATATGAACTCTGCTCTAAGCATAAACACCTCCAAATCCACCCCATACGTAACCAGTAGAGGCATTTAAAGCCATTTCAACTATTCATTTCCCCCACACAGTAACAACAGTTCAGAAAGCCCTCAACCACAAAAAAGTAACTTGTTAGTTAAATTCCGTGTGCTTCCATACTAAAGGTAGGATGTGGATCCATGCTCAGGCACATGGTGGGATTCTTGGTGTTTTGTGCAGGGCCAAGAGTCGGATTTCAGTGATCCTTGTGGCTCCCTTCCAACTCAGGATATATTCCATGATTCTAGGTCTGTTTGAGGGTTTCATAAAGGCACCAGAAGAGGCTGGCTCACACATGCATCTCTCTTGTACCACCTAATGCTTCCAGTTTTCTTTTCATGCACGATTTTTTTTTTATATTTTCCTCTTAAGCAAAGAGTACAGAAGCATGTACTGTTCTGATTTGGAATTAGCTGAACAGTTTCTAACTATAACTTATTTTTCAGAAATTATGAAGAGCAAAAGCTACACTCACTCTTTCCTTTGAATTAAAAAGGGAACAAATAAACACTCATTTCTGTTTAAAAAGTAAAAAACCATTTTTTAAGTAGCAAAAAAGACCCTAAAGCCTAATGTGTCGATCATTTTAACAGGTAACATTTGAAATCTGATAGTCCTTCAGTGAGTTTTGTAGTCTCCCACTCTTGAAAACTTACAATGTTCAAGTATTAACAACATCACAAATTCAAAAGCTCTGCCCTTCCAACCGTTAAAACCCAGGAGAGATTTAAAACGGCCTGAAAACAACACATTTCTGTGCACCACATCAGAGACTAAGAAGACATAAAGCTTTGAGAACCACGGTGTGTAAAATCTACCCTTAGTTGCTATATATGTAACATGCCCAGAAGCTCCATTAAAGTTTACCAACCAATGTACATAATTTTTGTAGTTCATTCTTCCCAATATCATTCCACTTTTCCTCTCCTACCAGAGGTGGCTTATGACAAGCTTTATGATGTTATATAATGGATGTTCTCCATTTTTTTTTATTCTTCCACTTTATCTTACACTCTTTTTACACTTTGTTGCATTAAACTGCACCATTAAATTCTCTAAATCAGCATCATTCTCCAGGCTTTCCATTCCACACTTTAAACTACTTCTTGCCCTTTCAACATATCCATCTGTATCTTCCACATTTGCTCAGCTTCCTTTATCCTTCAAATCTAAAGGCAGCAAAACATGACATGAGAACAGACACATGAGAGTTCTTGGCCTTCATTTTCACCTTGAGGAAAGACTAGAAGGAGTAGTTTCTTTACTCTTCCCTTCCTTGAGGAGTAAGGAGGGAAAAGGGAAGCAGCAATTTCAGATAAAGACATAGACACAGGCAACATCTTACTTTTATTTCAAAAACAGAAGAGAGTTCTGTTATACTCAGAACTTAGAGCATGTTATTCTTACTAAGCTTTTTCACACCCTACACAAACTCTCTGCAATTTTGTTATCTCTGTTTTGTTCCTATTTATCCGGTTTTTAAAACCTTTTGAGGCAGGCACCAGCACCATCAAGCATTTAAATGCTACTTAAGTTAGCATTAATGTTTAGATGGTAACCGGGAACAGGATTCAGGTAGCTGCTGGAAAGAATAAAACCACTGTGATTCACACTGTCATTCCCCTCACCCCCAATTTGGCCTTCATCACTAAGTGACCCATTTAATTCCTTAGTTTCCTACTCTTCCTCACTTCTAATCTAAGTATCCTTTTTCAACCTTTTCTTGTAACACCATATCCTGAAAAACCTTTCCAGGACACTGCTTCATTTCTCCACTTCCTAAAATCAAACGGTGGCCTGATTTCCAGTAGGCATAGGTTCAAACATAATTCATGAAGCACTCAACCCAGATCCCCCAAGATCTTTCCTTCATTCAAGAGTTTTCTCCCATATAGTCCTTACATACATTCCGGCATTCTCTGCTGCTGCACGTGGGTTCAGATCTGAACCTGTCCCACGGCTCTTTGTGGCAGTGCAACTTCATGAAACACTGAGTCTTGCTTCAGAGAGCGTCAAAGCCAGGTCATTGCCTTCATTCCATCCCTCCTCTCCAAGAAGAAAGAGAAGTTGTGGATGTCCCATCCCTAGAAGTGTTCAAGGACAGACTGGATGGGGCTTTAATCAACCTGATCTAGTGGGAGGTGTCCCTGCCCACGGCAGAGGGGTGGAACTAGATTTTTAAGGTCCCTTCCAACCCAAGCCATTCTGTGATTCTGTGTATCCTAGTCCTGGCAACCTGTGCCTCCAAAATACAGGTAATTCCATCCTCCATAAGAAAATAAGGAGCAACAGTTTTATAAATATTCCTTACAGAAGCAGCATCATGCTAACCAGGACCCATCCAAGCCTCTCAAATCTCTCTCTCTCTCAAAGGACCCGCACAGCTTTTTGAGTCTGCAAAATGAATTGTATTCACAGAATCAGAGAATACCTCAATGTAAGGTACAAAAAACAGTATAAAAGCCCAAGATTTCTTTATTCTGGATTCCTCTCCCCAGGCACTCAGCTCAAGACCTCTGCTGTATCACTCTATTAAGTTATTTAGTTTTACAAATCCAATGCCTGAGTCTTTGCTGCAGGAAACTCCAGGCCGAGCTCAAAGGAGGAAGCGTGACCAAAAGTGTGTGTATGAGCAAGGAGTTGGAAGGGCCACTTATCCATCGGCTCACTGGACACTCCCACTGTCAAGGGACTCCAGCCCCAGCAGCCGAAGTCTTGGGTGGGCTGTGTGACTCCCTGAGTAACAGGAGAATGCTCAGGCAGCAGCTTCTCCTTTAACATGAAGGATCATCTGATCCAACCTTTCTCGGCAACAGCGGAGTCTAGACAAAACGGCCCAGCACCCTGTCAAGCTGCATCTTGAAAGTGTCCAACATTGGAGAATCCACCACAGCCCTGGAGAGATTATTCCAAGGGCTGAATGTTCTCCTTGTGAGAAGATTTTCTCGTGTCCAATAGGAAGTTAGTTCCCAGGAGTAACTTGCACCCATTAAATCTTGTCTTATCAATGTAACTCCTCGTAAAAACAGAGTCTCCATCTTCTTTATAGCCACCCCTTAAATACTGGAACATGGTGATAACATCTCCCCAAAGCCTTTTTTCTCAAGGCTGAACAAACCAGGATCTCTCAGCCATTCCTCACACTGCAGCATCCAAGTCCTTTGATCACCTTTGCGGCCCTCCTCTGGACCCTCTCCAGGCCTGTCCACATCTTTTTTGTCTAGTGGGACCAAAACTGAACAGAATATTCCAGGTGCGGCCTGACCAGCACTAAGTAGAGTGCAGTGATGACTCCTTTGTCTTTGCTGATGATGCCCCTGTTGATGCAACCCAGCATCCCACAGTCTCCCCTTACCACAGCAGCACACTGCTCATTCTTTTTGGAATCAATTCACCAGGTCCCTTTCCACAGAGCTGCTTCACAGCCAGGCAGGTCCCAGACGGTGTTGCCCTCCTGGATCACGTTCTCCCAGATACAAGACCTTACATTTGTCTTTGCTGAACCTCGTAAGGTTCTCATTAGCCCATTATTCCAGCCTATCCAGGTCTTCCTGAAGGGTGGCTCTCCATTCTAAAGGTCAACTTCCCCACTCAGTTTGGCACCATCAGCAAAATTCACGAGGGTGCACTTGATTCCACCATCCAGATCCCTTATGAGGGTATTAAACAGTGCTGGGCTCAGTATCCATCCCTGGTGACCCCCCTTGTGACAGCCAGCCAGTTTGAGAAGGAGCTGTTTCCCACCCTGCTCTGGGTGCTGCCCATCAGCCAGTTCCCACTCACCACACAGATCCCCTGTCTAGAACTTAACACATTAGTTTCTCTAGGAAAAGGCTGTGGGAAACACCATGGAAAGCCTTGATATCCAGGAAGACAATGTCCACCCCTAGTTCCATACACACCAAGCAGGTTACTTCGTCACAGGAGGCGATCAGGTTTGCCAAGAAAAATTTGCCCTCGGTGAATCCATGCCAGGTTTTTCCAATCAGGTGATTCATGTGACTTGTGACAGTCCCAGGAGGATCTGTACCATAACTTTCCCGGGGACTGAAGTAAGACTGATGGGCTGATAATTTCCTGGGTTCTTGTTTAAACTCTTCTTGAAGATGGGGCAACATGAGACTTCTCCAAGTCTTCTGGAATATTCCTTGATCTTCACAACTTCTCAAAAATTATGGAGTGCAGCCTTTCAACAACATCAGACAGCTCTCTTAACACCCTGAGGTGGATAATTTGTAGGGGTCAAGCTCCTGTAACAGCTCAGACACCAACAATTCCTTCACTGACAGAAAGCCTGTATTTGCATCAAACTGGATTTTTGTTCCCAAGATCTGGGGCCCAAGAGAGGTGAAGGAAGTGTAGGGAACCTCTGCTTTTTTAGCATTTTTGGCAACTAATTCACCTATCCTGTTTAATAGCAGGCCAGCATTTTCCACTGTTTGTGCTTGTTGTTTATGATCCTGAAGAACCCTTTCCTGTAGTTTTTGACATCTCCAGCCAATTTAAATTCCAGCTGAGCTTTTACTTTTCTAATTGCATCTCTGCACACTTTGGCAATGCCCTTGTAGTTCTCAATGGGTATTTGTTCACTTTTCCATCCCTGGTACGCTTCTCTTGTGGTTTGGAGCAGACTCAGGAGCTTGCAGTTAAGCCAAGGGGGTCTCTTGCTCCACCTACTTCCATTTAGAGAGGATGAACTCCTGCTTCCAGGAGAGCATTCCTGAAGAACTCCCAGCACTCACTAGCTCCCTTATCCTCCATGGAAGCTTCCCATGGAATCCCTCCCAACTCAGGTCTGAGCAACCAGAAGTTGGCTCTTCTAATATCTAAAATCTCTTAGTACTAATCTTCAATATTGGTTATTTAAAACTAGTGAGTTTTCTATTTTTACCAGGCTATTTTTGAACTGAAACCCTTTCCAGCCTGGTTCATCACACAGGCCCAAAGATGGTGCCACTGACATATATGAGAAGCAAGATAGTACTTAAAATTCTGTTACCTGGAAGAAAAATACCTAAAAATAAATCCTTAACTTCAATTCATTATCCTACTCTACATTCCTGTGCAAGTAAGTTTCCAAATCCTAAGATAATGAAAACACCACTTAAATAAAAAGTTAAAATGGCAACTACAATGGAAGCAATATAATACTGCCAAAAAAAATATACATCTCTTGGCTCTATTTTAAAAGCTGTTGTACTGGATCTTTTGTCTATCGCTGCAAATGATATTCTGAAATTGTTCAGATTTTTAAATTCTCAAAATGGAAGCAGAAATTTAATGAAAAGCACCTTCACAATTCAGTCTGCTTTAGACTTTAATAACCAATCAATACTGAGAAGTGAATCATAATCCTCAAATGCCACTGTGAGAAAAGGAAATGACTTAAAGCCATTTTAACAAACAACAATTAATTTAACAACTTACCACAAAAGAAATTCATATGTAGACATACAGTGTTCTGTTTGTAATTCATCACACACTTTTAGTCACTCCCTTTACAAAACTGTAAATGAGCTCTTAATTCTACATCTTAATTAAATAAGCTTCTGCCATGAATACTATGCAGCAAATCCAAGAACCATAAAGGAAAGTAATATGTCAATACAGCTCTGATGGTGATCCATGCATCCTCTCATACTCCAAAGCAAAAGTACCTGATAAACAATATCCCTCAACTCCCAAACACGCTTAATGGGGTTTTTGCTCATTAACATGGTATTTTATGTACATAAGGAATACTTTCCTATGATTCCTTAAATACAAAGTATAGTATTCAGCATCAAGAATAATACCTGAACCACTGCAAAACTTTGACAGAGGCTCATTCTGGAAATGTACCATTCAATGAACTTTGTTATGGCCACAAGCAAACTACCAACTGGCCCATGCTACTTGTGACAGTATCAGAAGAACTCATCTTGAAAACAAGCTTTGAACAGATCCATGTTTAAACAGAAAAGGCCAGTCTTGGAAAGAGCCTTTCCACAGAGGAATTACTCTATTCTGGTTATTTCTTTAGTGTGCCTGTCCATAAAGCAGAAACATGTAATAAATATTTAAGTATTTTCTCTTGCTTTACTGAACTTCCCTCGTCCAACGAACTCAGATTAAAGTGTATTAAACACAATTCCTTTCCTTCCTCATACCAAAAATATTCTGCAAGGTACTAAGATTATCCTCTCAGGTGCACCTACACAAATCCTGGCAACCTTCACAGGGCTCCTACAGGACCACTTCGTTCAATTTTGTCTGGTTGTAAATACAAACAAACATTCTGCTACCGAACAAGATTAGCATTGCTAACATTTGTTACAAAGAGTCAACTGGTCTCTATAATGACACCTCCAATTTAATAAGCATCACTTCAATGTTTAATTGTGAAAACACATTACTCAAACATTACACTTCAAGCACCACAGCTGCAGGAATTCACCAAGAAAAGGGGTTAAAACAAAAAAGTAACTTACATGAGTTTTATACATAAAATACAAGGTAGGTGTGAAACTAAAGGACTGAAGCCGTATATATACCTACATGAACTCAGGATAAGTAGGACAATGGTCCAGTTCCTGGAATTACCTGATCCAATACTAAAACCTGCCACCCAGCTCAGCTCTGCACTCATACTCACAGCTTACCTCCTTCATTCATTTCTGCAGGAGCTCATCTAAGCCCTTCAAGCAGTTTTTAAACAACTATTTTAGTATACTCAAATGACAAACAAACACATTTCCTTCTCTTTCAGACTGTTCAAAATACAGCAAAATCCCTCCCATTACCAAAAATTTTTATCAAGTGAGGACCAAGAACAACTATTTTTGTTCTGTAATCTGAGAACAACCTGAAGTTTAATTGATAAATCTGTAAAGCCGGAAACCAGAACTTAATTTCTCCACAAAACGTACATTTGCCTAATTGTCAGTGGGATAAAGAACAACAGTGGGCCATGGCATATAATTCTGGCACTGAAAAGTTTAGTGACAAACGTTAATCAGTACAAAGTCACTTTATAGCCATAAACATTTTCCATGACTCTCTTTAATTTTGTATCATCTTACTAAAGTAATGAAAACAAATGGCTCTACACGCACCAAGTTATCCAAGTATGAAACATCTACTCTTTTCTAAAATGGTATAACAAACATATGGCATAGCTTTTAGAAGATGCTTTCAACACTTACTTCAGATGGTATCAACATTTGCAGATAGTTTTACCTCTATAATTACCAAGTCCACTCAACCCACTACGGTGAAGAAACAGCTATGCAGGCTGGCAAGAGGCACAGAGCCATGCTGAAAGCACACCTGAGTACCACGCACAGACAAAGCTTTAGACTGTCTATTCCTTCTTCACACACTGTACCTGCTTCACCTGGAGAGGAATTTGGCAGCTAGACACCACGAGTATCGTGGTGCACAAAAGGATCAATAAATTACTGGAATGGAAGGAAAACAGTTGCTTCCCACCCTTGCCACAGTTTTTCTTCACACTTTCAAAAGTTAAATAATTTATCAGAGCCTCTATTCCTCAGCTGCTAAAATACAGCCGTATTTCCCTCTCTTCTCCATCCCAAACTGCTGCCCACCTTGGCGGTTCGATTATTAAGTCAGTAGGGCATGAATTATCTTCAGCTGACGCACATGTACCACTTAGAGAAATGGACCACTTCAGCCTCCAGACTCTGTAGATCAGTTCTTAAAAGCTACAATACGTTACATGCATTCAACAAAGAAAAATCTTATATTATATTCCCAATTAGTAGTCTCCTGATAGCAAACATAAAGCCTGCTGAAATGCAAATACCAACACACCAAGCGTCCTGCAATCCTGATTACACCCCTACAAAAGCACATTGTTTATGGAGATGAGATCTGTCCTTCTCTCTTCATTAACATATTAAAAAGACAAGTGTAATGTTTCTGACTTCATCAATTTTCCTGCCTTCAGAAAGCAGTACCAACACCATACTTTACACTTAAGGAACAGCCAAAACATTCAGGGATGTACGTTTATAGCAATAAAACCCCACTATTTTAAAGAAATATGCCTCAAACACTACTTATGAAAGCATCAAAACATGCTTCATACTGTATTCGTATTTCATACTTACAGTACTGTGTAATGTCCACGTAACAAAAAAAGCTGTTTCTAATACCAGATGAAGTACAAATATTGCAAACCTATAACCAAGTTTAAAGTACCAGGATACATAAACATTACATATGCTACAGTTGTAATTCTGAAGTATAAACATGGTACAGCCATGAACTACAGAATGAGTCACCCATTACACCTTAACTGGATCCTAAAAAGCTACACCCTTTTAACACAAAGGCCAAACTGCTTACAAAAACAATACTGGTCTTAAAAAAAAAAAAATCTATGGCTCAGTTAAAATTATCCAATAAACACACTTAAAAAAAGTGGTACCTTCAAAAAAGGCTACAAAAGGTTCCACTCGTAACACAATTTGCAAAATTTTATCCAACTTCAACTTGTCCACAGGACAGACAGTATGCTAGATAATAAACAAATAATAAGAAATACACAATGTATTAAAAAAAAAAAAAACAAACCACCAAACATAAAGGAACAACTCAGTCATAAATTTACAAAAACTGGAGAGGCTGCCCACTTCCTGGAATGCCTTACAAATGTCTCCTGGTACCAATTCCCAGTTTCTCAATTCTCAGTACTGCCATTATATAAGACAAACACTCTTAATTCTTTTCCAAGCAGTATTTCTTTGTTTCAATGAAATTAAGCCAAAATGTTTCCAAAGTTATTAAAAAAGAAAATAACTACTACACCAAGACTAACCTGCTAAAATGTTTTCCTGCGTAATTATTTTTCAAGCTGTTTTTTATAAATAAGACTGAAGATATTTAATTATAGATTAGTAGGAAATCAACATTAATGTCAACACTGAAGGGACGAAGTCAATGTATATTAATTCACACCGTCCAAAACTATTTTTAACCAAGCAACACCTACAGTTGTAAGAAAAATGAAAGAATATTGTCACTGTGCACGTATTTTGTAAGCTTACTAAGAGCACAGATAAGCACGTTGTTAATTTTGTCAACACATGTGGCCTTTACACAAAGGAAATAGCATTTTTAAAATCAGCTGGAAAACAAAAGGGCTGCAAAACCATGAGCACACAGAGTAAAACATGGCATATTGTGTGGAACTACTTCATCTCTCTAAATCGACTCCAACATCAATACTTTTAAATGGAAACATGCTTCAGATTTTGTCCACAGGATATGACAAACTGATTAAACTCAATGAATAGGAATTAACAAGCATCTTATACCCAATACATCGGACCAGCTACATCAACCTACATCTGTATAGATGCCAATTACAGCTTATGAAACGACGGTTTGTCACTGCAATCAAGTCAACTTGGGCTAAACACTGGAAGCATCATCAAAAAAAAAAAAGGAAGAGAAAAAAGAAGGAAGAAAGAAGAAGGAAATGCTTTGCAATTCACTTCTAATACAATGGATATCCTCGCCCTCCCCCCAAGTAATCTTTAAGCTTCACCTCCTGCCAGAACGTCTTCCTGGGAGAAAGAGACATCAAGACAGCAGCAGGGTTTTTGTTTTGGGGTTTTTTTGCTCCTTCACGTTAATGTTCTTGTCAACTACGGAAGCATAACAGCGAGCACTTTCTCCTACACAAGACTGGCTACGTTGGATTTCCAGCATTTCAACCAGTTTGAAAGGTGATCTCTCAATTTCCCTCCCCTCTTCCCCAAAACCACACTAACTGCAAACTATGATTTTCAAGCTCCTTTTTCTGCAAAATAAACACCAAATTTTTGGCAGCAGAAAATTCCATTCCTGTGTCACACGTACTCACAGCGCATACACCATTACAGGAAAGTTTGATTTCTTCTGGCTTATCACATATCCAATACACGGCACAACAATACAATATTCCTGACCCTTAGTCTATACCTTCAATAATTCATAAAATTGTATAGACCTCATGCCGTATCTGCCCTTTTGATTGGCTACACCAAGGAGTAGGACCCAGCTTAGTTCGCGATACTACAGCCCATACATCCTACAAAGCAAAACTACCAAAAAAAGCTGGACTGCAGATCTGGAGCATGAATAAAACCCACACCTACATTAAAGCTCCAGACACGAAGCTTCCTCCATCCCTGAAAGAGAGCCCAGTTTTCTTATTATTAAATTGTCAGGGTGTGACTTCATCAAACCAAAGTTCCCACTGCAAAGGCCTCATGAAACCTCCTGCAAGCCAACACACACCTTAGTGAACCCCACCAAAAAAGAGGAGCACCTTCTTGCACCCAGGCACCAAATTTAAGCCCACAACAGACTCCTCCTGCTGCACAAGAGCCCAAGCAGGTAATGGAGCTGTTCCCCAAACAATTACAACCCAGGACCTCCTGCCAGTCTCCTGTACCCTGCTCCTGCCACCTTTACCCACAGGCACCCAGGGAGCACTGCCAGGCCCCACAGAGCACTCCCTCCAGCCTGGCAGCCTCCTGAAAAGGTTCAATAGTGGGTGTGCTACTCTCACATCGAGGAGAGCACCGATAAATTTCTGCCTTTGTGAAGGATTCCTCTGGAAACATGACTCAATGCTTTTCCTTACCTGCTACACTTGCACATAAATCTCACACCGTAACGCGCTGGCTTGGAGATTCTTAAATCAGTCAGTCAGGATTTCATAATTATGGAGTCTAGGGTCTTTGTTAGCTGTTGTTGCTCCATGCACAAAAGGAAAGATTTTTTTGCTATCACTGTAAAACCTATTAATTAACTGCACACATATACGGCCACAGTTTCTACAATAAAAATAACTGCTACATTGAATTAAAGTGGTCTGCTAGGTTAATTATTCTAGAGCTTCCAATAGAGCATAAATTGCGTGAAGCTTCACACACACAGAAAAGGAATGAAGTAGAAAATACCTTAAAAATAGCAACTCCTTACTTATCGGTAACAGTAACAGACACAAGCACGTTCCCTCAAAGTAAAAAGCACAAACAAAACCGAAACTGGTTCAAGCCAAGAAATTCCTCTCCAACATCTCTGCACTGAACGGTAACATAGTAATCTTTCTAGTTCCTTAAACAATCTACCTTTCTCAGAGACAAGTTTTAGGAATAACATGCTACCTGAGTTACTGTACAATTCATGAATGTCCAAAACACCATCTGAAAACTGAGATAAAATAACAAAATGTTTGCTTTGCTTGGGGTTTTTTTTAGCACTCCCTGCAAGGATTCACACCTCAATACACCACAAAATACGATTATATTTCTAGAAATGTATTTCAAAACTATCAAAATGCCCCACAACTTCAGTCACGTCAAATAGATTGTATATACTAAAACTACAATTGACTGGCATCAAAAAAAATACATTTTACGTAAGAAAGACACAAAACTCAACTAATACGTTGAACTGCTGCTTGCATTACTTAATTTTACAGCACACGAAATAAAACTTAACCCAGGGATTTTATGCGACAGATGATCTAATTAGATGTGAAGCTTTTATTTTCTATCTGGCATCCTTAAGCTCTATCCCATTCGGGATTCAGTCTGATATTTCCGATAGCCTAAGCAGCATTTCCAGAGCAGACACGAGTTCTGGTCCACCAACAGTTAATGTACATTATTTAACTGGTCTGACATGTCACTCCCCTACCTTTCTGATTAATGGGAAGAAGTGTTCTTATAAATAACTCTGAAAATCGAAAGGAAACCACGAGATTTTTTTTTTAAATATAAGCACAAAGGAAAGTGTACTTGCTTTTTCTTCCCCCTCCCCCCACGTCCTGACATTGAGCTTTTCCAATCCTTCCAGAAATAAACACTCAAACACAAGTAAAGGCCTCGTCTATCCAATTCAACACGCTTTGGAGTGAAATCTTCAGATCAACCAAAACCAGCAGCAGAAAAAAAAAATTCTCCACGATACAGCCCAGGCACAACAATGGGATGAGCAGTGTCAAACGCCAGGCTACTGACAGGAACAAGCCAGGAAGCAGGAACCAGAGGAGCACTGTCCCCTCTGCTTCAGCCGTGTGGCGTTTTAAAAACAGTTCCACTTATTCTGTTCTCCCAATGTTTCGCTGGCGCTGGGTGTTTAAGCACAGCTGGCAGACACTCGGCCCGCACAGCCTTTGTCAGCAGCTCACGGATGGGCAGCAGAACGTGCTACAGGTTGATAAGGAGGGCACCGGCGCTGCAAAGCAGCAGGAAAGCGCCCAGAAAGAACTTGGGATGCGCAGGAGAGTTTCCCTCAGCCCTCACCGGGGGCTCCACGCTCCCCATATTCGCTCCCGGTGTTTGTTTCGTGTTTACCTCCCCCCCCTTCTCTTTCTCCTCCCTGTCCGGCCATCTTGGGCCGACAGGAGCAGCCATTACTTAACTAAATGACAGGGCCAACAACTTTCCACAGAGACAAACACCCCTCTCCGGCCACCGGGCCGGGCAGCAGCGGCCCACGGGACGCCCCGCTCCCTGTCACGCCGGGACGGCGGGCGGGACGCGGGGCTCGGCGAGGACCTGGCACGCTGGATGCAGGCAGCGGGGCCCGCAGAGTAAACAAGTCAC